>JANBXA010000600.1:9670000-10012500 GCA_030556225.1 Cricetiscus sungorus | reverse complement strand
TAGCTTTTCTCTGCCCGCCTTAGTTCACTTAACACAATGATCTCTAATCCCACCCATGTATTTGCCAATGTATAGAATTTTCTGTATGGCAGAATATTTTCTTCATCTGTTGATGGATACCTAGGATACTGTATCCACTTCTTGGCTGCAATGGATGAAACATGGCCCTGTCATTGACATTGATGCCATTTCTTTTTCATATACATTGTCACTGAAGTTGTTGGATCACATGGTATCTTAGGTACAGTTACTATTGCTGTAAGGAAACATGATCAAAGCAGCTTGGGGAAGAAGGGTTTACTTGGCTCACACTTCCACATCACATCATCAAAGGCAGTCAGGGAAGGAACTCAAACAGAAAACCTGCAGGCAGGAGCTGATGCAGAGATCATGGTGGAGTGCTGCTTACTGGCTTGCTCCTCATGGCTTACTCAGTCTGCTTTCTTATAGAACCCAGGAGCAGCAGCCCAGGGATGGCACCATACACAATTGGCTGGGCCATCCTCCATCAAACACAAATTAAGAAAATGCCCTACAGGCTTGCGAACATCCTCCCCACACTGTGTGTGTGTGTGTGTGTGTGTGTGTGTGTGTGTGTGTGTGTGTGTGTGTGGCTTTTTCAAGACAAGGTTATCTCTGTGTAACAGCTCTGGCTGTCCTAGAACTCACTTTGTAAACCAGGCTGGGCTCTGCCTCCCAAGTGCTGGGATTAAAGGCATGTGCCGCGACTGCCCATGACTACACCCCCTTCTTATGGAGGCATTTTCTTAACTGAGATTCCCTCCTCTGAGATGACTCTAGCTTGTGTCAGGTTGACATAGAACTAGCTGAGACACATGTTGTTTATACATTGACACATTTGAGGAGACTTTATACTGCTTCCTATAATGGTGTGCTAATCTACACAGCCAACAATAGTGCTCAAAGAGTCTCTCTTTTCCCTTTTTCTTGTCAGAACTTATCTTTTGTATTTTTGAAAATAGCAATTCCGAATAGAATGAAGTATCTCATTGTGGTTTTATTTTGCATTTCCCCGAAGATTAGGGATGATGGATACCTTTTTATGTATTTTTGGCATTTTATATGTTTTCTTTTGAAAAATGTTTATTTAGACCTATTGCATATTATAATTTATTAATTTAACTTTTTTGGCAAGGCCTTATGCAGCCCATGCTGGCTTTGAACTCACTATGTTGCTGTGATAATTAATATTGGTTGTCAGCTTGGCAGGATCTTAAGTTAATTAAACGATGTGCCTTTTGCTGGCTACTCCTGCCAAGAATTTTCTTGATCAGAGTACTGAAAGAAGGACAATCCACCCCAAATATATGTAGCACCTGCTGATGCAAGCCCAGATACAAGGAGATGGAGGAAGGAAGTTTTGTTTTTGCCTGCTTCCTTTCATTGTAGACAGCAGATTCATTGCCCCTGTTGTTGCTGTTCTCCTTTACATCTTCATCAGGCTTCCGACATGGATTGTCGACCAGTGGCTCTCCAGGAATCCTCCAGGCCTTTCATGCCACATCAGCACTGTTGAGGCCTCTGGCCTTGACTCACAACTACAGCCACTGCTGGATTAGCCAGACCTCTTTGGGTACATGTTCCGTTCTATAGAAAATCAACTAACGAAGAAGACCCTGATCTCCTGATCTTCTTCCTCCTCCAAGTTCTGGAAATACAGGCCTGTATTTCCATGCCCTGCATTTTAATTTATTTTCGTATTGGCATATATTCATTGTACAGTGTCCTGGCTGTTCTTCTGTCAACTTGATGCAAACTAGAGTTACCTGGCAGGAGGAACCTCAGCTGAAAGAATGTTGCCTTGGTTAGATTTGTGCAGGAGGGATCAGTCCTCTGTGAGCGGCACCACTTCTAGGCAGGTGGTTCTGAGATGTACAAGAAAGCAGGCTGGGCGAGCCACAAGGTGTAAGTCAGCAAACAGGGCTCCTCCATGGCTTCTACTTTAGTTTCCGACTCCAGGTTCCTGCTTCAAGTGCCTGTCCTGACTATATTCACTGATAGACAGTGACATAGAACTGAAGTATCTGAAACAAACCCTTTCCTCCCCAAGTTGCTTTTGGTCATGGAGTCTTATCACAGAACTAACTCTACACATTTGCCTTCACATTTCATGGTGTCATTGTTTTTTTTTTTTTTTTTTTTTTGTGTGTGTGTGTGTGTGTGTTTTTTTTTTGTTTGTTTGTTTTGTTTTGTTTTTAGCAGCGGAGTAATACTCCATTGTGTAAGTGTACCACATTTCTTTATTCATTCTTCAGTTGAGGGGCATCTAGGTTGTTTCTAGGATCTAGCTATTATGAACAGTGCTTCTATAAACAGTTGAGCAAGTGTCCTTATGGTAGGATGGAGCGTCCTTTGTGTATATGCCTAAGAGTGGTATAGCTGGATCTTGAGGTGGATTGACTGCAAATTTTCTGAGAAACCACCATATTGATTTCCAAAACGTTTTCACTCCTACCAGCGTGGAAGAGTGTTTCCTTAGTTGCACTTCCTCTCCAGCATGGGCTGTCACTGTGGTTTTGATCTTAGCCATTCTGACAGGTGTATGGTAGAATCTTAGAGTAATTTTGATTCATATTTCCCTGGTGGCTAAGGATGATAAACATTTCTTCAAAGTGTTTCTCAGCCTTTTGAGATTCTTCTGTTGAGAATTCTATGTTTAGGTCTCTGCCCCATTTTTAATTGGATTTTTTTTATGTCTAGTTTTTTGAGTGTTTTATGTATTCTGTAAATCAGCTCCCTGTCAGATGTGGGGATGATGAAGATATTTTTCTATTCTGTGAGCTGTCATTTTGTCCTATTAATGGTGCCCTTTGCCTTACAGAAGCTTTTCAGTTTCATAAGGTCCCAATTATTAATTGTTGATTTTGGTATCTGGGCTATAGAAAGACAAACATGGTATGTACTCATAAGTGGATACTTGCTGTAAAGAATAACCAAGCTACAACCCACAAACTGAGAGAGGTTAGGTAATAAGGAGGGCTCAAGGGGTACACTCGATCTCCCTGGAAAAGGGAAATAGAAGAGATTTTGTGGGTGGACTGGGGGCATGTAGGGATGGGAACATGAGGGATCATGTGAGGGTAAGGTAGGGGCGAGCACTGAAAGAGACTACTGGAAAGGGGGACATTTTTGACATTTATGATTTTTCTTTTTTAATTAATAATATAATTTAAAAATTGTACATGTCGATCCCAGTTTCCTCTCCCTCCTTCCCTCCCTCCCTCCCTCCCTCCCTCCCTCCCTCTTAACTTCTTTCCCCTGTGACATGCACCCTGACCACCTTCCCCTCCCATCCTCCCACCCCCATTCCACTTGTAGGGCTATGCTATCTAGGTTGGGTCATGTAAATCTGTCAACTCATTTGAAGTAGGGACTAGGACTTCTCTCCTGTCTCTAGGTTAAGGGGGTATTTCTCCATGCAGGCTGTGTCCTCAAGGTCCTTTTGTGCACCAAGAATACATCCTGTTTCCACTGTCTGAGGTCCCCCAGACTGCTCAGTCCTTCTGGCTGAGACCCATATTCAGGGGGTCTGAGTAGTCCCATGCTGGATTCTCAGCTATCAGTCAGGGGGCCCATTAGTTCCTCCTTGTTCAGGTCAGCTGTCTTTGTGTGTTTCTGCAACCTTGTCCAAAAGGGGGACATTTGAAAGCTGGTACAAGGGATAGGAATCTACAAAGATGACCTAAGCTAAGACTCCTAGCAATAGCGGATACATGGCCTGAACTGGCCATCTCCTGTCACCAGGCAAGACTTCTAGTGGAGATATTGGGATACTAAGTCAGCCACATAACCTTCAATTTACAGTCTGTCTGGCTTATGGGATGTGCTGGAGTAAGGTTGACAAAGATTGTAGGAGTGGCCAACCAATGACTGGTCCAGCCTGAGACCTATTCCACAAGAGTGAGCCCATCCCTGATGCTGCCTGGGCCCACCAGGGCTCACAGGCTGGATGGTCCAGAGACCTAGGATAGAAGGAAAAAAATTTCAATGCAATGATGCCTAGTGATTATCTGCTATACTCAGATTGGTGCCTAGCCCAATTGTCATCAGAGAGGCTTCATCCTGCAACTGATAGGAAAACATGCTGACCCACAGACAAACAGGGAATCCTGCTGAAGAGAGGAGGAAAGGATTACAGGGGACAGAGGGGTCAAGGATATCACAAGAAAATGTATAGAATCAATTAACCTGATTTCATAGGAGCTCACAGAGACTGAACCAACAACCAGGAAGCCTTCATGGGAATGACCTAGGCCCTCTACATATATGTGACTGTTGTGTAGCTTAGTCTTCCTGAAGGACGCCTAACAGTGGGATCAAGGGCTGACTTTGACTCTTTTTACCAGCTTTTGGTAACTTATTCTTTATACTGGGTTGCCTTGTCTAGCCTTAATACAGGGGAAGGTACTTAGTCCTGCTGCAGCTTGATGTACCATGTTTTGTAGATATCTATGGGAGGCCTGCCCTTTTCTAAATAGAAATGGAAGATGAGTGGAGTGTGGGGGAAGCAGCGAGGGAGGTGGGTGGGACAAGGAAGGAGAGGAGGGAGGGGAAACTTCATCTGGACGTAAACAACAACAAAAAAGAAACTCCATCTAAGACAGACAAAATAATGGGTTTCACTGTGACAGCCTCATGCTTGTGTGTATCATGTTGTTTGGTTTTATTCAATACTCATACCATTTTTTGTCTTTCTCTGCCCCTCTGTCCTCTTCTCAAACAGTGTCCAAGTCAGTATCAGTAAGTATTCAAGTTAGTGTTAATAGTACTCAAATTTTCTTGAGAAACTATTATTACTCAATCATTACAGTGTGGTTTGCAGCTGTTTCCCCTCAGTCTTTGCACAGAGGTGATTGATAGGTGATTGTTCCTTTTGCTGTGTCTGAGCTGTGAGTTTGATGTAATTACCCTGTTATCTAATTTTTTTCTTTATTTTCTGTGCTTTCAGGGTCTTCTACAAACAATGCTATGATTATATATATATATATATATATATATGCATATATATGGGGTAGTTTCACAGTTTCATATCTTATATCTAAGTCTTCAATACATCTTGAGAGCGATTTTTCTTTTCTTTTGAGGCAGGGTCTCATGCATTCCAGGCTGACCTTGTACTTGATATGTAGGTAAAGATAGCGTTGAACTTGGTATGTAGTCAAGGATGGCCTTTAATCTCCTCTGTTCCCAGTTCCAAAGACCTGCATTACAAGTGGATGCCATGATACCTTATTTGAGAGTTGAGTTTTGTAACAGGTAAGAGAACGAATCTCATTTAATTCTATTGCAGATGGATACCCAATTGCCCTACACATTTATTGACAATCTTGTCTTTTTTGCAGTGTTTTTAATGCCTTTGTCATGAATCATTTGGATGTAAATGTTTTTGGTTGAACCTGGGGTCATTGGTACATATTTCTTGGCTTCTGAAAAGGAAAAAATCTAAGTTCCAAAAGCCAGAACAGAAAAACATTTCTGAGATAAACTATTTATGACAAATGGGAAAAGCCATCCACAATATTTGATTTGTGGCCTATTTAACCATGGCATTTTGTTCTCTTCCTGGTTGGAAGTTTTTCTAGGCTACTTACCCTGATTTTTCTCAAAATTATTTTAAGAGCAGTCAGTAACTCACATTTGTTCTCTCCCTTCTCATTTTTATTGAATATAAAAAGGGGGAAAATCTACAGATTATTTAGCTGAATATCCTCATCATGTATGGAAGAGATACATTTGTAGAGGTACATGATTTGTGTAGAGTTTTAACAACATCACAGTCTTTACAACCTCTTTGTACCATTGATAACTTCACTCTGCAACACTGGCCCAGTAGTTAACTGATCAGGAACTCCTGTGCCCTTACAACATGCCCAGCACTGTAGTGTGAATAGATGGCACAAATTACCACTATAATTCTCTCTTGCCATCCAATACCACAGAGTCCTGTGTAAGACATAATTAGAAACAGCAACAGTAGTATGTAACTAAGTTCAAAATTGGGTAGAATTAAGGGAGAATGATGTGGATGATTATATTATAGAAATAATGTCATGCAGCATTTTAAAGAAGCCCAGCTATATGATGACAACATTGACTCGTGATTGAAAATACCTTGTATAAGACAGGAACTAGCAAATTAACTCAAGTGTGAAAAATAAAAGAAATCCAATGATACTTAAATTTATGCTCAATTAAGAAAGTGTTAAAGGCTGTTACAGAAGGCGAAGAGCAGTAAATGATGAAAGAACCAGAGAAGTCTTCTTGGGAATAAAAATACTCTAGATAGAATTTCTTTCTTTTTTTTAAAATACATTTTTGTTTAAATTAAAAACAATCTTATTTTACATACATACCAGTCCCAGTTCCCTCTCTCTGTCATCCTCCCATGCTCCCTACCAACCCCCCCCATTCCACCCCTACATCCACTCCCCAGGGAGGGTGAGGCCTCCCATGACGAATCATCAAAGTCTGACACATCATTTGGGGGAAGTACCTAGGCCCTCCCCTGCATATCTAGACAGAATTTCAAAGAATGCCGTAGTTAGGGAAGGCAGGAAAAATTACAAAATACCACAGTCAGGACATGAGCAACATTTTAATAAAAAAATTGAATGCCTTATAAATTAAAATGTGATTCCAATGCAGTTCAAAGGAAGGCCATTAAACATGTTTATGGGCCTCTGAAATAAATTGCTGTTATATAAAACTAATAAAATCTAAATTTACACAAGTGCTTAGATGTGTAAATGTGCACTGCATTAAGCAGCAGAGCAAGTATCCGGATTTTATTTTGTGTAGATGGTTCTGTTCCTTCTAAGTGCTTCTCTGGTGGTGGCTACTCCTAATGGAATACCATTCCTTGATAGCATGGACAGATATTAAGAAACCTATTTACTTTCAACAAGTTGGCCTAAAATAAGTCAGCTATCTGAGTTCTCTGCAGCATTGATTCGGGTTATCTCCAATGGTCCTAATAGGCATGATCAAAACCTTCCACGGGTGACCAATAGGAGGTTTTCTATGTCCTGAATTATTGCAAATAACCTTTCATTATCTAGGCTGACACACATACATGATGCTGTTACTTGGATGTCACCGGAAAAATCTTCACTTGTATTGCTTTTATTTATACTTCCTTATAAAACTTTTGATTTATTTTTATGAATTTTGAGCTTATTTTTAAATTCTTATTTTTGTTTTTGGTATATGAATGTTTTGCCACATGCATTCATGCATGTGTACTTTGTACATATAGTGCTAGCACAGGCTGGAGAGAGAGCCTGATCCCTAGGAACTGTGCTCTGCCGCTCTGCCGTGTGGGTGCTGGGAACTGAACCAACACTCTTGACTGCTGAGCCATCTCCTCAGCCACAGACATTGATTTCTTTACACTTGCACCTGCAAGTTGCCCTGGGGATGGACGATGACCTGACACTGCAGATGGAGTGTGGTGCAGTAGCTCCAGTTTAAATAGCTGCTTATATAGCCATTATTGTGAAGCCTGTCTGATCGTTGAGAAGGACAGAGTAAGAGCTACATTCATATGTCATTTTTCTTTTGACTAGCAATGCCTGAGCCGGATGTGGTTTTTGCAAAGAGAAGTTAGTGAGTGCAGCAGAGAGATTCTTTAGCTCTCCACTTTGGTGTTGCTACCCCGTAGTAGATAATATTAAAATATAATTGATGAGGCTTGATAATTGATATAAAATGAGAAAATTATTAACAGTCAGCAGTTCTGCTGCTGCTTCTGAGTGTGTGACCCTCTCAACAAGGATTTATGTTACCTAACAGATTTAAGTTCTGTTGTGGTGTGAAAAAAAATGGTCCCCAAAGGGAGTGGTACTATGAGGAGGTATGGCTTTGCTGGAGTAGGTGTGGTTTATTGGAAGAAGTGTGTCACTGTGGATGCAGACTTTGAGGTCTCATATATGCTCAAGATACCACCCAGTGTCTCAGTTCATTTCCTGTTGCCTGTGAAAGATGTCTAACTCTCAGCTACCTTTCCAGCACTATGTCTGCCTGTATATCTCCATGTCCTACCATGATGATAATGGATTGAACCTCTGAACTATAAACCATCCTAATAATGTTTTCCTTTCTAAGAGTTGCCATGGTCAGTGTCTCTCTTCATAGTAAAGAAACCCTAAGACAAGCTTGTAACAAAACATGTGACTTTAAAAAATGTCATTTTATTTCTCACAAAATTTAAAAAAAAATAATAATTCACAGGAAAACTATGCCTCGGCTAAAAACTGGGTTACTGAGTGTCTTAGTCACTGCTCTATTGCTGTGAAGAGACACTATGAACAAGGTAAGGCTTTTAAAGGCTTGTTTACACTTCAGAGGCTTAGTCTATTATCATCATGGTAGAGAGTATGGTGGTATGCATTGTGTTGGAGCAGGAGCTTTGAACTTTACATCCTGATCTGTAGACAGGTAGGGAGAAAGAGAGAGAGAGGGGGGGGCACTGGGCCTGGTGTGGGCTTTTGAAACCTTAAAGTCTACCCTCACATTGACACATTGATACACTTCCTTCAACAAGGCCACACCTCCTAATCCTTCTAACCTTTTCAAATAGTTCTACTCCCTGGTGACTAAACATTCAAATATTTGAGCCAATGGGGTGCCATTCTTACTTAAACCACCACACCAAGTATTAGGTATTTGTTGTTGCAGAAGAAGTCACCATACATTTTGTGGTTTAAAACATTTATTCTACAGATTGTGAGTTAGGAGACTCCGCTTAGCTGATTCCTTTGCTTCATGATTTCTCTCACACACAAGGCTCCTATCAGGGTCAGCCAGCCAAGGTTGCAGTTTCACCAGGAATCTCATTTGTGATGGTTCCAGCTCCAATCTCATGGGATTGTTGGCAGAATTCAGTGTCTTAGAGGTACTTAGATTGAGGCCTTAACCCTTTGCTGCCTAGGAGGTTATTTTGTGCTCTTGGGTTTTTCCACAGCATAATTTTCTTTATATAAGCTAGCCAAGCATCTCCTAGCAAGAAAGAAATTGAAGTCGTATCTATTGAACTTGCAGGAGACAACTGTCAGCTGTGATGTGTTCTCTTGGCTTGAGGCAAGTCCTAGGTCTTGTTCACTCTTATTGGAGGCAGTTACACAAAGGCAAGGATGCCAAAGGCAGGCATTCCCAAGGCCATTTTAGAGTCTGCTGGAAAACTTCCAATTAGTTTGACATGTGTGATAGCTTATCTAAAACACAGCTCCCTGGCAACAAGCCACACTCAGTGAAGTCTGTAATCAAGCAGGAATCAATAGTGATGCATCAATAGTGTGAAAATAATTATGAAAGCAACATTGAATGAAAATTTCACAACGAAGGCCATTAAGAAAAGGATCCGTGCAGTGTTCTGATATCTGGGAGACTGGAGTGAGTAACAGTTAAACTATGCCCCGAGATTAAAGGTAGGCATCAAGAGATTGAATATTTCCATTTTGTTTAAACATTCTTTCCTTTCTCTTATTGACCTTTGTCCTATAGCTCCTGTTCCTCCTCAGCTTGATTCTTCTCAACCTTCACTAAGTAGTCCATGGAATTTCCTACTTTCCTTACCTTCTTTGAAACCCTGACTCAGACCCATGAGAAACTGTGTCTCCTCTCCTGCAGCTCTAAGAGTCCAAATAAATTCCCTTTTACTATAGCATTTTCTGAGTTAGCCATGCAGATCACAAATAAGTACAAGCTACCACATTTCATACCTTTGTATTTTTCCTCCAGTTCTATAGCTGTGAAAAGAGAAAGCACTATATCAGACCTTGGCAAAACCACAGAGTCACACCTAGAAAGCCATTCAAGAAAAATAGTCCTTTAAATGAGTACACCTATGTGTAAGTTTCATTAGCAAATGTTGTAGCACTTGTTATATGGTAGCTGAAGTCTATTGGAAATGGAATATCTGTGAACAAATTGCCAGCACATTCCTCTGCAAAATTTGCCTTGGTTAAAGAGCAAATTCTGTATGTGATTAGACATTTGCAAAGAGAATTAACTATGTAATTGTATAATAAAGTCCTTGACTTTTACTAATTGGCAAAAACTCTGTGGGAGGTGTGTGTGTGTGTGTGTGTGTGTGTGTGTGTGTGTGTGTGTGTGTGTGTAAGTGTGTGTTCTTAACAAGGGCAAAATATCAGCTGTCAAATTACAGAACAATGAAGGCCCATCTTAACATTTTTCGGTGTAAAACTGTTTCCATTATTTTGAAGACTATCCAAAACTGGAAAAGTGGTAAATGGGAGGGATTGATCTTGGCTTCAGCAATATTTGGACTGTTGAATTATGGTTAGTGGGCAGATTTTAATATTACTTTAGTGAATTAATACTATGATAGGAGTGGGAGTAAGTTCATTACATGTATCATGGTGATCAAAAAGCTCTATTTTCAAAATTAATTTAATTAAGTTATATATGTTACTACAGGAATGAACCCAAATTATGCCTGCAAATTCAAGCATTTTACGTAGCAGTGGAGCCTAGTGGAAGACAGTAAACAAAGACAAACTTCATTTCTTGTGAGTATGGGTGGAAGGAATTGAACTTAGAGTCTCATTCACAGGGAAGGTCATTCCCCTGAGCTACATTCCTAGCTGTAAGTTTTATCCTTCACCAGTCTATCCCAGAATAATACAATCCCTATGATAGATATTTCTTTTTTATTACTCTAAATTAGAACATATAATGCATTTTGAGAGTTTACTGTGATGTCTAGGAATTATTCACTGATATAAATGTATTAAATCATATTTGGATCTACTGTATTTATACACCTGAGTTATAATATCATTGTGAGTGATCAACAAATCCCAAGTAGAAAGGGTTAATAAATGTAGTAATTAGATTGGGGATCAGAACACCAAATAGATTAAGATATCCAAGTTTTGTGATTAGAAAGGGCAACACATTCTGTCAGCAGTGTGAAACAGACATGACTACAGAAAATGGAGCCTCACGTTCGCTGACATGAAGATTTGGCATCTTGATGAGCTGTGCTTTGTCACTGTCCTTGGTCTGTCCTCTAAAATGAGACTGTGGAAGTTCTCTTCTGAATGCACAATGAAGTAAGCTTTTAGACAAAGTCTGTAGAAACTCTAATCTGTAAGAATGGGGGAAGAGGAAGGGTTTGGCTAAAAAAAAAAAATTGTTCAGTACTAAAGAAAACAAAAGAGGAAAAACAGGCACACAGCAGTTCTGTGCATAGTAGATTTGCCTTGAGTGACAAATGGTTCTTCCAAATTTCTGTTTTTAGGAAAGTCTGTACTTTGAACGTTTAAATACTCCAGACAGGGCGATATTCATCTCTAGAGCAAGGCTTTGACCTTTGTCCAAGGATTTAATTTAGTCTTAGAAAGCATAGATTCAAATGCCAAATCAGCTATGATTTATCAGCTTCAGGTGTTTGCATTAAAAAACCCATCTTGTCCCATTCTTGTATGACTTAGTAGTATGAATGCATATTTTCAGAGATCTAGTCAGCCTAACTGCAAATCTTTAAAAATAAGAATAGCTCATGTAAAAGGCCAGTAAAGTTTTTCCTATGGGAAAATCTACAAACTTCCTGGACCAGATTTTCCACAGAGGGATGGGCTCATTGGAAAGCTGTTTCTTTAAACAGAATTGTTCTAGATTTTAGTGTATAAATTTAAATTACATGTAGCTTAGCTAGTTTTATGCTTAGAGTCATGAACAAAGATGTTTGGAAACAAATCACACTTAGGCAAAGTGGAATCAGTTAATAAGGATGCCAGTTACACGTATCCCCTGGATGCACAAAACTGTTTTGGTGAGCATATGGGCAGGATTAGATGTCCTGTTATGGGAAGACACTGTAAACAGATGGAATTGGCAGTATTTTCTGAGTGTTATTTAGTATACTCAACAGAGATAGGAAACTGTCTTTGACATTATATTCTTTTGCTGTTATTGTCTGTGGCACAGTCCCAGATAGCCCAGGCTAGCCTTAAACTCACTATGTAGCTAAGGATGACCTTGAATTCCTTGTCCTCCTGCTTGCCCCTCTGCTATGTGTGACACTGTTCTTTCCTAGGCAGCTAAGCAAAGGAATGAAGAACAGGGTCTTAGCTGCCACAGAGGTATGCCTAAGCTTACAGACAGGGAAAAAGGCGAATTCCTTGTCTACTTAAGTATCTGAACTTTCCCTTGGACACTTAACAAGGATACCTTCAAAGGGGCAGGGGAGAGTGTCAGCCTAGAAGGCGCAGCTATTTCCTTTCTGGAAAACAACGTAAGGTGTTGCCGTAGGTACAGGCTAGAGGTCATTCTCAACACTACTCTTTTGTGGTCAGTATTCATTCATTCATTCATTCATTCATTCATTCATTCATTCATTCATTCATTCATTCATTTTCTGTCAAAACAGTGGAAACTAAAACCTTGTGGGACACAGGTTCTACCTGAGTTGTTTTTGAGTTTAAGGAGAATCTGTCATATCCAGATGTTAACATGGTGTGGTAATTCATCCTGAAGGTCTTTGGTTCATACTACAGAAATACCATCTACCTAATCATTCCAGCTATAGACAAGCAGACGTTGAGGTCCCTGCAGGACCAGCCTGCCTTCAGCTCCCTGGCAGAGCAGCCTAACAGACCCACTGAGGTCTCTTTTCCTGACAGGACTTTTTGCACTTTTGCCCTCCGTACAGTGGAGCCTATGCAACATTGTTTCCCTCAGCTTAAGCAACATTGTTTCTGTCCAGGTCAAGGAAAAGGCTCTGCAGGTTCTACTTCCCCCTGAGCATTTACAAACAATTAATAATGGTTTTGGGGGAAGAGAGAGATTTTCTTCAGTGGTATAGCTTCTTGTCAACTGTCCATGCCTCTGTAAATATTCCTAATGAAACTCATTGGGTTATTTAAAAAAAAAAAAAAAAAAGGCAAACCAGTTGAGGGGATTAAAGAAGAAAGTGGGAGTGTGTGGGAACCAAAGAGTGGTGGTAAATAGAATCACTAAGAAAACACAAAAGAAGCATGTTTCCCTGCCCTATATTCACTTCATTATCCCAAGACATTAGCTTTCAAAACTGTGTTTGTCACCCTTCTGTTCTTCGATTGCCACACCTCCAGGTAAATATCAGGGAACAAAGGAAAACAATAGTAACATAGTAGCATCAACTATATTTCACCCTACCAGAAAAGTGAATGCTTCCCCCAGAAGCCTTCATAGAATGTTCCTTGGCTCACATCAGCTGGGTTTGGTTTTCCGATTTGCACAGGAGACTGTGTGGTCAGTCAATGGCTTTCCAGGCAGTATAGTCAAACGTAGCCAGGGAGAGCAACTGTTTCCTCTGGTGTTGACATGACGGTCACTGCCTTGAAGGAGAGCACTTGCACACTATCTTGTGTCAAGATTCTCTCTTAGAGGGAAGAGGAGGGATGTGGGACTTTTGAAACTCACGAGCCTTGGGGGAGTCTCTGGGAGCGACCCCCCTCCTTCTGAGATTTCTATTGATAAACTACATAAGAGGCAAACACTTGACTGGAGTGAGATTTCTGGGTGGTAGAGCTGTCAGCAAGTCAACCAGGGGGCTTCCCAGTGTGGCTTCCTGTGAGTCACCTGAGCTCCTGAAGGGGCTCTCATAAACTCTTTGGTTCACCAGGCTGGACTGAGGTGGGATCCTGTGGTCTGTGGGTGTCTTCTGTATACAGGGTGAATAGGAAAGCCAGCAGCAGGAGGATAGAGACTATAGAAACATCTACTTAACTTCACTACAAAGGGCTAGTTACCTTTCTACTTCCTTAGTCAGGGGCTCCTGCTGATGAATGATACTTTGTCATTTTGTTGTAGTAAATACTCTTGAATGTATTAAATTGTTATACTTCGAAAGAAACATCTACTTTTCTTCTAGTTCTTTTGTTCTCCACATTCTGAGGGACTATCTAGGACAAAAAGTCACTTAGTTCACTTGCTACCCATCTTGGTCACCTTCTCCTTTGCTCTGCTCTATAAATTAGACGTACCAAATATGATGATTTCTCAGCTTCTTTTGCATCCAAGAGTAGTCATGTATTTTCTTCTTCCTCTTTCTTCTTCTTCTTCTTCTTCTTCTTCTTCTTCTTCTTCTTCTTCTTCTTCTTCTTCTTCTCTCCTTCTTCTTCTTCTCCTCCTCCTCCTTTTTGAGGAGCGAAACAGTCCTGGCTGTCCTAGAACTCCCTCTGAGGACAAGGCTGGCCTCAGACTCACAGAGACCCACCTGCTCTGCCTCTTGAGTGCTGGGATGAAAAGTGTGTGCCACTACTGCCTTGGCTTGTGATCTTGCTCTATCCAGTTTGGGATAGCAAATGTGCTTGTGCACACACACACACACATAAGTGACTTCTTTTCCTAAATAAAAGGTAGAGAGTTTCATTGAGTACACCACTTTACCTCTGACATGCCCTTCTCTTCCTATTTGAAGCACAGTCTTGATTCCTGCAGGCATTGCAGACACTTTTAAGGCTGTGAGGGCATGCAGTGAAGATACAAAGTGATGCCACTAAAAGAATTTGTTTGGTATATGATGACACTGTGGACTCATTTCCTCTGATCTGTAGTCTACCGCTGAACTTTTCAGGTAGAATTACTATAGCCCTATTGCTTAACACAACTGTGGACTTTTCTGCTTCTTGCAATCAATTGTAAACCAATGAAAGCGATTTTTAGTTTTGTGTTATTGTTTAGATGTCCCAAATCTGTTGTTTTTCTAGTGCTGTCCCCATTCAAAGGCAAGAGAATTATCTTTTTCTCTTACATTTTTCTGAGTCAGAAAACAATGCCACAAAGTTTCTTCAGATTGAGAAAGGCCTGTATGAAGTAGAAGAACTATATAGAGGAAAGTCCTAATTGAAAAAAAAAAAGGTATCTCATCATAGTTACAAACAGACAATGATCTACCCAAAGTAGGCTAAGACCCAGAGACAATGTACTTGATGGATGAGAATATATCTCAAGGATGTGAGATAAAAAAGGGAAGCTTCACTTCCCATACTAGAGCTGGTAAGCTGCTAGGAGCCTATACACTGGTTCTCCCTCCCTCTGTCTCTCATGATCTCCTCTGCCCACATCATGTGTGATGTGTTTTCTTCCCATGTCTGCCATTGGCTCTTTCTGCACTATTAGATCAAATGCAAATCTGAACTTAGTGACACTTCTTACTTCTAGTTTTCCAGTTCTCTGGAATAAAACTCTTATTGGTCCAAGTTCTTTTCCACATCAATCTTCAAGCAAGGTATTATGGTAATTGGGCCAAATGACTTAGCTTTCTCAGGCTGTAAGGAAAAGTATATTTTGAGAAGGGAGATAGGTGTGCATGTGAAGAACAGTGGCTGTTGTAGAGGAAATAATGGGCATCTCTATCCATCTTTTAAAAGGTTGATAGACAGAACAGTAATACATTAGTGCCATTTTGTTCAAGTATATTACATACTTTGACCAGACTCACTTACCAGAACCCTCTCATATCTACCCTTCCCTCTCTTGCTAGTTGTGCACATCTTCAATTTTCCCATTCAATATTAATATCATGTGTGTATTTGGTTCCATATATGAGAAAAACAACTCTGGTTCCATTCTCATAATAGTATTTCTAAAAGACAAATCTGATCATGTTAACTTAACACCAGTTTGTCTCTGTCCATTTATATCCCTTTAAGTCACCCTATCCTTGAAAAATTAAGATTATCTGTAATTCTTCCTTTTAGTTTATGTCTTTTATTTTAATTGACATAGTAACTATAAATATTTATGGGGCATACATTGGCAGTTTGTAACAGTCCATTTGCTATCTTTATGGGGTGTACACTGTCAGTTCTTAACAGTCTGTTTGCTATCTTTATACAACAACCTCAGGGCTAGTCTTCCAGCTCACTCCTACTTTTTACTGTCACCCACCCAGAATTTAGCATAGTTGTGTCCTCATCCAGGACAACTTATTTAATTAGGTGACTCGAGTGCTCAGCACTTTCCTCCTACACATCTCATACCATACTGTAACTATGGTTTGCTCTGCACTCTATCTTTTAGTGGGGATGCTATAAATTTGGTGCAATGTAGAATACTCTAAGACTAGTGTAAGGTATTGGGCACATAATAGTTGCTTATAATAAGTAAGCATTTATTATTTAGTGAATGATTCGTAGTGACAGTTTATAGCCTCCTTTTCTTAATTTAATTAATTTTACATCACAAATGCAGTGTCCTCTTCTTTCTTTCTTCCCATTCCCTCCCCATACTTCTCCTCTGTATGTCCCCCCAACCTACTCCTCCTCTGTTTTTTGTTAGAAAGGAGCAGGCCTCCCATGGATATCAACAAAGCATGACATATCAAGTTGTGATAAGGCTAAGCACCTCTCCATGTATTAAGGTTGGGCAAGGCAATCCAATATGAGAAATAGGTTCCCAAGAGCCAGCCAAAGCATTAAGGACAGTCCCTGCTCCCATTGTCAGGAGACCCATAAGTAGACCAAGCTACACAACTGTCACATATATGCAGAAGGCCCAGGTTGGTCACATGCAGGCTCCCTGATCCCTGATTGTTGGTTCAGTCTCTGTGAGTTCCTATGAGCCATATTAGTTGTTTCTGGTTTTTTTTTTTTTTTTTTTTTTTTAAAGTCCTTGACTCCTCTAGCTCCTGCAATTCTTTCTTATTCTCTTCTCTTCAGCAGGTTCCCTGAATTCAGGCTAATGTTTGCTTGTGGGTCTCTGCATCTGTTTCCATCAATTACTGGATAAAGGCTCTCTGATGACAATTGGACTAGTCACCAATCTGGTCACAGAAGATGGCCAGTGTAGGCTATGTATCCACTATTGTTAGGAGTCTTATCTGGGGTCATCCTTGTAGATTCGTGGGAGTTTCCCTTGCATCAGGCTTCTACCTGACCCTAAAATGCCCCCCCAGTACTCTCCACCTACACCTATACCCCAACCCAAACCCGCAAGTTCCCATCCCTACCCACCACAGCCCACCTAGGAGATCTCTTCTATTTCTCCTTCCCTGGACCCTCCTTATTACCTTCTCTGGGTCTGTGGATTATATCATGGTTATTCTTTACTTTACAGCTAATATCCACTTGTGAGTGAGTACATAGCATATTTGTCTTTCTGGATCTGGGTTACTTCACTCAGGATGATTTTTTTTTGTTCCTTCCATTTGTCTTCAAATTTTCTGATGCCAATAGTCCATTGTATAAACGTACCACATTTTCTTTATCCATTTTTTGGTTGATGGCCATCTAAGCTGTTTCCATGTTCTGCTATTACAAATAAAGCTGCTATGAACATAGCTGAGCAAATATTCTTGTGGTATAATTGAGCATCCTTTGGGTATATGCCTCAAAGTGGTTTAGCTGGGTCTGGAGGTAGATTGATTACCAATTTTCTGGGAAATGGCAATATTGATTTCCAAAGTGACTGCACTCTCACTAACAATAGAGGAATGGTCTCCTTAGTCTACAGCATAAGCTGTCATTTGTGTTTATGAGCTCAGCCAATCTGACAGGTATAAGATGGAATCTTGGAATCATTTTGATTTGTATTTCTCTAATGTTGAATAATTCTTTAAGTGTATCAGCCATTTGAGATTATTCTGTTGAGAATTCTCTGTTTAGGCCCGTAGCCCATTTTTAAATTGGATTTTTTTTTCTGATGTCTAGTTTCTTGAGTTCTTTATATGTTTTGGAGATAAGCCCTCTGTTAGATGTGAGGTTGATGAAAATCCTTTCCCATTCTGTAGGCTGACGTCTTTGTCCTATTGACAGGATCCTTTGCCTTATAGAACATTTTTAGTTTCATAAAGTCTTATTTATTGTTCATCTTAGTGTCTGTGCTACTGGTGTTATGTTCAGGAAGTTGTCTCTTGTGCCAATTCATTTAAGGCTATTTTCCACTTTTTCTTTCATTGGGTTCAGTGTAACTGGATATATGTTGAGGTCTTTGATTCACTTGGACTTTTGTGAAGGGTGACAGATATAGATCTATTTTCATTCTTCTACATGCAGGCACCCAGTTGGAGCATCACCATTTGTTTAAAATGCTTTCTTTTCTCCATTATATAATTTTGGTTTCTTTGTCAAAGACAAGGTGTCCATGTGTGTGGATTTATGTCTGAGTCTTTGACTCGATTCCACTGATCCACCTATCTATTTTTATGCCAATACCATGCTGTTTTTGTTACTATGGCTTCATAGTAGAGCTTGAAATCAGAGGTGGTAATACCTCTGGAAGTTCTTTATTGTACAGGATTGTTGTAGCTATCCTATTTTTTCCCATATGAAGTTGAGTATTGTTTTCAAGGTCTGTAAGGAATTCTGTTGGAATTTTCATAGGGGTTGCATTAAATCTGTAGATTGCTTTTGGTAAGATGGACATTTTTACTATGTTAATCCTACTTATCATGAGAATGGCAGATCTTTTCATCTTCCGATATCTTCTCCAAATTTCTTCTTCAAAGACTTGAAGTTCTTATCATACAGGTCTTTCACTTGCTTGGTTGGAGTTACTCCAGGATATTATATATATATATTTTTGGTTATTTTAAAGGGTGTTGTTTCTATGATTTTTTTCTCAGGCTGTTTGTCATTTGTATATAAGTTTCCTGGTAGAATTTTTGGGGTTGCTAATATATGCTATCACGTCATCTGCAACTAGTGATACCTTAACTTCTTCTTTTCTAATTTGTGTCCCTTTGATCTCCTTTTGCTGTCTTATTGCTAGAACTTTGAGTACTATATTGAATAGATATGGATAAAGTGGAGAGCCCTGTTTTGTTCCTGATTTTAATGGATTTTCTTTGAGTTTCTTTCCATTTAATTTGATGCTGGCTGTCAGGTTGCTGTATATTGATTTTATTATATTTAGATATGTCCCTTGTATCCCTGATCTTTTCAAGACTTTTTTTTTTCTTTATCATAAAGGGGTGTTGGATTTTTTTTATTTTTGGCTTTTTCTAATCTAATGAGATGATCATGTATTTTTTTCTTTCAGTTTGTTTATGTGGCGATTACAATGGCAGATTTTTGTATGTTGAATCATCCCTGTATCTGTGGGATGAAGCCTATTTGATCATGATGGATGTCCTTTTTGATGTCTTCTTGGATTCAGTTTGCCAGTGTTTTACTGAATAATTTTGCGTCAACGTACATGAGTGAAATTTGTCTGTAATTCTCTTTCTTTGTTGACTCTTTGTGTGGTTTGGGTTTCAGGGTAAATGTGGCCTCATAGAAAGAATTTGGCAATGTTCATTCTGTTTCTATTTTTGTGGGACAATTTGAAGAGTATTGGTATTAGCTCTTCTTTGAAAGTCTGGTATAATTCTGCACTGAAACTATATGGCCCTGGGCTTTTTTTTTTTTTTTTTTTTTTTTTTTTGGTTGGGAGACTTTTAATGACTGTTTCTGTTTCCTTAGGGGTTATAGGTCTATTTAAATTGTTAATCTGATCTTGATTTAATTTTAGTATGTGGCATCTTTCAATTAAGTTGTGTATTTCTCATATATTTTCCAAATTAATGAGTGCAAGCCTTTGAAGTATGACCTAATGATTCTCTGGATTTCTTCAGTATCTGTTGTTTCATCCCTGTTTTAGTTTCTGCTTTTGTTAATTTGGATATCCTCTGCTTTTTAGTTTGGATAAGGGTTTGTCTATCTTGTTGTTTTCCCAAAGAATCAACTCTTTGTTTCGCTGACTCTTTGTATTGTTCTCTTTGCTTTTATTTTATTGATTTTTAGCTCTCAGTTGGGATATTTCCTGCTGTCTACTCCTCTTGGGTGTGTTTGCTTCATTTTGTTCTAGAACTTTAAGGTGTGCTGTTAAGTAAGTAGTATGAGATCTCTCCAAACTCTTCATTCAGGCGCCTAGTGTTAAGACCTTTCCTTTTAGCACTGTTTTCATTTCATAGGTTTTGGGATGTTGTGCATTTCATTGACTTCTAGGAAATTTATATTTCTTTATTTACTTGACCCAATGATAATTCTGTTGAGAATTGTTCAGTTTCTGTGAAATTGTAGGCTTTATATATAAAGTCTTGTTGTTGAATTCCAACTTTAATCCATAGTGATATGATAAGATTCGGGGGCTTATTCCAACTTATTTGTATTTGTTAAAAGTTGCTTTGTGACTGGATATGTGGTCAATTTTGGAGAAGGTTCCATGAGGCACTGAAAACAAGGTATATCCTTTTGTGCTCAGGTGAAATATTCTGTAGATGTCTGTTAAGTCAATCTGAGTCATAACATCTGTTATTTCCATTAATTCTCTGTTTAGTTTCTGTCTAGATAACCTGTCCATTGGTGAGAGTAGGGTGTTAAAGTCTCCCACTATTAGTGTGTGATGCTTGATGTATGATATAAGCTTTAATAATGTTTCCTTTACAAATGTGAGTGCCCTTGTATGTGGAGCATAGATGTTCAGAAATGGGACATCACCTTAGTGGACTTGACCTTTAATGAATATGAAATGCCTGCTCCATATCTTTTGATTAATTTTGGTTTGAAGTCTATTTTGTTAGCTATTAGGATAACTACACCAGCTTGTGTCTTAGGTCTGTTTGATTGGACAATATTTTTCTAATTCTTTATATTAAGGTAGTATATGGCTTTGATATTGAAGTATTTCTTGAATGCAGCGGAAAGATGAATCCTGTTTTCATGTCCATTCTGTTAGCCTGTGTTCAGGGAGTGGTGGCTGTCCAGCTGGAGGGGGTGTCACTCATCAGCTAGTTGACTGGTGGGGGCTGAACAAGAGCAGTGGGATTCCTCCAGAGTTGGGAACAAGGAACAGCAGTGGTGCTGTTGCTGAGATCAGAGTGGGTGGGCCACAGGACAAGAGGGTCATTCACCAGTTCTGGCTTGTTTGTCCTGGGCCTGCTTGGTGGAAGTGGCATCAGAGCCAAACAGAGGGGCTGGGTCATGGGCTTTGGAAGAGTCTTGGGGGCAGATTCCAGGGAAGGGCTGCCTTTCCTCTGGCAGGTGGGTCACTCATTGGTTCTGGCTGGTGTGGTCTTGACCTCAGTGGCAGAAGTCCCTTTGGTGTTAGAGGGTGGGGCCCAGAAGCATCAGTGCCAGGGATGAGTTGGGATGGCATGGACTTGAGGAAAGGTCATGGGGGTAAAGAATCCATGGAGGGGTACAGTTCTGTTCTAGGCAGGTCACTCACCCATTCTGGCTTGTGTGGCCTGGGACTGCTTGGCAGAAGTCTTCTTATACTTCTCGTTTTAACTGTGCTTTTTGCCTATCATTTATAAAAAAACTGAGCTTGAAATAAATCTAAAATTAAAATTAGATCAGAAAACATGCCACAAAAGAATATATGATAGAAGGTAAGCTGAATCCTAGTTTATGGCAGAGAAAAAGGAATGAAACAATAAGTCCAGGAGTTTGAGGGGAGTAAGCAAGAAGCTGAAGGCTCTCCCAGCACTTAAGAAATGGAGCGCACTTTATTAGAAATATTTAATCCTTCCGGTAATTCTTTGATGTTATGCCTATAATCAAGATACAAAAAGTAAGAATTAAATCAGAGAAAAATAAACTGATTTTAAATCTTTGATATGACAAATACAAATAAGCAAATGAAAGAAATGGAAGCCCTCCCTAGAAAATTCTGAAGATGATTGATGGCAAACTGTAGCCACATCTCTGGCCTTCTTTGGCTGGGTTTGGTTTCTGGGTAGGTTTATGAGCTATTTTTCTTTAAGTGATTGCTTTTGCTCTTTCTGCCTTGAAAATAGTGGTGTGTACTTAAATCTGTATGTACACATTCTTACTTTCACCTGTATAAATCCTGCTTCTTCCCTCCCTCCCCCAGTTTTTACTCCATTCCCCATGCAGATGGTTGAACCAGGGCCTCATGCATGCTACAAAAAGCTTTACCAATAGCCTAGCCCTTAAGTTCCTTCTCAGACAGGCTTCTTTACTGGCCCTGTTTTATGATTTAGCTAAACTTTTTGAATCTGGTAAAGCATCCTCATTTCTCTTGTGAACCACCAGCAAACACAAGCTTATGAGTGATGACTAACTTTGCGAAGGGTGTTACTGTAGGTCACATCTAGAGTTTGTGTGTGTGAGTGTGTGTGTGTGTGTGTGATGTAAAAATCTTAACAGTGGCAATGTTGAAGCGACCATATACAATACTACCAGTTGTCAAAATTGTTTAACAGTAGCGGCATTTAAAAGACATATGCAGTACTAGGCAGTGAGGAAAACGTATTCTTCAAGTTCCAGCATTTCCCATTTCTGTTAAGATGGCGTAAATTTTATTAAACTTTCTAAATCCCAATTTTTAAATTAATAAAAAGAGGAGGATTGGCGATGTAACTCCTTAGTAGTGTGCTTTCTTAGTGTGAACAAAGCCCTGGGGTCATCCTCAGCATGAAGCCACTTTCCAAACTTCAAAGCAAAAGTCTCCTCGTCTACTCTGAAAGAATAAAATGAAATGTTGCATGTGAGAAGCCTTCGGGAACATCTGCTCACACACCGCAAATGTTTGTAGTTGGTGACAACCAGAATTAAACGGGGTTCTTGAGCTGAAGCGACACCAGTCAGGCTCATCTCCAGGCAGGGGAAGCCGCGGGTTGCTACGTGACGTCATCACCCAGCGCCCGGTGCAAAGTGCGTCCTCGCTGGCCCGGGAAGAACCGCGCGCCATGGGGGCCTGGAGGCGCCTTCTACTCTCTGGCGGGGTGTCACTCTGGGGTGGTGGCGGGGCCGCTGTCCCGCCCCTGGGGCGCCGAGCCTTGGGTTGTGGGCTCCAGGTGTGTGCCGAGTGCGGGAGGGGATGGTGCGAGCCTGGTGGCCTGCGAGCTCCCACTAGTATGTCCCCTAGAAGGTCCCCCAGAAGGGGTCCTTGGGCTTGTGGTTCCCAAACTCCCTTGAGTATGGATGTATGGCGTGCACATTGCTGGCTTGGGGTTACTTAGTGAATAGGTTAAAGAGAAGGAAAATACGCGGAGGGCGTATCTCGGTAAAAAGGCCACTTTGTGTTTTTCACATTCTCACCATGGCAGACAAATTTCAACTCCCAACAATTTATCTTTGCAGTTGGTATTAATTGTCGATAAATAACACCTAAAAGGTAAATTAGTGACGATGGACAGAATTAGGAAAGAAAGCACTGTTAAACTAAAACTCTGGATCATTTTCACTTCTACAGAATAGTAATCCAATATTGATTTTTTTTTTTTTTTTTTTTAAGTTATTAGGCGCTGAGGGTGATTCCTTGAAACAAAGAAGAGCGCAAATCATGTCCCGAGGACTTCCTAAGCAGAAACCCATAGAAGGTGTTAGAGAAGTTATTGTTGTGGCCTCTGGAAAGGGTGGAGTTGGAAAGTCCACCACAGCAGGTATTGTAAGGCGTTCATCTCCCTCTGTAAATCATCACTTTTCAGGTTTAGTATTGGTGGTGTTTCTGACATGTGGTTCCCCAGTATTAGGATTTGCTGATGGGTGGCAACCAAACTGAACATGACCAGATTGTATACTCAACTCAGCAAAAAGTAGTTAGCTTGTCACTTAACTGGGAAGTGGAGATAACCTCTTCCATAGGGTGATATGCAAATTTAACTAGTTAGCCCTTTGTCTTTTCATAGACATCCTCAGTAATTGGTTGCTTTTACTTTAAAAGCATCCAGTAAGTGTATACTAAATTATTTCTGCTCTTTTCCAGTCCATCAGTGTATATTCAGCTGTATATTAGCAATTTGTTATTGTGATTGTTTTTCCATTTAATCACATCATTTGCACCATTCATAAAGTCACCAAAAGCTAATCATCTTTGAAAATGCTTGATAAGGTTTAACGTTGTTTTAGTTTTTTTTTTTAATTTTTTTAATTTTTTTAATACACTACCTAGTGTTTCAGTGTGTGTATGTGTCTGTATGTTTATATGTGTGTATGTCCCTATGTTCTGGTGCATGTGTCTGTATGTTTATATGTGTGTATGTCCCTATGTTCTGGTGCATGTGTCTGTATGTTTATATGTGTGTATGTCCCTATGTTCTGGTGCATGTGTCTGTATGTTTATATGTGTGTATGTCCCTATGTTCTGGTGCTTGTGTTTGGATGGCAGAGGCTAATGTTGGGTGTCTTTATTGCTCTCCGCCTCTTTTCAATTCTGGTTGGCCCTTGAACTCTTGGGATCTGCTTATCTCGTCCCTTTTCTTCCCAGGACTGTGGTTATACTCAGGCCCTTGTACTCTTATGGCAGGTATTATACCTATTTTGAGCCATTACCCCCACCTGGCTACTTCATGTCCTCTATATTAATATAGTAGTGATGGAGAGTCTTTTTCGTGGCCCTTTTCCATGACTGTAGATTTGTCATGAAGATGCTATTTTAGCACCAAGGATCATGAGTTCTAAAATAGCATTAACACTCAAGACTCAAAGTTATTTCCAAACAGAATCTTATTTCTAAAGAGATTATAAGGAACAATAATGTGAGAAACTTGATGCAGCCCTACACATTATGTAATTTGAAGATTCCAGTGACACACATCTCTGTGCTGTCACCTCAAGCAGCCCGAGGAGTTGTCCTAAAAAAGTTTCTGCTTAAAAGTTATATGATGCTTAACCTATTATATATATGGAATTCAAAATTATCTTGTAACATATAAGAGTGGATTTATAAATACCATGCTGTAGATTAAATGTCTTATATACAGTATTCTTTTAATTACCACAGCAGTTATAAGAGGAGGAGTTACCTTTATGTTATAATGGAGGGGGCAGACTGACATTAAATAGCAGTCAGGGTTGTACAATGATAGGAGGTGGCGGAGCTCAGTTCAGATTCAGGTCTGCTTTGCTGTTTATGCTTCCAACTACTTTCCTTATAGGATTGGCAGCATTGTTCTGCAAGGGAATGGGATTCACACTATGGAAAATGGGCAGTATGAGACCTTATTCATTTATCAGTCTCACAAATACAGTGGTTTAGGCTCTCAGCTGCAGCCCGGCTGCAGAGCTGGCCAACTATGCTCCTGGGGATACCACTTTCCTCCTTCTTGTCTGTAGGGCATAGGTATTTTGGCTTCCATACTTTACCCCTTACCATTTATCTTCCTCACTTCCTTCTGTGCACAGTGTCCTAGCTTTTTGTATACTTGTGAATGTGTGAGTTATGTACTCAGGTGCCTATAACAGCATTTATCTTAAAATGTAAACAGACTATATCTAAGTAAACAGACCTCATTCTTGCTCTTTTACCAATGAGGGAAATGTTGAAAGGTGAGTTAATTTGCACAGAAGGAAAGTTACTAAACTGAATTCTTTCTGTTTCTTTCAGTGAACCTTGCTCTTGCACTGGCAGCAAATGATCCGGTAGGTATTCATCAATAGGAATATTAATGCATCATGATGTTTTTAAGGCAGTGATTAAGTGTTGTTGCCCAAAGCTATACAGTCTAGTTTCAGTCAGTTGCACATTTTTAAGGTACTAAAAATGCTGCCATTAGTACTGCTTCATTTGGTAACAGAGGTGTAATTAAATGTTGGCCATGTATCCCATGATATACTTTCATGTTCTTGCATAGAGGCCATTTTTTTTTTAAATAAAAATTTACTGTTACAGTCCATATCTGTGGTAGTAATATTTTGGGTTGAACTCTTTTTTTTTTTTGTCTATACCTTCAGCTTCCAAGGTCCTGAGAGTATAGACATGGCTCCCATGCCTGCCTGGATCAGGCAGAAATTAGTTTCAACTTATTTTTAAAAGTTAAAATATACTCTAAAAAGTAGTGTTAGTCATTTGGAGTACAGTTTAATACAATATGTGTATAATGTAAGACTGAAAGATTGTCCATTCTCCCTTTTATACCATAGGATTAACTGTAGGATAGTTTTGTATGTATTTATTCAGCTTTTTACCTCTTGATATACAAATTGAACCCACATGTGCATGCAGATTTTTGTGATAGCCTTCATTCCTTTTTTCTTTTAAGAGTTATTTTTTATTTATATGTGTGTTTGCATGAATTTATGTCATGATGTGTGTGTGTGTGTGTGCGCAGAAGCCTGAGGAGGTCAGAGCCCTGGAATTGGAGTTATATGCAGTTGAGAGCTGCCATTTTGGCTCTGGGAACAGCACTTAGGTCCCCTGCAAAAGCAGCAGTTTCTCCTAATGGCTGAGCCATCTCTTTAGCCCGTACTTCATTCTGTGACTGAGCCATCTCTCCAGCCCTGTACCTCATTCAGTGACTGAGCCATCTCTTTCCAGCCCTGTACCTCATTCTGTGACCAAGGCATTTCCAGCCCTGTACCTCATTCTGTGACCAAGGCATCTCCAGCCCTGTACCTCATTCTGTGACCAAGGCATCTCCAGCCCTGTACCTCATTCTGTGACTGATCCATCTCTCTTCAGCCCTGTACCTCATTCTATGGCTGCTGTTTTCAAGGTTGATCACATCTTTTGAGTGAGCCTTTAGGTTGGTTCCCTTTCCCCACTTACTTCAGTTAAAGGATGATAGGATTTATTTTTTTCTTGAGGTGATGGGATTGGTGCTGTACTACTGACCTCCCTAGCCCATTACAATGGCTTTGGGATTTTTTTATTTTAACTTTTTATGAAAAAACTTTAAAAAGCAATTTCAATCATATTCTTTCCCCTCCCCCAACTCTTCCCAGATCCTCCCCATCTCCTACCTACTCAATTGCATGTTCTCTTTGAAAAATCAAAAACAGGAAAACAACAATAACCAAAGCCAAGACAGACAATGAACTAAAAAATAAAACCAAAACCAAAATAACCCCAAGGAAACGAAAAACAAACCTAAACCAAAGCAAAAAGTACACACAAACCAAAACAAAAATATGGAATGTACTTTGTGTTCCTAGCCTGTCCTGGGCATGGAGTATGGTTGATATACCCAGTGACACTCCATTAAGAAAACCGATTTTCTGTTTTGCTCCAGGTATCAGCTGCAGACAGCTTCTTGGTTCAGGGTGGGACTTTGTGTCCACTTCCCCTTCTCAGTGCTGGGATTTTGTCTGGTTCTAACTCATGCAGAATCTTTTAAGTTATATGTGTGTCAGTCCTGTTGTGTCTGGAAGATGCTGTTTACCTGGAATCATCTACCACCTCTGCCTCCTCTTCTATATTGATCCCTGAGTCTTAAGGGAGGGGTTGGGTGAAGACACCCCATTTATGGCTGAATGCTCCAAAGTCTCTAAGACTGTGCACATTGTCCAATTGTGTGTGTCTGTGCTAGTTCCCAGCTATTGCAGGGAGAAGCTCTGATGCAGATTGAGTGATGCATTGATCTATAGGTGTAGAAAGACTTCAGCAGGAGTTACTTTATTGCTGTGTTTATTTAGCAGAAAAATAGTATTAGGCTTTTCTCTAGGTTTATGATTTATATAGTCTGAGGTTCTTGGCCACTTTAGCAGGGTCAGGTATGGGTTTCATCTCATGGAGTTGGCCTTAAATCCAATCAAAAAGTGTTTGGTAACTGCCATAACATTTATGCCTCTGTTGTACAGGTATAGCTTCAGGCAGGAGTGAGTCTCAGGATTTAGAGCTGGGTGAAATTGATGATTACTTTTCTTCACTGGTAGCATGCAAGGTATTTTCCAGTATTATGAACACTAGTCAGGAGAGGTGAAATTTCTAGTTGGCATCGGCTCAAATTCTCCATGTTCAGTGACATAAGTGAACATTGTCTTTGGCAATAAGGCCTTACCATCGCTTAATGGAGAGTAACCAGTAACCTTGGTAATAGCCTGTGATGTTCATAGGTGTGTGTGTGTGTGTGTGTGTGTGTGTGTATGTGTGTGTGTGTGTGTGTGTGTGTTATTTGTGTCTGTTGGGCCAACTACTCAAGTTGGGGTATTGCCTCCCCCATTATATGGTAACTCTATTTAAATTCCTTTTATATATGTAAATATTTTAGGAAGCTTCTATAGTGGTAGGTTTCCGTATGGTTTTTCAAATATTAAGGTTGGTGCCTCTTTCCCAGTTATTACAATCAAAGTACAATAGGATTTTTTTTTCTTTCTGGGACTGGGGAATTGAACCTAGGGCTTTGTGCATTCTAGCCTGGTACTCTACCACTGAAACATCTCCCCAGTCCACTACAATGGCATCTATTTTTTTCTTTCAATTTTTAAATTGTATTTACTATTACTATTACTGTGTGTGTGTGTGTGTGTGTGTGCGTGCACGCATGTGGATATTTGTATTGGTGCAGGCACATGTATGCTGTGGGTATGGTGATCAAAGGACTTTAGGGAGTTGGGTCCCTTTCACCCTTCCACAGGGCCCCCCCCTTTTTTTTTGTGCTATGCTACTACATGCTTCAGGCTGGCTGGCTTACAACTTGGGAATTTTCTTGCTTCTGTCTCCCATCTTGCAGTGGGAGTTCTGTGCTTACAGATAAACCTCACCATTTTGGTGTTTTATGTGGGTTCTGGGATCAAACCCAGGCTGTGAGGCTTGTGTGGCAAGTGCTTTTACTGAACCATTTCACTATTCTTACAGTGTTAGTCTTACATTGTAGTCTTACATACTACATAAGTTATAATCATGCTCTCCAGAAGATATGCTTTCTCTTTTATTTTAGCTATAGTTGATAGGAATACACCTTTTTAAATACTCTCATTTATGATAGGTATTATCTGTCTGTTAGGCATTAAAAGTAAAAATGAAAATGAACACTGAACGTAGTATTTAATACTGCAAGTCATTAGTTAATAATATGTATGTATTTTATAATCTATTTTAATTTCCCTTTCATATATATGAAATATATGTGTCATTTAGTTTCTTATTTCTAACTTAGTATTTTTTAAAGTATACTAGCATATTTCATATTTACATTAAAATATATAAATACATGTATAAAGTATAAATACATATACATATTATATATACACACACATGAAACACAGGTAAGACTTATTATTGTGTTTAGCTGTGGCTATACTTGTCACTTATTTTCTGTCATGCTGTTTTAGTCCCCTGTGGTCAGCACATATGGAAAAATGGTATTTGCTATGTATGTAAGTGTTCTGCTGAGATAGGGATCCAGAATTTGCTAGAATGCAGAGCTAGGCATGTTCATGTATCAAGATTTTGGCTCTGGTTTCTGAAAATGTGAGGGTTATTACATATTCACAATATTTGCTTGTATAAACTTCATTCACTGTAGAACCAGGTATTCTAACTGTACTAGTAGGGGAAAAAATCCTGCACTGGTTCTTTAAAGTGGTGCTCCTGCATCAAGTCAAATTTAGAAACCCATTTCTCTACAATTCTTTTCCTTTGTGGGGACATGCCTTCTTACATCTTATCTTGTTCTTTTTCTTGAATTCCCCCGCCCCCATGCATCCTTGAGTTCTTCTGTGGTTTGGTGGGCAGATACGTAACTAAAGGTATCTCCATCTTATTTCAGGAAGCCCACCTTTAATGGCAAAGAGACTTGGCATAATTAAGGCAAAGTTTTTGAGATAGGAAGGAGAGTTTAGATTTCCTGGTAGGTTCAGCTTAATCCTAGCGAATGGGGGTGGTGGTGGGGGAAAAGTCAGATCTCATATGAGGAGGAGCTGAAAGGAACTAGAAGCAGTGTGTCATTCTGCCCATATGACAGCTGTCACTCAATGATACCCATTGGGCTTCCTTAGGAAAGAAGTGTCAGGCGAGTACATAGAGAGAGTCAACTCTCCTAGTTCTTTAATTTCTGAAGCCAGCTTTATTCTTTCTTTGTATTTGATATTTTAACAAAGATGTAGAACTTAAGGCTCAAAATCACTTTTTGAACTTTGAAAACAGTAACTCCATTTTCTTCTGACATACTAATGAAAATGCCTGATGCTATTACAGGACTCAGTAATAACATGTGTTGTTTTTCCCCAAAGCTTTTAAGGTTTTCTTTATGGCTTTTAAAGTTTAAAATTGTCGCAAATATTTGTCAGGTTGTTGGCTTTAAAAGGTGTTGCATGCTTGGAAATTGCTTTGAGTGTTTTCTGTTTAGGGCACCTTCTCTTCATTGATGTGTTTGTGCTCATCACAGAAACCCATCAGTGAGGTACTGACCTGCATGTGTTCTTTTTCTCTTGTACTCTTCGACTGTTCGCCATTTGTGTTTCCCAAGAACCCTTAGACTCTTTTCTAGACTCCTCTATCCAATTCTAGATATTTAGCCTTTCTACATATTTTTAAGTTTGAAGATTGTTTTCTCCAATTTTCTAGACTGTTTCTTACTTTCAACTTATTGTTTCTTCAAAAAAGGAGGGGTTGTTTGTAGCATTTTCTTGACTCCGAGTCTGATTAGAATTAACTAAGAACAATGTGGCTCCCCCCTCCCTTTTTTCTTTTTAGTCTCCATTTATTTAGAATAGTAGGATAGTTGCTTTCGTAGTGCCCACTAACCAGCAGAATCAGTACACTTGGGGAATTTTTAGACACACAAAAGTTTAGCCTTACTTCAGACTTTAAAAAATCAGAAATCCTAGATGCAACAGAGGGAAATTTAGTCTTTCTTAACCCTCCCTCTAGGTGTAGCAGATGGCTATGCAGTCTTTCTTGACTCTTCCTCTAGGAGGGTCAGTGCTGAGTCTGAAACCATGGATCTAGAGATCTAGGGTTTTCTTAAAAACATCTAATCTGCTGATGGTCCCTTTTCTTCATGGTAAGGATAGTTTGGTTTTAAATGGCTTTCCCCCTTGTCGTTTCACTGCAGTTTGGAAGAAAAGGAAAATCAACATGCATGTCTAGGTAGCCATATTGATGTAAGAGCCAATGAGCTTATTTATTTATTCATTTGTTATTTGTTTTCCCATGAAAGAGGCTCTCACTATGTAGTACAGGCTGACCTGGAACTTATTTTGTAGCTCAGGGTGGCCTTTGAACTCAGAGTCCCCCTGCCTAAGCTTTCCAAGAGCTGATATTACAGGTGTGTACTACCAGTTACACTAGTAATATGTTTAAACAATATGTGTGTGTGTGGTTTGTGTGCATATATGTTTATGTGTCACAACACTGGAAATGAATCCTTGGCCCTCCCTTTCTAGCATATACCTGATATACTACTGACCGTGCATACTGATAATCATATTTCTTGATATTTTTATAAACTACTTTTATTATGGGTTTTATTCTTTTACAGTATAATTAAAAAAAACCATGTATTTATTATTTTTGTGTGTATGGGTGTTTTCCCAGCATTTATGTCTCTGTACCACATGTAGTTATGGGCATGTAGTTAGTGCCCATAGAGGTCATAAGAGGGTGTAGGATCCCCTGGTACTGGAGTTACAGACAGTTGTCAGGTGCCACGTGGGTGCTGGGAACTGAACCTGGGTCCTCTGGAAGAATAGCCAGGTGCTCTTAACTGCTGAGCCATCTCTCCAGCCCCTATAGCACAATTTTATTGCACATTGGGAAAGAGCACTGAGTCTGAAAGAAGGAAATGTAAAGACTATCAGAAGTGTTGATAAGTTCCATGGGCTTTTAAGACAATTCATTTATTTCAGTACGTGTGCACTGCTGCCTTCCTGGGAAAATAAAGAAAAATAAATCTGTACTGTAGAAGCTTGTAGCCTGCCAAGACCACATTTATAAAAGTGTATTGTACCTACTACTACCTATGCAGGATATGTGTGTTTGTATGTGTGTGTGTAAAATCTATGTATCTTATCTCTCTCTCTCTCTCTCTCTCTCTCTCTTTTTTTATGGTGGTAGTAATTGAACCCAGGGTCCATTGCGTGCTAGCCAGTGCTCTACCACTGAGCTATGTTCCCAGCTGTAGCTGTATTTTTTGATGGTATATAGTTGAAATTGTTTTTTATAATAATTTCTTTTGTGAATGAGAAATTGTTAATCAAAACCTTTAATAAGATTTTATTTGTAAAAAAAGATTTTTTTTTTTTTTGTCTTGTAATAGTAGAAACATTGTGTGACCTTATAAACTAGCAAAGATAAAAGGAAGGCAGATATCTTAAAATGATGAAAAAAATCCAAGGACAAATAAATAATAAATCTACTCACGATGAGTTGCTTTTGTTTCAGACAGAAGTAGTTTCCCCCTGCAGAGTGTTTTCTTGGATGCAGTTGTGTAGTCGTGTTTGATTCTCATGGGAAGAGGCACTGACGACCATGCTGTGTCTATCAGTTTTATAGCCTTCATCGATTGTATCCTTTCCTGGCTGCATTTTTTCAGTCAGCACATATCTTTGTTTCTATTTTTTCCAATATGGACCTTTTTCTACTATTTCCATTTTAATGACAGCTCATGTTGCTGCTTTGGCTCGTTCGTTCGTTCCTTTGTATCTCAGTGCCTACCGTGTCTCAGGTGCTGTGTTTGGAAGCTGTAGAAATGGAGAGAACACAGTTTTGCACACCATGGTGTGCCCCTTCCTTCCAGTGCTCCTGTTCTTCCGCTATACTCTGCCAGATCACTCACAACTGTTGGAATCACGAGCTGCCCTGCTCAGATTTACACCCAGAAGCCTTTGCTGCTATTCAAGTAAAACATTCCATCGTCTTATAACCACCTACATTTCTTCAGGAATGTTTTGCACAGTTTTCTTCAGCTTTCTGTATCCTCTTTTCCAGGCTGCGTATATGACTTCCTGTGCAAGGGTGTGGCTGGGTGGGGGAATTGAGTGCCTACAAAAATCCAGTGACTGTCGTAATATGTGTCTGTGGATTGCTTATAGTGCTCACACAGGTGGTTGATCAGGTAGCCTTTCTCTGAGGGCAGCTCAGTAAAGTGTTCTCTGAATTCCCTCCAAGTAAGTATCTTTCCTATGTTGTAAAGTTCAGTGCCACTTTTGTTTTTTATTATTATTGCATTCATATGGCTATTCTAGTATTTTCTTTTTGTTTTATAATAACAACCTAACTAATGCTTACTGAGCACTCACTACATTAGCATAATTAGTTTACATAGAATGATTCCCATGACTTGTTTCTTAGCTTGTTTCCTCTTCATAGCAATGGAGTAGGACTAGGTTCTGTTAGAAAAGGAGCCTGCCCCTTTAAGAGAGTGGTCAGTCTTCAGAGGCCACACCTCCCTGCTGCTTTCACTGGGACAGAGCATTAACTGTCCCTAACTGATGATTCTAACCATCACCTTGTTCTTTTGTGCTCTGTGTTGCATATTCTATGTTGAACTAAACCACATGATGTAAACCTTCTCCCCTTCCAGAGTGTATAATAGTCTGATATTTCCTATTTTCTTGGATTACTCTAGGATTTTCTCAGACTCCCATCTGGGTCTCAGAAGAGGCTCCTCTGGCATCCCTTACTTTGTGTGTGTGTGTGTGTGTGTGTGTGTGTGTGTGTGTGTGTGTGTGTTCTGTCTGTCTGTCTGTCTGTCTGCACCTCTCTCTCTTATTCTCACTCTTAATGGAGCCCCCTTATAGGGATTAAAGGTGAGTTAGTCCTTGTTGAAGGCCAGCATCATGTTTGGTCTTTCTCAGACATTGCACCACTGCTGGTCTCATGCTCTCCTTCCCACCTTGGGGCCAGTCATGTTCTCTAGGCTTCAGGTCTTTTGGTAAACCACATGTTCTGAAGTGAATTATGTGCCTGCTCTTTTGTTGGACTGACTGCCGCTGCTTTATTCTCTTTAGTATTACATTTAACAGCTACTATCCAGTCCCCTTGTAGACAGCAAGTAAAAGCATAGAAGTTAAGTGACTTGTTCAAAATCATCAAGGAAGAAAACAGCAGAACTAAGATCGTCTGACAACCTAGATCTTGGGCTTTTAACCTAGTGCTCCCATTTTGTTTTGATTCTTAGCATTAAGAACTGGATTGTAGGGTTTGGGAGAAGGCCCAGTGGTTAGTGAGTACTGCTTTTGCAGAAGACCTGTGTGACTCACAATCATTTGTAACTCCAATTTCAGATGACTGATGCCTCTGGCCTCCAAAGGCACCTCTACGCACTATATACACATTATATACATAATTAAAAATAAAAAAATCAAACTGTTATTGCCTGTGCAATATAGTGATACTCATCTTAAATCAAGCCTGTGGTGTGTCATGTATCTTTAGACTCAGCTACTAGAGATGCTGAGACAATATTTGAGCTAGGCATTTGAGGCCAACCTGGGCAACACACTGACATGCTATCTCAACCAACCAACCAACTGACCCACCAATCAAACTAAATGAACAGCCTCTTTCAAGTCCCAAGATGTTGTCTCTAGTCTTGGCTGCCTTCAGGGGCATCTAGTACAGTGCTTTTGGCTTGGATAACAAAACACATTTTCATTGTGTGGTTGAATTGAGTATGTAGTTAGATTTCAGTGTGTAAGTACAAAACTTCTTTTCTTTAGAAGTGAGGGGATGGGAACAGGGGTGATAACTTAGTGGCTGTGATGGTTAGTGTTAATTTTCATGTTGGCAGGATCTGTGTTGGGAGCCTGCAGTCTCCTGACTCCGCCTCTGATGATGGCTCTGGGCACAACTGTGAGAGATTATTTAGCCCATGGACATACCTGTGAGGTTTATGTTGATTAGATTAGTTGAGATGGGAAGGGGTGGTACCATTTTCTTAGTTAGGGTTACTATTGTTGTGAAGAGACACCATGACCATGGCAGCTCTCATAAAGAAAATATTGATTCAGAAGTTCAGTCCATTATCATCATGAAGGGGAGCATGGTTGTGTTCAAACAGACATGGTGCTGGAGCTGAGAGTGATACATCTTGCAGGAAGTCAACTGTCACACTGAGGGAACCTTGAGAAAAAGAGACTCCCCCCAAAACCCTCCCCCGCAGTGACACACTTCCTGCAAAAAGGCCCCACCTCCTAATAGTGCTACTCCCTTTGGGGCCCATTTTCTTTCAAATCACTACAGCATTTCCTGGTCTTGGACCTGGACTATATAAAAAGTAGAATGCCGAGTACCGGCATCCATAGCTCTTTGCTTCCTGTTTGTTCAGTGTGACCAATTGCTTTCAACTCCTGCTGTCTTGGTTTCCCTGCTGGGATGGACTACACCCTCGAACTTGGGACTGAAATAAACCCTTTCTCTCCTGATCTTTTTGTTCTTTGGTTATTCTACTTGGCCTTCTCATTTTATACTATTTTCAGTCATCTAAGTTCTGCTCTTGACTCCTGTTCCTTGGATGCTAATGTGTTGTAGTGTAGATACCACTCCTGGACACTAGACCTGTGTGTTAGCCATTTGCTGCAGAGAATCACTTTGACATGCACCAAGCATTTCCAGCCCAGAGCAAACTCCTTTCCCTATAGCTGTGTTTGTCCTCTGGGAAGAGCACAGCTCCCCCACTTCCTGTGTCTCGGGGTTCACTTATCTTCTCTGTCAGTCTATGAACATTTGGGAGACAGTGATTTTGGTCTTTTTCCTTTTTTAAATCCTTAGTGTCTAAGTCTGGAGATGGCACATGGTGAGCTTTTTGTTTGTTTCTGGTTTTAAGACAGGGTCTCACAGCTGGATATACGCTCACTGTAAATAGCCCAGGCTGGATTCAAGCTCATTATAGCCTAGGCTGGGTTTGAATTTCCTGTGCAGCCAGGGGTTACCTTGAAATTCTGTTTTTACTGCTTCTACTTTCTAAGTGCTGGCTCTTGGCCAGTGAGTAATGACCATGGAAAGAGTTAGTAAAGAGTGTACTCTTCTCCAAATAAAAAATATACACAGATTCAAGTGTTAACTAAGTTCTCTGTAGCATGTTCACTATAAATTGTGCTTTTTACTTCCCACAAACAAATGAAATAATTAAAACCTAAATGAGATAATATACATTGTTTTATAGTAAGCTGCAAACAAATTTTTAGTATCAACAGTTAGATTAACATTTTGTATAAATAGTATTTCAAAGTAAGTCAATGTATATTTTGCTTGACTATTTTAGCAAAACTTAATTTTGAGTTCTTACATTCCATTTTTAGAATGACTTATTAAGTAGATTTTTAATTGGATTTAAAAGTGAAAACTGAAGCAGTTTTATCTTCAAAGAGTGTGTGTGTTTTTTTCATTGATGTTTATCTCCTAGTGTCTGTCTTGTCCTATGATTACATAATGCCTTCACATGCATTCTCTCCAGATGTACTGCTTCTTCCACAAATGTCTTCTCGATGTGACTGATACAGTCCTAAGCCTTTGAAGTTCTGTGATCATATTAGGACAGATTAGGACATTTAACTCAAGAGTGAGGTTTTGGCTGGGTATGGTGGCACATTCCTGTAATGCTAGCTAGCACACAGAAGTAGAAGTGGGAAGGTCAGGAATTCAAAGTCATGCTTACCACATAGCAAGTTCCACTTCAAGGCCTGCCTGGGTTACATGAGATTCCCTTTCAAAACAACAACAACAACAACAACAACAACAACAACAACAACAACAACAACATCCCTCACCCCCCTAAACTTTGAAATGATGTAGGTTTTGTGTTTGGGAAAGTTGAACATATGTAACTCTATTTACAACACTATTTTCTGCATTAAGTACTTCACATTCTAACTGTGTTGTTATACAGATCTGGGCTTGTTTCTGCCACTGACTCTTGGTCACTGAATGACTTTTGTCTCTGCCTTCCTCGTAGAGTTGTATAACAAGATAATACATGCAGAATGCTCCTGTGATGTCCAGCATGTGGGAAATGCTAACAATGCTGGTACAGGATGGCAGGTGCTAGCCTCACACACATCATCATTTGCGGTAGTTATGGTGTGAATTTGGAGCGAAAGGATGTTTCTCACAAGTTCACAGGGGAAATCCTGATGTGACCACTTAATTGAAGTTCATGAGGTCAAGAAACCAAATCCTGGAGGAGCAATTGTAAAATCATTACTTTTTGCTTCCTGTTCTAAAATTCAGAGGTAATTCTTGATAAGAAATATTTTATATTTACAAGTGCATTGAAATTCACAATTATTCACATTCACTGAGATTCAGAAAACATTTTTACAATTAGAAGAGTCTTTACAAAAACTGACATTCTTTTAGGTTGAAACTAGAAATAAATATTGGTCATGATCTTGCAAATATTTGATATTTGTCATAGAATCATACATGCATCCATACACAGTGTTTCTGATGAGTAACTTTTCATTATTCTTTCATATGTAGGCTTATTCCTATCTTGAGGGCCTGCAGTATCCCAGGATCCATGCTCAACATGGTGCTTACATAATTGGAAAGATCTTGTCCTTGTCATTTTAGTCAGTTTAGAGCCTGCATGACTAGTAGATTGTTGTTTCCAGTTTATACCACGCTTTCCTTGGCTTTGACTTGTTTCAAGTCCACCCTCCCTCCCCGCCTCCCCACACTTTCTTTAAACAGGGTTTCACTTTGTAGCCAAGGCTGCTCTTGACTTTATGATTCTGTGTCTTAACTTCTAGGCACTGTACCTGTGGAGTGTGCCGCCATGCCTGTGCTGCCTTGCCTAGGAGCTGCTTCTCTTGGTGGCCACTGATGTTCTTCCCAATCTTTCCTGCTCACACATCCCCTGTCCCATTCTAGTTGCTTCTTTTCCAGCACATGCTCTTGCTTCCTTTTTCAGTGAAAGGTGGCCTTTTATTGGTAACCTCTTTCATGGTCTTGTTCACTATTAAATCTCTTTGTTCAGTCATCCTTGCAGACTTCCCTTTCTGTTTCAGAGAGATAGCAGGCTCCATCTTTCTGCTTTTGTTCTTAATGCTTCATTTCATTACTCTTTTAGGAGTTTTCACTCATGCATACCTGCTGGTCATCTTCAGTCTGGCTTTACTAAGTTTTCCCCTTATGGCTACTCATATAAACAGAACGCATGTTGTTACGGCAGGTTTTTCCTACCTGCCGGTGCCATCCTGCCTGCTGCCAGTCTGGGCCCACAGCCGCACCAGCCCCAAATAACACTCCTGAGACTCTGTATTTGATATAATCCTGTTGGCCAATTACCATTATTGTTTATGGGCTAGCTCTGTGTTAATGATTAATCCATTTCTACTTATCTAAGTATTTCCACGTGGCTCATCTTATCTGGGAGCTGTGGCTGGCATCTTCTTTCTCTCAGGTCTCCATCTTGATGCCTCCCTCCTACTTCCTTTTTCCTCCTTGTCTCCTAGCCCTGCCTATCTTGCTATCTCATTGGCCCAACAGTGCTTTATTAATTAACAAGTATGAGAAACATATATATGCAGAATAACATCTCCCATCAGCATGTGTTGATTGAGTGAATGGATTACTAACCCTCATTAACCTCTGTTTGCACTCAAGCCTCTGGTTTCCCTATTCTTCTTCAAGCTGTACTTGAGAGTGTACTATGTAGGCTGTGTCGCTTCCAGGTGTTTTCAACCCTTTGACCTTTCTACACTGACAATACATTGTTATCTACAAAATCCATGCTCAAGAACTACAATTGAGTTACAACTAACCGCCCCCCAACCAAAAACCAAAACAAAGATAAAACAAACAAACAAATCTCCCAGGAAAACAAAATCATACTTTATAAGGGCTGGGGAGATAACTCAGTTGGTCAGGTGCTTTCTTTTCAAGTGTGTGGTGGACCTGAATTCAGAACCCACATATAAACAAACAAACAAACAAACAAACAAAACTGGTACCATGTTGATGGCAGAATGGGATTTGGAGACAGCCAGACTCTAACAGATCTGGGCTTGTTTCTGCCTCTACCAGATGGTCAGGCCTACTTGAAGTTCTAGGCCATTGAAAGTCCCTGCCTCAAACAAAGTTGGAAGTGGGCCGCTGGAGTGACACCCAGGTTTGTCTCCCAATCTTGACATGTGTGTATGCATGTACACACACACACACACACACACACACACACACACACACACACACCTCACTTTACGACATTTTAAGTGAATTTACCGTTTTGTGTGGGGTGTGGGGCTGCTCAGAGTTCTCAGTTGTATTTGGCCCTTGGGTTTCCAGTTGCATATCCTGGACTTCATTTTCCTTTGTTTTTCAGCTTCTCTGGATTGACTCGTTGTCACAGTATTTAGTTTCTGCTTCCCACTTACCAGCAGGCTATCAAATGTATCTGTTCTCTTTCTCTCCTGATTCTTGATTTCCTGCTTTTGACAGTGTCCACCACAGGGCCCAACACCTGACAAGAATCTTTATTTCTTGTCCTTCTCAGCAGTATGTTTTTCTTTCTCTGACCCTTTTAGTTTCCTTTTTTTTGTATTACTCTATTCTTATACATTTTTAAATTTTTGTTTCTCACACATGTTCCCTTTGTTTTAGAAATACCACTTCTTCAGGCAATATCCATTAAAAAACCCTGAATTCTTTATGTGACTTACTCATCATAATCTGATTTCTAACTGATAGGTCAAATCCCAACCACATAAATGGATCCAAAATCATTTCCACAGATGGGTCAAATTTCAGTGATGTAAATGGATTCAGCATCATGATCTTCTCTAAAATCTTCCATCCATGTGTTCTTTAGTAATTAGTTTACACCTTGCCACCATCTGTGTGAGTTAGTGATGGGTACCCTAAACTTACTCAGTGAAGCTCCAGTCATTTTTGTATAGTCACAGTTTCTTTGGTATAGGGGTTTGGATAGACAGGAGGATTGGCTGTAACAACGCTGTAGGAGTTAATTGTTATAATGCTGCAGCTTGAACGTGGGGAAGACCCAAGTGGTTATCTAGAGTTCTTCCCCCATGTGCTTGGTACTGGGCTTGGGTTGTAGACAGAAGTACATCAACATGCTTACTGTCTATTGCCTAGTCTTGCCCAGAGCTGGGCACCCTCAGTGTAATGGAACTTGGGTTGGTAACTAAGTGTTCTTCAAGTTATGTCCTGGTCATTAAGCTATATAGCCTTTTGTGACCTAGCCTGGCTTAGTTAGCCTAGTTGAAATTGACATGAGCTTTCTCAGGTTTAAGGGGAGGGGAACATAGAAGTCACATCTGAAGGAAGGAGTACCAAAACCCTTGCAACCCTCACACCATCCTTATCTGTCACCTCTTCTCTTCTATTCCAGTCTCACCTGCCAGTCACCATTGGTCTTTTTAATTTGAGAAATAGCTTTTTTCTCTACTGTTATGAATCTAGGTGAAACTCTTAACATTTTTCCAGGTGCAGTGGCACACACCTATAACTCACACGCTTTGTTAGGTAGAGGCAGGAGGATCAGGAGTTGAAGGTCATCCTCATCTACAGGTAAGGCTTCAGGCCAGCTTGGGTCACATCAGTTCATGTCTCAGACAAAACAAAAACACAACCTATCTCTTTTACTTTGGCCCCTTTAATCTCCCTCACCTTGAATGAAATGATTTCTCATTTCTTGTTGAAATGTTTTTATTGCAACCAGGTCTCTGCCCAGGTTGTGTAGCTCTGTTCCTAGGGTTGGTTATCCTCAGTCCTTGGCTATTCCCCAGTCTTCCACTCTGCACCTAGCTTGTACTTTTACTTTGCATTGGCTAGATGTCTTCCTTGCCTTCTTTGTCAGCTCCTGCTATTGGTCAGGCCCCTTGTTGGATGTCTCTTCCTCTATGAAGCCTTAGTTGTTACAGATCGCCTCACTTTCTCTTTCCCTTTGTATGTTTATCTGCCATTAGAATGACCCTGGTGTCAGGCTGTATCCTAGGTGAGCCCCCTCTAATGCCTGGACCATTGCTACATACCCAGTAAACTTTGCCAACTGATAGAAAATAGATTACATTTCGTGGAAATTTCCAAAGGTTTGAATGAGTTCCAGGACTTTCTCAAATGCCCGTAAATTACCAACGATCATTTTTGCCTAAGGAGAATTATGCTTTGAGAAGCTTTTGTGTTTCAGCATTTTAAATTTTCAGTTAAAATATTTGCAGCAAACTACCAAAACTTGTGTATGAAATGTTATATGCTAGAAAACACAGTGGATTGGTTAAGTACGTATACAACAAGCTTTGATAAGATTAAAGGCTAGGAGAATAGATCTGAATTCAGAATGGTGTTTTAGGTTGTGGCATTTTAAAACTTTAATTTTGTCTGTGGACTATTTCACGTGCTGGATTTTGTTCCAGCCTGTTTCTTTCTGGTCAAGCCTTGTGCTAGTCCACTTTTGGCAGATGCTCTGTGTGAAAGGGCAGGGGTCAGCACTGCCATCTAGAAGTGGGTCAGAGTGCTTAGATGAAGGGAAGCTGTCTTAAAGAGCCTTTATTTATTGTTGGCACAATCACACAAAAATAATTATGAGCTTGAACCTCTCACCATGTCTTGCTTCCTCTTCCATAGGCTTTGCCAAATTAGCCACATCAACCAATTTTACAAAAAAAAAAAAAAAAAAAAAAAAAAAGGACTGCTGTTTTAAATAGTTCTTTAGAAGTTTAAAAAGCTTCTTTAGAAAGTCTGTGTGTGTTAGGCTGGAGAGATGGCTTAGCCGTTAAAGGCTAGGCTCACAACCAAAGGTATAAGAGAAAGTCTGTGTCTTCTCTTGTTTCCTCCCCTCTCCCCCCCTGTCTCCTTTGTGCTTCTGTAAAGTCTAAATTGGCCAGTTAGAGGTCAGGAGGCTTGACTGTGCTGTGAGTTATAAAGTGCACCCATTCCCAGCTGATGGGGGCTCCAGTCCACTGCTGCTTTAAAAGGAGAATTTATTACCTTGGGACAGATAACAAGCTAAGGGTTGTTAAGAAAAATAACAAGTTGGATTGCTACCTGTGGCTCCCAAACCATGGAACATTCTTGAATTAAAGAAGGAAAGTCCTCAGGTAGTCTCAGAAGGCCGTCTGGATCCCCTACAGTTTGCTCTCTGTTTCAATTTTTCCTGTCAACAAAACAGAAAGCATAAGACTTCTCCAAGCCTTGGAACAGCTTTGGCCTCAAATTTGTACTGGAATGTTGTCTGCAGTGTGATGGGGCTCTTTGCTAGTCACCATGGAAACTGATCGAGGTGCTAGTCTTGTCCTCTGGGTTCTGTGGGCAGCTTATATTAAAAAATGACTGTGTCTAATCCTGTTCTTCAAATATGCATTTACTTTAAAAATGATTAAAAGGAAGCATACTTAATTGAGAATAAGATGTCTGTATCATGTTTCAAACGTTCTAAGAAGTATCTAGGTCAAGAAATATGAGTGAAAATTATTGTTGTATATGAGAATTCTCTTGATTTGTGATTTTTATCTGTTGAGCTCTTTGCTTATATAAATGCAGAAGACTAACATGTTTAATTTCACTTATCTGTCTAGTTTTAGAGGACTTGTCATAGAAACTAAGGCATGGCAGTTATTTTATCATATTTTTGCCAAACAAAAAGGCAGCTTAAATGATGACGTTAGAGACATTAAAGCTAAAAGCATCTAAGCCCCCAAATCAACTAAAATTCAGATCTTACAGACATCCAGCAATACACCTTCTGAAAAGACCTATCTGTAGTTAATGGGAAAGGCCTTATTGTGCATATCTTTGGGAGTGTGAGCTTTGACCATCCCTCTCTTTTCCTAAGTGAGGAGCTGGTGAATGGAGGAAGAATCTGGGCAGAGGCAGTGTGGGGAGTTCCGTGGTGCTGGCAGGGGAGGTGCTTCACTTAGATAATTTTAGACATGCACGTTGTTGTGGTGGTAGAAGAGGTGTCATGGGAGTCCACATTGATTGCTTTATCATATCTCCAAACTGAAGCTCAGTATTATGACCTGCTCCTGGTCATGGCCACCCACCTTCTTTCTCTACACCTCATATCTTTTTTGTCTGGTCTGTTTTACTGAGCAGGATGGTCTCATGGTCATCTATTTTGAATGGAATTTCCTTTTAGGATTGTTGTTTTGCTTTTAGCAACTATGTGAATGCTCATGGTCTTTCTTAGTTGGAGAAGACTAAGGAAGGAGTGGTTGAAGATTAAAGTCACTTTTCTTTTACATGAATGAAGTTTCAAATGCCCAATAGACCCTGAGTGTATTGAGGAAGTCCAGAGCTCAGAGGGGAAGTGGAAGCTGTGGATTGAAATTGGAGTGTCATCCAAGTCTAGGAAGCATTTAAGACTACTCAGGGGAAAGGACAGATGTGAGGAAAAGGTCTTTTAGCTGTTTCTGGGGTTTGAGCTTGTGGTGGAGGGATATGTCTATTTTAAGACTCATCCAAGTTGTTAATGAGCTAAAATGACATTGATTTTAAATATTCTAATGGATTTTAAGCAGTTGTTTTCCTTATTATTTTTTTTTCTCAATTCCCTACTTTCTTTTGCTGAAAATAGTGGCAAGCTTTGTTCTTTTAGATTTTCTTTGAGGAATTAAAAAAAAGTGTCAGGGTGAATTGAGTGTTGACTAGAGGGATTATCCCCCAATGGTACACAGACTAGAAATATTATCCTGGCAGGGACAATTTGAAAATTAGTGGATACCAGTTCTAATAGGATAGAAGGGCCTTGTCCCTGCACAGAGTATTCTAGTGAGAGGACCAGCTGTGTATGTTTTAACTGTGGCTTCCATCCAGGAAGGGCCTTTTGGGGAGAAGTTGTGGACTTTTCCTTTCACAGTGGAGGCTTTATTAGTTAGATCATAGTCTTTTTTTCCAGAGGATTAAGTTTCAGAAGAAAGACCATATCACCATGGTTGGGCGTGGCGGGGTGGAGAGTTTGTACTAATGCTGGCAAGGTCTCCCATAGACACAGTTCTTAGGCATGTGACCAAGGACTTGGTACTTTTGTTTTTATCTCTTTCATAAAAGTCAGCTTGATTAGCTCCAATTTTGTCTTTACAATCTTCACTCCACAGGGCATGAGAATTCAGTTCTTTAAAATCTTTGCCCCACTTTTACATGTTTTGAGTATCGAATCACTGCGGAAGCAGTCTGGTAGGAGAATTAGTTTCTATTATGAAACAAACAGAAAAGGAATATGGTTTCATGATGTTAAGAGGACATTATGATCAAAGGAAGGAAAATTTAAAGATCGCAGTCTATTAAATGCCAGTGTTCAAGGAGGAAATGTCAGGAAAGAATAGCTCTGCTTGGAAGCAAGTCCTATAAATGGATCGTGAGTAGCTGACATCTGCCTGTGACAAGATCCCTGCGAGCCTACTGCTGCTCGTCCTTGAGTTAGGGCTCTGACATTTTCCCACGTACTATGAAAATGACTGTGATCATATAGAGGATGTTTTATTTTTACACATGATTAGACGGGCAAGAGAAGCCAGCTGTTAAGTGTGTGTCTTGTGGGCACTGCAGGATGTGGCAGAAGCAGTAGTGAATCGGAGGCAGAGCATGAAGGCCAGGTGACTCTCTTGTTCTCTTGCTTACTATTGCTCTAGGCTCTGGCAGAACTGGGAGGGTAGCAGATAACAGCACTCAGTCCGAGGTCCTGTGATTTACTTGGGAAGCTGAAGACAACAGGCTTTTTCTTAACTGTGCTAGTAACTAGCTGATACATGTCAGACCCCATGGGGAACTTCTGAGGTGGTGGGGTGGTGGAAGACCATCTAAGCTGTTCACTGAGGTCTGTGCTAAGTGTGGTAGAAGCGGAGCTCTGATGGTAGGGAACCATACTAGAGAAACCATCCTAACCTGAGGGTTCAAAGAATGTTGCCTTGGAAGTAATACTATTATGTCTGCCTTCTACAACCACCATTATCTTCTCATTTTATGCCTTCCCCACCCCCATCCCCTATAATTGGAATTTAGAGTTTTTGTTAGCATAGATTTACCTTTTTCCAGGGGTGGCAAGTGTGTTTTTGTTTGTTTTAAGACACTAATTACTAAGTAGCTCAGGTTGGACTTGAACTTGCCTTGTAGCCTCAGGAAGATTTTGAACTTGTAATCCTCTTGCTTCAGCCTTCTCTATGCTTTGATTGTAAATGTCTACATTTGTCTGTTTTAATTTTGTGTATGGCTGTTTTGCCTGCATTTATGCCTGTGCACCATGGGAATGCAGGACATGAAGTTACAAACAATTGTGAGTCAACGTGTTGGTGCTGGGAATCAAACCCAGGTCCTCTGCAAGAGCAGTAAGTGCTCTTAACAGCTGAGCCTCTTACATATGCCTATTTTACATGTTGTATAAAATAGGATTGTTTTAGGTTGGACTGTTGTAACATATCATAGTCTCAGTGGCTTTGACAGCACACTTTTATTAATTACCATCTGGGAGTGTGGAAAGGTATAAGACTAAGATGCCAGCAGATCTGGGGGTTGGTTAAGGGCCTGTTTCCTGTTCTGTACGTTACGTTTTCATTGTGTGTGTGTGGGAGATGGGGGAGAGGAAGAGAGAGAGGGAGAGAGAGAAGAAGGAGAGGGAGAATGAGAGTGAGCCTTCTGGGGTTCCTTCTATAGGAGTGTTGATCCAAGCCATGAGGCCTCCCCACTTATGACCTAAATGTTTCTCAAAAGCCCCATCTTCCCTATTGGTCTTCACATTGGGGCTTAGGATTTCAACATATGAAGCTGGGGGGGGGAGGGGAGCAAGCATTCAGTTTAACTCAAGATATGCTGTTTTCTTTTCTTTCCTTCCTCCCTCCCTTCCTCCTTTCCTTCCTTTCTTATTTCTTTCTTTTCATCCTTTTCTTTTATTTTGATTTTCTGGGTGCCCTGGAACTGGGTGTCATATGTAGTTCAGCCTGGTCTGGAACTCAGGTCCTCTTACCTCTTTGTTCCAAGTGCTGGGATTATTGGTGTTAGATCATACCTGACTTTTCTATTTAGTTTGACTTGTTCTTGTGGCATTAATTGGTATTGGATTCAGCTCCTTTTGCATGCTAGGTAAGTGTTCTGCCATTAAGCTATGTGATTGTGCCTTTTTTTTTTTTTTTATTCCCACTATCAATGTGTAAGGAGCACAGTTTCTCCATAAAATTACCTGTATTTATTGAGAACTATTTATTTATGTGTTCTATTATTTTATGTGTGTATGTATGTGTGCTTTACTGTATGTATGTTCACTGTGTGTGTGTGCGCGTGCGCACGCACACACGCGCAGAAGCTTGAGGAAGCCAGAAGGTATTGGATCCTTTGGAACTAGAATTAAAGAGGTTGTGAGCAGCCATGTAGTGTTGGAGACTGAATCCTGTTCCTCTTCAAGGGCAGTGCTTAATTTCCCCCACCCTGCTTTCTTGACCTCCTCCATTTCTGACATGAGCCTGTTCTTCTCTCCTTAGGCATTCTGGTGGTACCCCGCTGCCAGGAGATCACCACATTCTTGCTGAACTTAGCGGGGATACTTGATTAGCATAGTGCACTACAGCCCAGAACTTCTGGATTCAAGCAATCCTCCTGCCTCAGCCTACTGAGTGTCTGGGACTACAGAGGTGTACCACTGTGCCTGGCTCCCTTTTTTCTTTATAGCCATTTCTTTTTGTTTTGTTTTATGCGTGTGGGTATAAAGTGGTATTTCAGAATTTTGATTTGCAGTCTCCAGAAGTTTTTTGCTGTGCTAAACTGAGATGTGATTGAAGCAGGGAGGTATATTGGTTTTCATAGTAAGAAGTCATGAGAGTAGAGATTACTTGTCAAGTAAGTACATTTCAAAAAATATTAAGATTTTACATTATCTTTGTGAATGTCACTCATGTCTTTATGTTTGGATTTTATTTTCTGCTCTATATACTTCCCAAATAATTTCTCTAAGCCCTAAATATTTTTGTTATGGTTTATCTTTCTAGTTAATCATTTATATATTTGCATATGTATGTGGTATGTGTACATGTGGGTATTCATGTGGGCCCATATGTATGTGTGGGTAGGTAAGTCTGAAGTTGACATTATATTTCTTCTTTAATAGTTCCCAACTTTCTTTATTGATCCAGAGTCTCTTGATAAACCCAGAGTTCAACAATTTCTGCTTGTCTAGCTCAGCAGCTGACCCTAGGATTACCTGTCTCTGCCTCCCAAGTACTAGGACCACAGGCATCACAATGTTTGCTGGCTTTTATGTGCTTCTGGGAATCTCAACTCTGCTCTTCAGACTTGTGTGCCAAATGCATTATCTACTGAAGCATTTTCCCAGCTCCTGTCTCTCTCTTTAAAAATATAATAGTTGCCCCTTGGCCCTTAAACAATATAGTTGAGAATGTCCCAATGCTTGTGGACAGATTCAGTTGGACAATGAGCATCTCATTTGTGTTAGAGATTGTTTGACCATGGGGTTGACTTTCTGATTTTTTCCCCCCATTATTTTGTGTGTGTGTGTGTCTGTGTGTGCACATGCATGTGTATGCATGTGTGTGCATGTGTGTATGCCATGATGCATGAATGGAGGTCAGAAGACAATTATAGGAGTCATTTCTCTCTCTCTACTGTGTAGATTCCAGGGATTGAACTCAGGGCATCAGGCTTGGTGGTAAATACCTTTACCCACTATACCATCTTGTCGGCTTGGATGTAACTTTCATAATGCTTATAGTTATGTGAGGAAGCAGATATTTACTTGTGCACAAGAAAGAATGTGGCAAGCATAGCAGTTGGTGAATACAGATTATGCTAATAACAGATCAAGGAGAAGTTATTTCCAGTCCTTTGAAGGCTAGGCAGTTTTGCTGGTAGAAAAAATAGGCTGAAGAGCCATGTGAGCAAACTCATAGCAGGAAGTCACGAGGTGTTTGGGGTGAACAGTGCTCCTGTGGCTCTGGGATAGGGAGTGTCAGGACCAGAGGACTAGTGCAGAATCTGTCTGAAGAATTTGGATTTTGAACCATGACAGTGGGATACCTTAGGGAGTTTTCTGCTGTTCCATAGATCATGCTAGATCTTTCAAAATTAAGATTAATAATGATCCTGAAAAACATATGAGACAGAGGTACTAGGATTGTTGAGTTAGGCAGAGCAAGAATTGAATTAAAAGATTTTACAAAGTAGGACATATTAGTTCACATCACAGAAGTGTGGAAGTCACAGCATTGTTATTTTATCTTATGTTTTAGATGGCTATTTGCATTCTGATGATAGAGGGGGAAAGAACAGGTGTGGTTTTGGGTTGGTGGGGAAGAGGGGAAGATCTGGGAGGAGCTGGGGGAGGGGAAGCATAATCAGAGGCATAATGAAAACAATCTGTTTTCAGTAACAAAAAGTAGCTCAAATATATCAGGGTTCTGGGGTAGCTTCCTACATTCTTTCGGAAGGTGACTATTTCCTTCAGTAGCAAAAGAGAAGAGAAAATGAGTATTCCTTTGTGGTTGGTTTTGTAATTGTTAGGAAAATTTTCATTGGTCCTTTCTAGCTTCACTGAGCATGACCATATTTTAGCTGCAAGAGAGACTAGACAAGTATAGATTCCAGTGTTTCTAAAGAGATAAATTCTGTATGACAAGGAGGGGGTGGGAGCAGGGTCTGTGGCAGTTTGAATGAGAAGGTCCCCATAGGCTCTTATATTTGAATTCTTGGTCACCAGTTGGTGAAACTGTTTGGGAAGGATTAGGAGGTGTGGCGTTGTTGCAGGAGCTGTGTCATTGGGATTGGACTTTGAGGTTTGAAAAGACCATGCTATTTCAGGTAGCTTATTCTCATTCTCTCTGCCATCCCCACCTCATGTTTGTGAACCAGTATGTAAGCTCTCAGCATCATGCCTGCCTGCCTGCTGCCATGCTCCCCACTGTGATGGTCATGGACTCTAACCCCATGGAATCATGAGCCCCAAATTAATTACTTCCTTATAAGTTACCTTGGCCATGATGTTTTATCAAAGGAATAGAAAAGTAACCAAGACAGGGACTTCAGATCCAAAGGTGACCACAGATGGTCATATCTTCTTGTTAGGAGAGCTGTTTAAGAGACAGAGAAGAAGGGAAAGGTATTGAAGGTGATTTCATGTTGTAGAGATGAATGAAAAGATCATAACCCACTTATCAAAATGAATTTCCAGTGTGAGGTTGAACTGGATCCTTCCTCTCTTACTTGAACCATTTCCTTGAGTCTAAATCTTGTTATAGGACCTTATAACCTTCCCTTCAAGCCACTGAACCCAATAGAAAATGGAGGAGGTGGGCAGAGTTAGTTTTGTGGGTTTTAAATAGTTCTTCTATGCCCAGTGCTCACTTGCTGTGTAAGAGTCACCTGGGAGCTTGTTAAATAAATCAGAATCTCTGGGAATTGGTGTTTTTAGGTCTGGGACTTGACCATCAATTTTGTTAACAAGCTCCCAAGTGACTCTGACACAGCTAGCTTCTTCTGGGTACTACTGGGAGGAAAACGATGGCCTTTGGATTCTGATAAACCCAAATTCTGTACGCCAGCTTTTCACTTATTAGCTGTATGAACTTGGGCTGGGAACTTGACTTTGCAGAACTCAGAGTAGCTACTGTTCTGTTGTTGTCTGTTATTTCTGCTCATTTCCAAGGTGAGGAACCTGAGTGACATAGAGATATCATATATTTGATACTACTGGTATGATATCTAGAGCTAGTAGTGTGGTTCAATAAATGGTCATTTTGGTATATTAGCTTCTAAATATTTTGCATTTGATTTAGTATAGAAACACTTTTCTGCAGAATTAAAAGAGAGTAAGTAGTGGCATATTGTAACTGTTCTTTTGTGACTTTGTATCTGTTACATCCAATAGCTGATTTCCTGTTGGCTTAGCCAAATATTCTCTGGCTTCAAATTATAATTTTTTATTTTCTTAATTATATTTTTGACTGTATCTATTCCATGTAATCTATATAAGTATGTACCTCAAATGACTAATATAATAAAACTCTGTAAACCCAATTTTTATCTAATGTGTTATTATTTAATAGAGACATTTTCACAGCAGTCCCAAAGCTTTAAGGAAGGCATGGCTCTTGATCTTAAAATGTACAATGTCAATTCAGATGAAAGCAGTATGTTCATTTGAAGGATTCCTTTGCTGTTTTCCAAGTTTATGCTATGTATTTTCTGAGTTAGTAATTGGGATGCTATTTTGGATGGTAGTTTCGTGTGGTAAATAACTACATGCTGACAGTGAATACCTATTTCCCAGTTTATAAAGAAGTCTTGGCTGAAGGGAGAAGCACAGTAATCCTAAGCCTGTAGTTTTATTGTGAGAACTTTGACTTAATTTGTCTCTGGAGAGAAGTTGCATGTTTTAGTGGTTCACTGTAGACTCTGAAAGTGTGCTGTTTAGGTTCTTACCATTTCCTTCTGACAGCTGCTTGACCTTGGCCAATTACTAGTCCATATGTGGCTTGATTTCTTCAGAATTATTGTACATTCATGTCATAGAATTATTCGAATTAGAATTAGAATTAGATAACTTGACATGTAAACTACTGTCATTGCTTTTGGTTGCCCACTAGAACTTGATGGTAAGATCCTATTGTTGAAGACTTTGGTCATAGCATATGAGAAATCAACTGAGTGTAAATTAGGAATCTTCTTCATGTGACTTTTATAGTACTAAATGGAGCTATGTAGGCTTCTGGATGAAAAAAAGCAATCAACAATTTTACTTAGATGTGAAGTATGATACAGTGAGTATCACGGAAAGATATGCCCATGGGTGTAATAGTGGCATGGATATTATGAAATGAACCGACCACTTTATGATTTGATTTAAGGCCCATTCACAGGAAGAAACATATCTTGTACTTTAATTCTGACTAAGAACTCATGGATCCCAGGGACAAACATACTGGTACTGTTCTGATAAATTGGACATCATATCAAACTGCTCTCTCATATCTTTGTACCCATAGGTTAGTGCAGCCTCAGAGGTTTATTTTTATGTTTATTTTTGCAGTGAATGGTGGTTAAGGTATTAACACCTGATCAAACTGTTGCGTGTGTAGCCACAAATGGCGTGTCTGTGTCTCTCCTTCCCTAAAGCTTAGGAACCATTATAGAAGGTGTGTGTGGAAAAATTGTAAGAGCTAGAGGTTAGGAAAGACTAAAGGGAAGCTGACACTTAGACAAGACAGGAATGCTGCACTTATGACCTCATAGCACAAGCCAGTGAACATTCTAACATAGAGGAAGAGTCCTTCACAAGCCCCTACCTGAGGAGCTGTTGACAGTTAATGGCTTCTGGGAGAGAGAGAGTCAGCTTTTTAAAGTGGATGTTCCCACATCCATGAGTGTGTGTGGGTAGACCAAATTGAGTTGGAGAGGTGGCTATTAAAAAAAAAGGGGGGGGACAGGTCCACCCAGTGCCCTGCAGCCCAGGCATATGGAAGATAGCCACAGGTCTGCTTGGTGTCCCAAGGACTGGGCAGGCTAGTAGACGAGTTGGGGCCACTACAGTGACCAGCTATGTGATGGGGAGATGGGAGAGGAGAGGCAGAGTGCACTGTGGAGAGAGAGGCAGAACTGAAGCTCTGTGTTGCCACCTAGGGCCATAGTAACTTAACGTTCAGGGCCTGTATTCCTGAGGATGTCCCTCATCTGCGCCACCACCTGTGGCCAAGTTGATGTCTGAGGGCCAGGCTGCCGCTGGGACCATAACAATCTGGGTAGCCTGCCCTGCCACCCAGGGCCATGGTGATGTCTAGACCTGAGCTGCAGCTGAAGTCCATGCTCCTCTTGCAGCTGCGGTCTGTGTTGGTGTCCGTGGCCTGTGTTACCACCTGGGTCCACGGGAGAGCTGGTACTGATGGAGTAGGCCCTGGAGGTCTGGGCCCACCCCTCGCTGGCCACCCGAGTGTGAGAACTGCCTCTTGTCCCCAGAACTGGCCCCAGTGGCATGGGTTTGGGAGAGCTGGCCACCAACCCTTGAAGGTCCTGGAAGAACTGCTCATCCCCTTGCTGGCTCTGACTCCCAAGTGGTGGGATTAAGGATGAGCACTGCCACACCCAGCCTTAGTTAACTTTTTGTATTTCAGAAAATCAAAGTTTTATAATCTTCATAAAAACCTGGTAAAGCCCTGCTGATTGTTTGTGTCTGAAAGTTCCTTACTGTTTAAATTAGAATTTGTTCTTTTTATGTGATGTTTCTTTTTCTTTTCTTCTCTTTGCTTTTTAAAAGTTATTTAAGTATGTGTGCGTGCATGAGTGTGTACACATATACAGTTCTGAGGACAGCTTGCAGGAGTTGGTTCTCCCTTTCATTGTGTAGACCAGAAATGAACCTCACAGCAAGCACCTTTACCAGTGAGCCAGTTCCCTGGCTTTAGAATATATTATATATTTTTTTTAATCTTGTAAATAAAATCGAGGCGTGGTAAGATTAGCAGCTCTCTGCAATCACCTGTTAAGTGTTACAAGTGCTAGCTTGCTTCTTCGTGTGTTCCATGATGCTTTTAATACATTGTCTAAAAAGTAACCTAAACAGTATAATCATTATTTTACATGGAGCTAAGTAATGCTGATTTTCATTTATAAAAAATTATTCCTTGCCAAGATGATTAACTGTTTCAACTTTAAGTAGGTGCTGTCTTTTTATTTCAACTTAGATTTATGTATTTTAGTTTTTATGTGTTAATGTTTCTCCTTCATGTATGTGTATGCACCATGTGTGTGCTTGGTGCCTGCAGAGGTTAGAGAGTGCATGGGATTCTCTGGAACTAGAGTCAAGGATGGCTTTGAACCACCATGTGGATGCAAGAGCAACAAGTTCTCTTGACTGTTGAACCTTATCTCTAGTCCCTCTAGTCCCTGTGCAGAGCTGTAATATTTTTTCCCTTAATTTAAAATATTGCTCTAATATTTCAACTTATACTATATATTGCAATAGCATCTTAATGGAAATTACATAATTGTAATTTATTAGGCATAGGTAGTGATATTTTTATAGTCATTCTTGTTGATTGAAAGCAGCTAATATGCTAATAGTATTGTCTTTAAATGTGTGTCTATCTCTGCTGTGGTGTCTTTTAACGTATAATTCAGTGTGCTGAATAAGGAATTTAGCATCAACTACTGAAACGAAAGATTTAAAAAATACATAATAAAGTGAGAAAGAAGTACTAAGCTCCACTTTAAAGCCAGTCTTGTGAGGAGTTCTTCCTCACTTGTTCCTCCTTCAGGAGGTCTTGGATCAAACACCATACTGGCCTCGTACAGTGAGATGGAAGTGTCTTTAAACACCCTTCAGAGACAGGGCACAGCACATGGACTTTCCCCAGTGTTCTCCATGCTCAGTGGAAGCATCCTGCAGCTTGCAACTAGAAGCAACAGTGACTTTGTTTTGAATGGCTTTAAGAAGCTATTGGATGGTGCTTCCTGCTTGGTACCTTTTGGCCCATCTTGTAAATTTCTTTTGATAAAGTGCAGCTTGCTGCAATAATTGGTTCTCTTACTTTCCTCCAAGAATCTGCTAAGTTGCCTGTTGAGTTAGAGAAATTGCCTGAAATTTACATTTAATTTATTCTTTGTTTGTTTAACTACCTGTAGGTGGCTACATTATGAGCTGACCTTTGGATTTTTATTAGCTAACCCTAATACAAGCTTATCTGGACTTTTCTCAAAAAACAATTTCTCTTTTTAATTCTTCTTATTTCCTAACTTGGTTCTTATCAATTGATGTTTCTTCAGAAACAATTTCTTTACTTGGTAAATTAGTTTCCTCCCTTTCCCATCTTTGAGGAGTATGAAGGGCTAAGCCTCAGTAGGGAGCTGTTGGTAGAGTTAGTGCAGGAGGGGCAGAACACATGGATCCTTGGTTGCAGAACCAGTCACTGCATGCACACACTGTGGTTTGGAGTGGTCAGATGCTCTGGGGTATGTGAGTCCTGTTTCTTTGCAGGCTCCTTGATCAGAATTGTGAGGACTGCTCTTGTCATGGCGGTTGAGGGTATCTCAAGGACTTGACAGTACTTTGCTGGAGTGTTTTATCTGTTGGGAAAGGTTCTGTTGTTTAGTTACGGTTTCTAGGTTCCTAGGCTGAAAATCTGGTAACCAAAAGATTAGTTGATGTCACAAGTAAGTTGACTGCTACTTTTCGGTATTTTTTTTTCCTGCATTTTCTTAAGTATTACCATGGTGTTAAAAACCTCTCTAAGTTTTTCACAATGTTAAAGCTTTACTAAGCACATTAATACTTTAAAAAGGCAGGCCAGGAATACCTTGTTTTCTTAATCTTCTTCTTCAATAAAATTATGGGACTGAAGGCAGTTTCTTCTTTTTTTATGTAATCTTGTTCTATAAAGGATGAAAGGAGAAAAACTTTTGTAGCCGTTTTATATTTGAAACCCTGTTGTACCCAATTTTGGCAGTGAGCAGATTTAAAATTACTCTTTTTAATTAGCTTTTCTTATTCAGTGTGCTGCTTTAGTTTTCAAAGCTCTAGTTGGTGTATGCCATTCTGTCGTGTTCGGATCAGCCCACTGCTCCCACAAGATCCTTTCCCATCAAGTTCCTTTTCTGCTTCGGAGAGATCCATAGTGCTGTGCAGCTCATAGAAGAGTTACTTTCATGGGAAGAGGATGGTGGTTAGCAGTAGACTGCTGGGAAAATTCTAACCCATTTCACATTGTTTTTTTTTTTCATCTTATTTTTGACAGAATCTTGTTTTTGTAGCCTAGGCTGGCCTTGAACTCATGATCTTTCTGCTTTAGCCTTATAAAGACTAGGGTTAAGATATGCATCAGCACACCCATATAAGCCTTTCTTTAATATCAAAACACACACCCATGCCTACAGGATATTTGGGTTTGAGATGGAGCCTCACTGTACAGTCGGGACTGACTAGCCTAGAGCTTATTTTTGTAGCCCTGGCTGACCTTGAACATATGAGTCTTTTGCCCCAGTCTCCTGAGTGCTGGAGTTGCTGGCATATACCATCATGCCTGGCTATAACAGGCTATAGTAAAGCTTGCATTTATTACCTCATTTTTGAGGAGGGGGAATTACATGGAATCATTGACTCTTAAAACCTAAGTAGGGGCCTTGGGAATTGCGTAGCACTCACTCTGAAGATTTTAAGGAGGAACCGATGGAGGTTTGTTTATTCATTCACTCACTCAGACATTGGAGATTAGCTTTGTCCTCACAGTATACAATTAACAGTTTGTCAGAAGGCAAAACAGGTAGTGTGGGATAAGGAAGACCAAAATGCATGAGACTGACTGGGTTTGTAATGAACAGAATGTCATTGAAAGAATTCACATTTTTCAGCAGCAGAGATGTGAAGAAGGGGAAAGAGTGTGCTGTGTAAGAGAGAGTGTACCAGCTAGTGCACCAGCTACTTGATCGTCTTCAGGGACGGGTAGGAAGCCTCCTGTGGCTTCCCCATAAAGTGGGTAGTGAAAATCCATTGAGTCAGGAGGCAGGAGATGGGTTGAGAGAAGGCTAAATTATGTGAGATCTTGTGAAAGGTAGTAAGGGCATTGAGTGCTACATCAATGAGATGGGGAGGTTGATGTGATGAAGGGTGTTGAATAGAATAATATTTCCAAACTTAAATTTTAATTGAATCATCCTGCCTTTTCTGTTGAGAGGTCTTGGGTAGTAGTGTCAGATTTGGCAAAGGAAAATACAGGATACTCTTAACTTATTTTCTGGTCACTGTGACCAGAAAATACCAAAAATACCCTGGCAAAAGCAATCTATGTGGAAAAAAGTGTTTATTGTAGCTCACAGTTCAAAGGTACAGTCCATCATGGAAAGCAAGCAAGGCAAGAGAAGTGGGGGACAGTTGTTCACATCCCGTCCACAATCATGAAGCAGAGAATGAGGAAGGCATGCTGTTGCTCATCTTTTCTCCACTTACACTTACAGTGTAGGGTCCCAGTCAAGAAATGATGCAACCTCAGTTAATACAGTCAAGATAATCCCTCCACAGGCATGCTCAGAAGTCTGTTTTCCTGGTTATTCTAGATCGTGTCAAGTTTTTAATTAGCACTAACCGTTATAGATATACATTTAAATTTGAAATTTATATAAACAATGAATAATATTGTATGCATGTATTTCATACAATGTTAATTGACTATACATATGACAAAATGTTCACTTCCTTAAAAATTCATTTAAAGATTTGCATGTTGGCCCATACTTGTGATTCTAGTACTCAGGATAGCACTCAGGAGGATGGGATAAGACAGGTGAGAGTTCTAGGCCAGTCTTCCTCTTTCTTCCTGTACTAGGTACATTTCTGCTTTTCACACTGTGCTCATCTTATACCTTAGATTCATGTAAGCACTTTGAGTGTCCTCATCTTATTACCAGTGTAACAGGGAATATCCAAGACTGCCTCTTGTTCCATGTTCTCTGTGAACATAACATCGAAAGTCACCCACTCTTATGGTGTTTTACATTTTTTTTTTTGGAGAAACACAATAAACAACGTGTAGTATTGAACACACACACACACACATACACACACACACACACACACACGCACGCGAAGAAGAAGAAGAAGAAGAAGAAGAAGAAGAAGAAGAAGAAGAAGAAGAAGAAGAAGAAGAAGAAGAAGAAGAAGAAGAAGAAGAAGAAGAAGAAGAAGAAGAAGAAGAAGAAAGAGAAACTTGGAAAGAGACTAGGAAATTCAAGTGAGGTGGAGAAGGCATATAATTTTTGGGTGGCCAGCAAAGATCATGTTCAGGGTTTTGGGCAGGGGGAGTAGCAGCTGTGAAAGTCCTTAGGCTGAAGTGTGCCTTAAGTGTTTAAGAAACTGCAGAGGGAATATCCTTGAGTATAGTCAATAAGAAAAGATAAATGGCTGGTGCACACACACACACACACACACACACACACACACATTTAATTTTTAGGCTTTGTGATAAGTTGTGGAAAGAGTTGAATTTGAGCCTAACTGTGACTTCATTTCTGGGCCACAGTTTTGTTGTCAGTTTCTTTTAAAGAAATTTATGTTTTGAATATTTATTTTGTATGTGTGGTAGGGATGGGCCTGCATATGCCATGGTGCATATGTGGGCATGAGAGAACAATTTTTGGGAGTTGATTTTCTCCTTTGATCATGTGTGTTTGTGGAAAGAGCTCAGGTGGTCATGTTTGGCTACAGTACCCTTTCCCCTGAGCCATCTTGTCAGTGCAGAATTTCTTTAGAAGACCAAGGTAACTTGTTGGTTTATTTCTGCTCTAAAATAAAGTTTCACATTAGAAATGTTCCTTTTGTTGTTTTTGCCTTTTCAGCTCTCACAAGCAATGAGTTTGTCCTTTGACTCTTTTGTACTTTCCATGAGGCATCTCTAGCTGTGCTCACCTGTCAGGCCAGCCTCTTCCTTCAGGTGCCCTTGCTCCTTTGTCTTTCTTGACTGAAGTTGGAGAGTTAGATATCCCTTTGACAAGCAATAGGAAACTGTTCTCTGTCTTTTGTTCAACTGTTAGTTCTCCTGACAGTCAGATTCTTATTTAATCCCAGCTAATAGAGTCAGGAAACATGCTTCTCTCTAGTAAGAGACTGGAATTCTTTTAAGTGACAGCTTGACTTAAAGATAGGCAGAAAGACAAGAAAGAAGAGGCGTGGCTCAACTCCAAATTGAATAATACCAATTACCAGTCTACGATCACATTGACTGTAATATGCTGAGAATTATGGGAATCTTAGCTGGGTACGTCTGTGGGAAGGACAAGCTTAAGGCAAGTCTGAAAGGAATATTTACGTAGGAATAATTGGGTGGGAGTGCGCTAAGATGTTGTTTTGATGGCTTCTATTAGTAGACAACAGGGATGGAAGGGGCATGTCAGAAGCCTTACAATCTGCAGGGTAGATCCTGCTGCAAGAACAAAGCAGTAGCTAAACTGTTGTTACCGCCTTTGAAATCCAGCACAAAAAAATAGGACATGTAGGCTCTCAAATTGCAGCTTTCATGCAGTAGTAATGAAACAGTATAATCACTCCGAGTAATTCTGCTGCCTTTTACAGCTTTCACAGGTTGGTGTATATATATTATAAAGGAACAATCCAAAAATCTAAATGGTATTCAGAGTTTGCTTTATTTTATGTTATCTGCTAGGTTTTGAAATCTGCAGGAAACTCAGAAAAAGAATATATTGTTAGATTACTGTGCATTTAGCTAAGTTTATGATGATAAATATGACAACTATAATAGTTATATTTGCAGTTGCTTTTGCTAATAGTAATTTTATTTGAGGTGTATTTCTAAGGTGTTTGTGGTGATTGTTTCTTTTGAATCTGGCTAAATTAAAGATAAAGAAAAACCTAATTGAAGCTTTCTTGACTAAGTCTAATATTCTGATAAGAAGGAGGTGGAAAAATATTTTGAGACTTAGATGAACAGTGCTGCATACATTTATATTGTAACCTTCCTTGTTTATATATTTCTCTATAGAATAGAATTGTCTTAGAATTTAAATTTAAAATTTAAATTAAAGACTAGATATTAAAAGTAGAAGCCTACTTAACACAATTCTATACATAAGTAGTTTTATTAAACTTTCCTTATCTGGGTTGATGGTGCCCCCTCCAAGAGCCAAAGGCCATCCAACAAGAACCCCAGTCTAGACAGACATGAGAAATCCTGTTTTGAGTTGTTGGTCAGGGCTGTCCAAGAGACTCCCAAAACATACAGCCTACTGCTGTTGCCCTTGGTTATTTCCAGAGGTGGAAGGTAAGTCCTTATTTCTGAAGACACTACCCCCTTCAGAAACGGTCATATGATCGACAAGAATTAAAATATTTATGAGGTGACTAGCAAAAGTTAGTTCCCTTATCACTTGCAGAAGGGACAAGTGGCTCTTGGTGGTGCCTTCTAGCATGCCAAAGCCCATGCTGGCCTCCAGGATCCCTCAGTTTCACAGGTGCCTGTTACACACTTCAGAGAGACCCTCCCCTTTCATGACCATGCCCAGTCTAATCCTGTCTCTCTCTGCTCTGGACTCTTGCGGAAGCCTCTGGTGGCTCTCCCTCATACCTACAATGAAACCTTCTATTCATTCACACCTTGTAGTGGTCATGTCCTCAGTTTATACAGAAAACACCAATTTCAAGGGCTGAGTTATGATGGGAGATATCATTCTGTAAATATGTTTCTCTTATTGGTTAATGAATAAAGCACTGTTGGCAAATAGGAAGACAAGATAGGCAGGATTAGGAGACAAGCAGGATTCTGGGAGATGTAGGAGAGGAGATTTAAGATGTAGGACTTGAGAGGAGTAAGGGGTCTGGACCCTCTCTCCAGTAAGATAAGACCATGTGGAAACACTTAGATTGATAGAAATGGGTTTATGTTTAAGACAGAGCTAGCCAATAAGAATGCTATTAATAGGCCAACAGCTTTATATCTAATACAGTGTCTCTGTGTTATTTGGGGCTGACATGGCAGTGGGACCAGGCTGGTGGGAAAACTGCTCTTAACAGAATTATTTTACTTGAAAGGAATAATTAGACTACTTTGAAACTTAGAATCTCACTTCTTCAAGTTATTGTAAAACCAACATTAATATAGGAAAAACAACCTTATATTTTGTGAGATTACTTAGTAGTAGTTTTTTAGTCCTTGATGTTGTCACAGAAACAGTCCTACAATGAGATAGTATTAAAGAAGCTAGATACTTGTGTCAACAACCCCACTTGAAATTTGTTATTCACAATGAATTTAATTCCATTGTAGTCCTACTAGGTTCTCCTGCTGGTTAAAGGTAGCAGAATTTCTCAGTAATATTTTCTGTTTACCTTAACTACCTCAGTGCATTCAAACTAAATTTTATACATAATCATCTTATTAAAAGCAAAATACTTTTTTTTTTTTGCTTCCTTATTTTAAATTAGTCTGGGATTTCAATATAGATACACATCAGTCTCCTCTTTTCACACCCAGGGGTCTAAGTCACCAAGTAGTTTTCTTAGAATTGCAAATTGAGTCAGTGTAAGATTATGAATGTAAATGTTGAATTTATATTGTTTTGTATATTTACAGAATCAGATGATGAAGGTTGAAAAGTAATTTTATGTCTGGAAGCAGGTATCATGGAAGATTTAGGGTTGTTTCAGTTTCTTGAATTTCTTGTTATTGAGAGATTATGAGTTATCTTGCTAGGTTTTGGGGATAGAAGGAGGAGAGCTGTAAGACTCAGTGAGCTACAGTTAGTATTAGCATACTTACATTGATGGGAAAAACCAACAAAGATAGATTTGGAGATAGAAAGAAAGTGTATTTACAAATAGCAAATTTTGTTTTCCATTCCTTGACAAAGTTGCAGATTAACTAGCACCAGGCAGACTCATAGGATCTTCTGTCCTTTTCATTGGACAAGCCATCAGAGAAAACAGTAGTTAGCTGTTTCTGATTCCTCCAGAAGGCCTTGTGTATTTAACTGTGGTTTGCATGTAAGTGGTAGCCTATATTATGTCTGCCTTGTTGCCACGTTCATCTCTCTCTGTTTTGCCAGATATGCAGTAGAAGTCCTTACTTCCTATGATAGAATCTGTTTCCATGATTTGTTTTTTTATTTTGTAATTTAAGTCAGTTTTCCATCATGTGAGGTTTTGTTAGGCTTTTACTAACCATTCCAGTTTTGTGTGTGCCTTACTTGTTCTCAAAAATCATGCTTAGACCAAAAAGGTCTTAATTTTTTTGAGACTGTACAGGAGACCTGAACAAGTTGGTTATTGAGATATAACACTAATTTCAAAACTGTCCTAGGTAATTTACATTTTTACTTCTCATTGTTTATGATTTTGGAATATTATGTGTTTTTTTTTTTAAATAGGGTTATTGCTGTGTAGGTCTTTTTTTGTCTTGTGAACATTATGAATAATATTTTGGTGAATTATGTTTCTTGCAGTACAAGGCGGTTGGCTTGTTAGATGTAGATGTGTATGGTCCCTCCATTCCAAAGATGATGAACTTGAAAGGAAATCCAGAATTATCACCAAGTAAGTACAGAAGAGATAAATAGTACCTACTGAGTGCCCGGCATTTGTCATCCAGCATGTGGGTTTTATTTGTCATGTCATGTTCAGAAATGATGTTGGCATCACTCTCTGTGGATTTGAATCTCAGTTCTGTCATTGTCTAACTGTGTGGCTCTGAGGAATCCATTCCATCTTGTTGTGCCTTGGCCCCCTACACATATGGAAGGGGGTCACAGTTGCTGTGAGGAATAGTATACATGGAACATTTAGCACAATTCATAGCACTCGTTCATGATAAAAATATTAAGTATCCATTGTTTACAGTACATGTGTACATGTATGAGAATATTTGAGTAGAGATACATTTTTATTAAATGAAAGTTATATTTTATAAATAGACTTTTGTCAGACTTTACTTAGAGCATTAACAAACTCCTCAAAACAATGGTTTGTTGTAGTTTTAGTGCCATCTATATAGGATGAAATAGCTTTTTTGAATAAATCTTAAGTATTTTTACTGTTCTTGTTATTACATATTTGTAAGGCTACCAAATATAAAGTATTAAGTATAGGAATACAATCATAAAAATGGTCAAAACTGGTTATTAAAATGGTTTTATGTGAAATTTTTCTAAATAAAATTGGTTTCTAATTGTGATAAAATATAAAATTGAGTAATTTCTTTTTATTTTTTATAGGCCTTCTGTTTTCCGAAGATCTAGGACAAAATATTTGTACTGATTTATTTATTAGGTTATTGAAGTTGTAGTAGTATTTTTATTATAATTTGCTCTTTAAGGTGGTTACATATGTGATTATTTGGAGGCATCAATTATGCAGAAGTCTGCATTGTTCTTTATGAGATGGTCTGCCTTAGGGGTCTTATACTGCAAGCTGCCTCTTATGTAGTTGTTTCCTTATCTCATGAAATCATGGGGAAAGGCTTCTTTTGGTGCAGCACAGATTGTAAACATGTGACATGGACCATGATGTCAGTGTCATCAAGGAGAGTGGTGATGATTTCAGGCACTCTAAATATCTGTGTCTTTAAGGACCACTGTGAAAACTGATCCACATCACACAGGTGTGATGCCAAGTGCAACCCTCCTTTTCTCAAGCAATGCTTGAAGTGAACTTCAATGCACTAGAAACCTTGGAAAGCAAAAGCAAACAATAGCCCAAGGTTGTTCTGTGCCAATATAATGATCTCAGTTCCCCAGGAAATAAACAGGAGGACTTAGGTGTTGAGCAGTAAGGTATTTGAGTCTTATAAAACTTGCTGCCATCATACTAATAGGTCTCCTTTTGAAGCCTTGTTACTCTGTTACAAAGAATACTGAGGTAAGGTAAAGGCTACATGGCACAACATAGATTAAAAGGAATAGGTTAATTTGAGGAGTAAGAGCTAGTTGGAGATAAGCATAAGCTAAAGGCCAAACTTTCATAATTAATAAGAAGTCTCCATGTCATTATTTGGGGGCTAGGGATCCAAAGATAGTCTGACAAGAAAGCTTGTTACAAATGCTTTCAAGACTGTTCCCCACTTTTCTCTCAGTGAGTCTGTTTTTATGTTGAGGTCTTTGATCCACTTGGACCTGTTTTGTGTGGGGTGATAAACATGGATCTATTTGCAATCTTTTACATGCAGACATCCATTTTGACCAACATTATTTGTTGAAGATGCTTTCTTTTTTTCCAGTGTGTCTTTCTGACTTCTTTACCAGGAAATTAGGTGTCTGTAGGTGTGTGAGTTTATGTCTGGGTCCTCAGTTCAATTCCATTGATCAACATGTCTGTTTTTGTGCTAGTACCATGAGGTTTTTATTACTTGAGTTCTGTAGGACAACTTGAAATCAGGGATGGTGATACCTCCAACAGTTCATTTATTGGTCAGTGTTATCTTAGCTATCCTGAGTTTTTTGGTTTTTCCATATAGAGTTGAGAATTCTCCTTTCAAGATCTGTAAAGAATTGTACTGGAATTTTGATGGAGATTTCATTGAATTTGTAGATTGCTTTTGGTAGGATTGCCATTTTTACTATGTTAATCCTACTGATCCATGAGCATGGAAGATCTTTCCATCTTCTGATATTTTTTTCAATTCCTTTTTTCAAACATTGAAGTTTTTATAACACAAGTCTTTCACTTGCTTAGTTAGAGTTACTTCAAAGTATTTTACATTATTTTAGGCTATTATGAAGGGTGTTGTTTCTCTGAATTCTTTCTGAGTCCATTTGTCATTTGTGTATAGGAGGGCTATTGATTTTTTTTTAGATTTAATTTTGAATTCAGCTACTTTGCTGAAAATGTTTATCAGCTATAGGATTTCCATTGTGGAATTTATGAGGTCACTTACATCATATCATCTACAAATAATGATACTTTGGCTTCTTCCTTTTAAGTTTGTGTCCCCTTGATCTTCAGTTGTCTCATTGCTCTACATAAAACTTCAGGTATGATATTGAACAGATAAGAAGAGAATGGACAGCCTTGTCTTATTCCTTATTTTAGTGGAATTTCTTTGAGGCTTTAAGTTTCTCTTTATTTAATTTGATGTTGGCTATAGACTTGCTGTAAATTGCCTTTATTATGTGTAGGTATGCCCCTTACACCCCTAATCTCTCCAGGACTTTTATCATGAAGGGGTGTTGTATTTTGTCAAAGGCTTTTTCATTATCTAATGAGATGATCATGTGCTTTATTTTTTTCCTTTTAGTTTGTTTATATGGTGGATTACATTGACACATTGTCAGATTTTCATAAGCTGAACCAACCCTACATCTCTGGGATGAAACCTACTTTTTTTTTTCTGGTCCAACCTATTTGGTGTTCTGTATGTTTTTTTTTGTACCTTTATAGGTATGTCCTTCTTTAAATTATGAAAAATTTCTTCTATGATTTTGTTGGAAATATTTTCTGGGTCTTTGAGCTGGGATTCTTTTCTTTTCTCCATTCCTATTTATTCTTAGGTTTGGTTTCTTTACAGTGTTCCAGATTTCCTGGATGATTTGTGTCAGGAATTTTTTAGTTTTAACATTTTCTTTGACCAATCTATCCTTTTCTTCTATTGTATCTTCAATGCCTGACCTTCTGTTTTCCATCTCATGTGTTTTGTTGGTGAAGCTTGCTTCTGTAGTTCCTGTTTTCATTTCTAAATTTTTCATTCCCAGAATTCTCACTATTTGTGTGAATTTCTATTTCCATTTTTAGGTCTTGAACAGTTTTATTTCCTTCAACTATTTTTTTTCCCTTGGATTTTTTTTTTCTTTTAAGGGTTTTATTCATTTAAGTGTGTATTTTTCTCGCTTTTTTTTTTTTTTTTGAAGGATTTATTCATTTCCTCCGATTGTTTGTGGTTTCCTGGATTTCTTTAAGGGTTTTTCATTTCCTCTTTAAGGACTTCTATCATCTTGTGTAGTTGGTTTTCAGGTCTTTTTTCTTGTGCTTCAGTTCTGTTAGAATATTCAAGGCCTCCTGTGGTAGAATGGCTTGGGCTCTGGTGAAGGCATATTTCCTTGGGTATTAATTGTGTTCTTATGCTGATGTTCATGGGATGATTATAGATCTAGGTGCTAATTTCTGGGTTTGTTTTAGTTGGGTGGGAGTTTTGTTCCTTGATTTCTGCTTTCTGTGGATTTTCAGAGTCTGTAGTCTGTCTGTTGCCTGTTTTTCTGACCTGCCAGGCTGTTGTATTCACAGGGAATGCTTTCTAGTGTTGGAGACTGGGGGCGTAGGGTGGTTGAGGGGAGAAAGTATGTTGCAGTGTTAGGGGTGACCCTGAGAATTGGATCTGGGGGAACAGAGAGAGGGGAGAAGGTCCATGAGTAGCTGTTGCTGGAATTTTTCTTGTCCCGCCAGGTCCCACCACCCTTTTAGCTCCAAATAAACGCACAAACACTTCATTAGTTATAAAACTGTTAGCTAGTGGCTATGGCTTCTTACTGGCTAGCTCTCTCTTAATTGTTAATTCATTTCTTTTAATCTAAGTATTTCCATGTGGTCTTATCTCACTGGAGAAGGGTTTGGACCTGTTACTCCTTCCTCATCTACATGGCCTTCCTCAGCGGTCCCTCTCTGCCTACCTCTCCCAGAATTCTCCTCTTCTCCTAGTCCCACCTATCTTCCTGCCTCTATTGGCCAAAGTGTTTTATTCATCAGCCAATAAGAGAAACATATATACAGAAGGACATCCCCTATCAGTTAGCCTTCATGGTCCCCTGGCAGGCTTAGCCTATGATTAAGCAGGAGTTGGGTTGGGGACACAGTCATTAGGTGGGAAGGGAAGGCCGGGGCAATAATTTTCAATGGGATCCACAGGAGGTGTGAACTGGGGGAAGAGGAAGCTTTAGGGGATGTTATGTTACTGTGCTAGGGCAACCCTGAAAATTAGGTTTTGGGTAACAGAGAGAGTGCTGCAGGTCCTCAGGCAGCCTGTTCTTCTGGCCAGTTTTTGGTTTCTTAATCTGAGAATGTTGGTTAGTTTAATGTTTGTTAGTGGTGATTTTCTGTTGTGCCGAATCTGTAGTATGATACCCAATCAGTTTGTAGAAAGCATAAATCACAAGAATGTCAGCAGGTTTGCACTGCTCTGACAGCTGGAGGTAGTTAATGAAACTTGTATTTGTCCCTGAGTATATCCTTGTTTTTAAAAAGAACAAATGCCAATTGTTTTTCATTGTAATTTTTGAAGTCACACATTATACTCGAGCCAAAGTCTAATCATAGTCATAATTGACTAGATGGTTTTTCTGTTGAAGTGGCAATACATGTTAAATGGGAGTTGCTGTGGTTACAGATAATGTGCCAGCACATCTGGAGTTTGTGTGGCTGCCAGGCATCTGACCTCAGGCCCTTTTCCAGGAAGTCCTCTACCCGCTGACACATCACCCTGGCTTCCCGTGTGATAGTTTTTCCGTGATCAGGTTGACCTTTTCTCTAAGCTTCCTAAAATGCCATTCTTTGGTAGAGATGTCTGCGTTCATGGTTTGTGACAATAGTTTACTACCAGAATACCTGTGGATTTGTGAGTTTAATTTTATTGAGGAGTGTCTTTTAATGTACTGAGATAATAAAGTAGGACATTTTTAAGACCTGAGAAAGAGGTTACTAAAATGGAATGTGAGATGATTTTATTGAGGAGGTACAGTGCATATTAATGACTAAATAGGAAAAAAAGTTGAGGAAGATCAACAGTGGTCTTTTCTATTGTTGTAAGTTTGCACTAGATTATGGTTTTCTTCTGCTTTATCTATGGCTGGATGTATTTGGAGCTTATAGGAATTTGGAAAATTGGTATGAGAAGATAACCTTTAATAACACTTAAGATTATGAGGCAGGGACAAAGACCCTTCTTCCTTCAGTTAATTGTGAAAGATGAGGGTCAATTCTAGTTCTGTCTATTCAGGAAGAGATTTTAGGGGTGCTCCTAAAGCTGTTACTATGTCTGTCTCAGTCTGACTCCAGGGTGGAGAAACTAGAGCTGCTGGTTGACAGTTTATTTTGGGCAATGTCGTGGACCCCTGGCCTTCATCTGATGCCAAAGGTTCTCTGGGTATCTTCAGGGAATATTCAGGGGTACATTCCAGAACTCTTTTGTTTTACCTGCTTGTTAGAGTCTGCTCTTCTTTTCTTTTATACTTGGAATATTATGTCAAGGTGACAGTCAACACGATCATGGAAAGAATTTTAAAAGATGTTAGTTCATGCTGTAGACACACTATTCCTAAGATAGTTCAGGGATGAAGTCAGTGGTCTTGAAGAATTTCCTCATGATAGTTTATCAAGTCCAAGTGTGTGTGTGTGTGTGTGTGTGTGTGTGTTTTATAGTTTATTGGACATGCTTGACCTAACTACCAGTATAGTATGTAAGAAATGTTTTCCTTTGGTACTCTGGAACAAGGAATAGCTAGCTGTGCTGCTCAGTGTCTTAGCTGGGTTCACGGCAGGTATGGTCAGTGGAAGAGTACTTGTTAAGCTGTCAGATTTTAGTAGCTAATGTCTATTGCACTGTTTTTTTCATATGTTGGCAGAAAAGAGTTCTGATTCTGTCTGTCTGTCTTTATCTATCTATCTATCATCAATCAATCTATCTATCTCTACCATCTATCTATCTATCTATCTATCTATCTATCTATCTATCTATCTATCTATGTGTCTATCTGTGAAATAGCTCATATATCTTTGTGTTTATGATTAGCACCAGCCACCAGAGAAAACTGATGTCCTGTCACTTGATCACTTTGCTCAGTGCTTCTAAAGCCTGGCTTCAAATGCATAGGTTACTAAAAGTGTAATATGTTTATTATGTGGCCTATCTGTTAAAATAATGTATACTGTATACTTCTCTTTTACAATCTAGTCTCAGCTTAAATGAAAACAAAATATCTTTTCATAATATTTGATCTTTTTAAATGTTTCCTGAAATATTAAGATTATAAGTTTTTACTATATTTTACTATAATACTATTTATTGTAAGTTTTTACTTTTCCTCTGATGAGAAAAAGGAGAACTTAATATTGTTAGGTATATAGAGCTGGGAGGTGGTGGCACATGCCTTTAATCCCAGCACTCAGGAGGCAGAGGCAGGAGGATCTCTGTGAGTTTAAGGCCAGCCCAATCTACAGAGCTAGTTCCAGGACGGCTAGGGCTATTACACAGAGGAAACCTTGTCTTGAAAAAAACAAAAAACCAATACAGACACACACACACACACACACACACACACACACACACACACACACACACACACACACTTGTTAGATAGATAGAGAGAGAATTTAAACATGTGAATTTATTAATAATGCTTTGTTTATATGACTTATAATACTTCTGCTTTTGAAAATATGCCCATTATGACTAATCCATACTTAATAGTTCACTGGACATCTTAAAAATGTAAAATGTATGCTTTCATTTATGGAAAGTATCTGGTTAATCAGGGTATTAATTGAGTTCTGGGATTATTTACCCTTGACTCAGGAGACCCATAGGTAAAGGCCTCTGAGGGCATAAAACATGGAACATTTTATGCTCTGGGCTCTGTAAAGCTAATCCTTCCAAAAAAAAAAAAAAAAAAAAAAAGGAAGAGAAATTATGTATAACACACACACACACACATACACACACACACACACACACAGAGAGAGAGAGAGAGAGAGAGAGAGAGAGAGAGAGAGAGAGAGAGAGAGAGAGAGAGAAAAGGAAAGAGAGGATATGAATTTTGGATTGGAGTGGGACACTCTCATTAGGCCTGGATAGATTTACTCTGGTAATTACCAGGCATAGCAATGCTGAACTTTGTACAATAGTACTAGGTTTTTGTTTTTTGTTTGTTTGTTTTTTTTCCCCCATAGTATCAATGGTAGTAACTCAATAATTTCTTCTTTAAAAGGCATTAGTTATGTAACATGCCGGGGGGGGGGAGGCGGTTGGGGGAGAGAAGAATATGCTATTTCTCAGAGAGATTTAATGTAGCTATTATCCTTCTCTAGTTTTCATTGTGGAGACTTCACTAGCCTACTAGTTATAAATTGTAGCCTAAAATGATATTGGCCCCTTCATTCTCATGAAAATGAGACTTGATTGAAGTCAAACCTTTAACATCCTTACAATGTTAGTATTTGCCCTTACCAAAAACAATGAAAACACTGCTACCATATACTTCTAAAGCCTCAGCCCTTGCCTCACCTTGTTGCTTGGGTGTCCCCTGCTTCCCATTACATGGCCTCTGTCCTGTCAGGGTGGTGGGTCTTTATTCTCTTTTTCTAGAAAGTCTGATACTACCACTGCCTTCCTCTCCCAATATATCTAACCCACAAGCTCTCAGTTCTAATTTTTTTCTTTCATTGTTTCCAGATGTTAAATTTTTTCTTGGCTAGGTTTGTTTTCTCTTGTGATTCATATATAACATGTATGTAGTAAGACTTAGTTGAATACATGTTTTAGGTATGCTAACTAGAGAATTAATTCTCCGCTTTGTGTATTGTAGATAAATTGCAGGCTTTTTCCCCCTCCCTGAATAATAAAAACAACTTAAATACATTATCTTAGAAGTTAATCTTTGTGATACATTTGACTGACTGTCAGGCTATTTTTCTGCTTCTCATTGTTTTTAAGAAAGGAAAAAACAAAACAAAACAAAATAAAACCCAACTGTGTATAGTTAGTAATTTCCCTTTGAGCATTGTGTTCCATGGATTGGAATGTTTTCTTATTTATAATAAAATATTTTCACTTGCTAGGTATTGTTAGTCTTGTCTAGTATTTTAGTTTTGAGCTGTGTAGCATTGCTGCCTGCTCTTTATAAAGAGTAGAGTTCTGTGTGCTTGAGTTTGAGCCATGATGACAATAGTTGTGTTCAGAGTCCCAGCTCTAGGACCTTGAACATCTTGGAGAGCAAAAAGGAAGCAGTAAATGAGCATTCACTGTAACTATTCTCACATCATCCTCATTGCCATGTTATGATGCTGCATAGGTTCTGTAAGAATTGCTTTCTCATCTTTGCGACTAAGTATCTGACCAGAAGCAGGTAACAGGCTCACAGTTCAGAGGAATGCAGTCCATCATGGTTGTGAAGACAAAACAGAAGAGAAAGCCATTTCCTATTCCCCCTTTTACTCAGACCAGGATCCCCAGGCCCTAGGATAGTGTCACCATATTCAGGGTGAGGCTTTCCTCAGTTAACCCTCACAGACATACCCAAAGGTGTGCCATATTCATCTCATAGGTCTGTCTTTTATTTTTATTGTTTTACTTTCTCTATATTTGAGAAAGGGTGGCATCGTGCCCAACAATGTCATAGGTGTATTTATTGTTTTTTTGAGATAGATTCTCACTACGTAGTTTCTGATTGGCCTGGAAGTTACTCTGTAAATAAGGCTGGGTTCACACAGACATCAGCTGGTTTCTCTGCCTCTAGAGTGATTGGATTGGTTGGATTAAAAGTGTGTGCTTGCCTCATGTTTCAGGCACCCTGGTGGCAACCAGCTCTTCATAGGCTAAAACCAACTGCACAGAGTCAGCTTCACAATAGTGTTGCTTCAAACATGTGCCTTGTTTCCATTTCATCACCTCCCATCCACCGTGAGGCCCTATCTCTAAACAATGCAATGCTTGGGGCCTGAGAAGATAAGAGCATCCTTCTCAAATGTTGACTGCCCTGAATCCAAGGAGACTATAAACGACTTTGAATTATCTCCCAATTCTATTAATGAGTACATTTCATAGTTTTATTTTAAGTAATTATATGCCTCAAGGGAATATTTGTATGATTTTTAGAAATAGCTTAAAAGCTGCCCTTCAGAAGTTATAAAAAATAAAATGGCTGGTATTTGTTTTTACTGGTTTTATCCTTTCAGTTTAGTAACTTCATTTTTAAAATGTAAATTTGTGTTTGATTCCTATTCTAAGATATGTGTGGTAGAAGCATTAGGATAGCATTGGATACCCAAGGATGGTGACTTTAGGTAGCTTGGAGATTTTAGAAGACTCCTTGGAGGAGAGAGTGTTTAACCTAGCCCTTGAAGAGTGTACAAGCTAGGAATTTGTTCTAGAAGGGCTGAGGAGGTACACTGATGAGGGAGGACATGGGCAGTGGGACTGATAAATGTTAGAAGTGGCAGAGTGTGAGTCCTTTTGCATGATTCAAGTGACTTGAAAGAGCGAGAGAAGGGCCAGAAAGGTTGCTGCAGGTCCTTTCACAATGAAAGTGTGTTTCAAAGGCTGTGAGAAGCCATCATAGCTTTTTCAGTGGTTAATGACACAGTTTAACATTTTAGGAGGATCACTTTGGCAGCTGTGTGGGTGAAACGTAGTAGGACCCAAGGTAAAGAAGGGGCTAGTTAATAAGCTAGGTCCAAGATCTAGGTGAGATGTGATGGGCCTGATTAAATAGTGTCAGTAGGAGTGGAGAGGGTAGACTTCACTGGGTGGTCTGAAACAGACAAAAGAAAGCTGGGTGTGATGGGCTGGAGTTGGAGGGTCATGAGTTCTAGGGTAGCCTGGGCTCTATAGAAAGAGAGAAGGAGAGGTGGTGGGGTGAGAATAAGTGATTGATACTTTATTGTAGACAAAAGGTACTTAGGACTTTAGATAGTTGTGTTCATCAAACTAGAGCTGATAAAAAAGGAATAAATTTAAGTAAAATGTGAATTAAGGCTTAAATATTTTGACATCTGGAGGGTTAGTAAGGAGTTGACTATTTAGATTTTAGGAGAGTTCAAGAGAAAGGAATGGGTGAAAAATAAGTCGTGCATGTGCGTGTGTGGATGTGCTTGTGTGCGTGCTTGCATGTGTGTGCCTCTGTGTATGTGTGTGTGTGTGTGTGTGTGTGTGTGTGTGTGTGTGTGTGTGTGTGCACGACCTGCGTGCACCCATATGTTTTGTTAAAATTTTTTCATGGGAGACCTAAACAATATTTACTCTTTCTCCCAAAGTATTCACAACAAATTGAGACATGATTTCACCAAAGTTCTCTCTAGGGAACTAATGAGTTTAATAAGTCTTCTTAGAGCTTAAGTGGGAGCTTACTTACGTAGTATGAGTGTTCCTCACCGGAAAGGACACATCTAGAAAGCTTTTGCATGGCAGGGATGAGGGATTTCCTGTAGTTATTTAGATGAATCACCTCCCTCCTGTCTTCCTAGGATTATATACTTTATTTCCTCCCCAAGGAACAGTCAATTAAGGCAGAGTTGCAAACCACAGATGGTGGGGAGTGGCTGGGTGAACATCTTGTGCCAACTAAGTCCAACTAGCATAAAACTTTGGCAAACAAAGGTGTTCTTGGCTCAGAGGATATTCATGCAATACAGGGTATATGCACATATGTATGTTTGTGTATATGTATATGTACATGCATGCATATGTATGTGTATCTGTGGGAAGTCATTAAAGTTACTTTAGATCCAGTAGACTTCAGTCAATGATAATTTGCCACACAGGAGAAATGTGGCAATGACTAGAGATAGTTTTGATTGACATAACTGGAGAATGCTATTGGCATCCAGTTGGTAGAGGACAGGGATGCTGCTGAAGACTCCACATCCTCACCCAGAAACTTATCTGGCTTTAAATATCAGCTTAGGAAAAGATTTGAACAAAGTAGCTCAAACAATTTAGAAAGTCAAAAATTTGACTGAGAATAGAACTTTGGGAAATATGAACCCAAGGAGACCAGAGAAAGAACAATTGAATACATGAAAAGAAGACAGAAATAGAGGCACTCAAAAGTCAGGGAAGGAGATTATTTTGGGAGGGAGTGCACACAGCTTTAAGTGTGAAATGAGAATTGAAAATTATATTGTAAGCCTGACCATATAGTCATATTTGCAATGTACATAGCTATTACTTTGAAGACTTCTGAGTATAGCTTGTCTTGTGCTTCTTGACCTTTGGAAATTCCACCTCTTAGTAATCAATTATTGAACATCTCTATTATAGTATAGTGATTTGATCTAGGGAAAAAGATGGGCAAGACAGACATCTATACTAAGAGAGTTCGAAGCCCAACAAGAGAGATTAAGAAATGCAGCCCAAACATGAGTATTGTGCCTCTGTAATATAATTTGAAATCAGGCACAGTGGCACCTTTAACATAATTCCTTTTTTAAACAAATGAATTTATTTATTTTACATCCTGGTCAAAGTTTCCCCTCCGTCCTCTCCTCCCAGCCCCCTCCCCAATTCCCCTCTGTTCCCACCTCCCAATCCACTTCTCTTCCATTTGTGTTTAGGAAAGGGCAGGTTTCCTGTGAGTACCAACAAAACATGGCATATCAAGTTGCTTTAAGACTAAGCACCTCCCCATGTTTTAAGGCTAGGTTAGGTGACCAAGTATGAGGAGTAGGGTCCCAAAAGCTGGGAAAAGAGTCAGAGACAGCCACTGTTCCAATGTTAGTAGTCTCACAAAAGGACCAAGCTACACAATTGTAACATATATGCACAGTGCCTAGGTCAGTCCCATGCAGGCTCCCTGGTTGTCGGTTCAGCCTCTGAGATCCCCTGTGAATCCAGGTTAGTTAGTATCCTGAGTTTTCTTGTTGTGTCCTTGACCCTTATGGCTCCTACAATCCTTTCTCTTCCTCTCCTGTGGGGTTCCCCAAGCTCTGCCTAATAACATTATTCTTTTTGTTGCACGTTGTTTTTGGTTTCTATGGTCTTTTGTCCTTCTATAAGATTTTTTTAAGTTTTCTTTGGTAATTTCTGTGATTCTTATTGGAATTTTTATGGAAATTGTGTTGAGTCTTTAGATTGCTTTGGTAGTATACTGTTTTCACAATAATTCTTTTAGTCCATGAGCATGGGAAATCTTTCCATCTTCTAGTGTCTTTCTCAGTTTTTTTTTTTTTTTTCAGTGAGTGTGTATGAGCCTTGAATTTAGACTTTTAATTTGAGTTTGATCTTAGTTTACATTTATGTATTAGTGTGTGTGTGTGGCACATGAGCTACACAGTATGTAAGTGGAGGTCATAGGACAACTTACAGGAGTTCTGTCCTTTTACAATGTTAGTCCTTGTGTTGTCAGGCTGGGAGCAAATGTACCTGCTCTCTAAGGCACTCTGCTGGCAAGTTATATTTTATACATGGTTTTATTGCATCACACATTCATCATTGGAAGAATATTAGTTAATTGACTTATACTGGTCTTCTAAGGTTTATGTGTTTCATTATGTGACTTTAAAATTCTATTTGTTGATTAATATTATTACTTATCTCATTAGATAATTTTTTAAGTCTTCAGAATTGTTTGTCAAATTGGTGATCAGGTACAGGGCTTCTAAAGAATTTGTTTACTTGAAACCTTTCTTCTTCTTCTTTTTTATTTTTTTCTGTTGATTTTCTAAGGCAGGGTTTCTTTGTGTAGCCCTGGCTGTCCTGGAACTCACACAGATCCACTTACCTCTGCCTCCCAAGTGCTGGGATTAAAGGTGTACACCACCACTGTCCAATGTAATTTTTTTTTTTTTAAATAACACACAATAGTTTTAGTTATACTTTTGAAGTAATTGCTTCATTTTATATGACAAATACCCACTTCTTAGTAGCCTTTATTGTCTGCCTGCCTCCTAGATAAAGGTGATGCCCCATGAAAAATAGCTCTAGTTCAGCATGCAGCTCAAGCCACTGTGCTGGGGCTTTCTGTGGAACAACCATTGTAATTCAAAGGTGCCCTATTGTAGTTCCCCTATGTCACACAAAAACATCAAGGCCTGCTCTCCAGAATTAAGATTTAATAAATCAAAGTAGTTTGTACTACACAATTCATTACGTTTTCAGTATGTCTGTTTTTCCCTGTCAGTACCTGCCAGTGAAAAGCTCATTGACTACAAGCTGCTGTTGTTGTGACCAAGAGACTCCATGTTTACTTATCATGCTTTGCCTTACCAGTAGAAAAGAAAGCTGGGTGAGCACTGAGTACTGTGTCTTTCCTCCATGTGCTGCCTCGTATTCCTGTGGAAGCAATCCACAGGATTGCTTTATGTCATATTGGAAGGTTCCTGGTGATCTCTGATCTCTGGGGACTTGGTGACCATTCTTGGATAACTGATGGTTCAACTAAAAGGCAGAGGTCTCTGGTATAGTAATAGTTGTTACAGGTTTAGGGTACTGTGCCTAAAACAAGGTTTTGTTCCTTTTCCTGAAGTCTGGTGTGCTTTATAGTCAAAGAAGTTGCCTCTGGAATGTGGAACATAAGGTCAGGGTGGGCAGTTCTGTGGAGATCCTCCTGGGCCCTGTCTTTCTTTTTTACTTTTTAGTGATGCTGTCAACTGTTGAAATTCAACCTCTAAATGCATTGTCAAAGCTATTATACTTGAATACGATGGTAATAAAGCTCTCAAGTCATGTTGGAAGGAAGATAAGAATTGTCCCCAAGCTGCTTGTAGTTGGTTAATACACACAGATTCAACAGTGTAATGAACTGTGTTCTAGCACAGTTCTTTAAATAATGTAATAAATCAGAGGAGGACAGGATGGAGGACTGGGGAGGCAGAGAATGGATCTGTGAACATGATCGCCTCAAACCAGATTTGATAAGAGGAATGGGGAAATAGGCCTGCAATTTTTACTGCTGTGACAGGCTGTGGTGGTAGGAAGACCTTGACTTCAGAGTTAGACTGACCCAATCCCCAGTTACGATGATGCATTTAAAGAATATCTGTGACTTGAAGGCCAAATTGTCTCCTTCTGCGACTTGTGTGACCTTTCCTCTGGCTGATGGGAACATAACTATTCCCATCTGTGTACAGTATCTGTGAACTACACAGCTTTTCTTCTCTAGTGATCTTTTCCATTTAACTTGTTAAGACTTGTCAGGTCCCTTCTGTAGCTCTGGAGTTTTCTCTCTAAATAGCTTTCATCCTATGCCATGAATTCTAGTTGCCTTGGCTTCCCCTAAATTTGTTTCTCTTTCTCAATGTATTGGGGATTTATTGCCCTCCGAAGTAGTCTGGAATGGCCAGAGCAGTGAGCTCAGAGTGTTGTAGGTCCTGTCTTACTTGCTTCTCTCTTTCAGGGACTGTAGCCTTCTTGCTTATTGATCATGGTGGTTCATGTACTTTAGTCCAGTTTCCTAGTGTTTTAAAGTGCCTTTGTCATGTATTTATGAACAACGTTTCAGGAATAAATCCCATTCTGTTACTGTTAACTGTTTTTTTTTTTTTAAAGTTTTTTTTACTCTATCTATCTATCGTCCGTCCATCCATCCATCCATCCATCCATCCATCCATCATCTGTCTATATACACAAGCTACAACCTGCTTCTGGAGGTTAACTTGTAGGAGTTGGTTCTTTCCTTCCACTATGTAGATTCTGGGGATCAAACTTAGGTCATAGGACTTGGAACCAAGTCTTTTTAGGCCCTGAGCCATCTCACTGGCCTTCCTGTTAACTCTTTCATGGTCAAAAGTTCTGTTCATAGCTTTTACTGCTACATATATTTTTCTATAAATTCTTTCTATATCATAAAGAAAGTGAAAATAGCAGGATAATTTATTATACTTCCCTCCCTCCTTCCCTCCCTCTCTCTCTCCCTTCCTTCCTTCCTTCCTTCCTTCCTTCCTTCCTTCCTTCCTTCCTTCCTTCCTTCCTTCTTTCTTCCCTCTTCTCCTCTTTCTTCAAAATCATACTCTGTAGCCCAGGCTAGCTTTGAATGAACCCATTTAGGCTTTGACTGACCCCCTAGTCTCATACCTCAGCCTCCTAAATGCAGGGATTATAGGTGATCCACCTGCCAGTTCTGCTGAGTCCCATCATTTCTGATTAGCTGGTTTTTATGAAATCAAACACACATACCTCATGTTTTACTGTGTTCCACATTTAGTGTTCTTTTGAAGGTTTGTGATAACCCTTAATTACTTGCCTTATGTGACACTCTTGGTGTTTTCCAACAGTATGTGAGCACATGTGTCTGTAGCTCATTTTATTAGTTCTAGTAAATATTTCAAACTGTCATCATTATATTTGTTATGCTAGAGTGTGACAAATGATTTTTGTTGTTAGTGTTGCAATTATTTTAGGATGCTGTAAACCGAACCCTTCTTAAGATGTAAAGTTTCCATCTCCCCGCTTCAACTTTCCTATGGTTCAAGACACAACTTTTGAAATGTGACCAATGAAATTTGACCTTTAGTGCTCTAAGTGTTGAAGTGAAAGAAAGTCACAGCTCTCTCACTTCATATCCAAAGCTAAGAATGCGTCATTCTAGAGAGGGGCATGCCAAAAGATAAAAGGGGTGAAAAGGTGGGCTTCTCATCACTGAACAGCCAAGTCCTGAAAGCAAAGGGAAAGTTTGAGAAGGAAACTAAAGTGCTACTACAGTGAGCACATGAAACAATTAGAGCCCTACAGCCTGGCACTGATGTGGATCAAGTTTAGTGGACTAGATAAAGATTGAACAGCCACAACATTTGCTTAAGCCACAGCCGACTCCAGACAAGATCTTAATTATCTTCTGTTCCAGGAAGGCTGAGACCCTTGAGAAAGCTGCATGGTAGGAAGTTGGACCCTATCTGAAGCTGGTTCATGAGGGTTAAGGAAAGAACTGCAGAGCAGCAGACAGGGCTGATGATGGAGTTACAGCAAGTTATCCAGAAGCTCTAGCTGAGCTAATGGATGAAGGTAGCTGTGCGGCACCATTTTTGGCAGTATAGGCTAAATAGCCTCCTACTGGATATATACCACACCACAGATTCTTAGTGTAGTTTAGATTAAATGGCCTCCTACTGTATTTATACCACAGGGTTTTGCTGTGTAGACAAGGCTGGTCTCAAACTCATGGCAATCCCCCTGTCTCATCTTTCCAGCACCATAACTGTGTACGTTATTCTTTTATTCTTAAGCTTATCTAATTTCCATAACTATGGAAGTTAGAAAATGCAAACTGTGTTAACCACATTCCTTATATCTTTTTTTTTTTTTTGGATATTTTTATTCCCCACCCTCCTCCCAAAAATCTAGGCACCTCATCCTAAAGGAGTTGTTTAACAGGTAACTACGGTAGGATACTTAGCTCTATACATTGCAATTTTATTTTTGCATATTCATTAAAAGAAACCCTGCAGTACTGGGAGTTTGACTATGATATTTATTGTCCCATTTTTCTATTTAGCTAGTTTTATCCACACTGAAAAATGTGGACTGTTTCTCAGCATTACTTAGATATTTAGTTTTCCTTAGAAAGAGATTATCTTCTATCTTTTATGGTTAGTTAGGTGATCATTAATCATCTTTGAAAGTCAAGTACTCAATATGGTAGACATGTCAGGGTCAGCTCTTGAAGCCATGATTTATATCATCCAAAAGTTAGAGCAATTAACTAGAATCTGATTTCTCTGTTGCATCTTCACTGTCAGCAAAATGCATGTGATGTGGCATTGATCCAGCTGAGAAAGACAAGAAAAGAAAGAGAAATCAGTACAGATGAGTTTGAATTTTGTGGAGAAGACCTCATACACTGCTACCTAGAAAGCTCACACCTGGCTGCAAAGGACAGGCTTCTGTGTAACACTCCCTGTTCCCATGAGAATGATCTATTCTAATTCTGCTTTCTTTGATAGCCTTTGAGATGTTTATACATTGTAATCTCAACTTAAAGCTTTTTCTCCACTGAGCACCTTTAGGTCTTCAGAGAATATAATCTATTGAAAGCAGGCAATTAAGAGTTGTGTTGCCAGGGTGTTTAAAAATTGAAAGGGTGTATACTCTAATGAGTTACAAGAAAATATATGGTTTTGAAAGTTCCTAACACCTATAGTGGGATATTTCAGGCAGGATGATCTTGTAATAAGCTCCTTGGTCCTGAAGCTCTGTCTTGATTTTTCTGACTAATAATCCAGATTCCTACAGCATATCTTGATACCACCTTTAGAGATATAGTCAGTATGTACATTAGTTTTAATATTTGTTTATTAATAATCATAAAACTACATATATCTTGTATAAAAGATGCTTGAAGCCTTTATGAAAACCTTAACTGGAGAAGTGAAATATTGGCTTTTGTTTGATTTTGAGACAAGATCTGAGACCAGGCTGGCCTCAGACTTGCTATGTAAATGAGAATGACTGTGACCCTCTGGATGATAGGGTCATACGCAAATGCCATCATGCTGTGTGCAGTGCTAGACACTGAACTCAGGGCCTCTTGCATGGTAGGTAGGCTCTTTACCACTGAGCTACATTCCTCAGCACTACCTTGGTAATTTTACTTTGAGATGTTTAATTAAATTAAAAATATATTGTATATTAACTGAGGTGGCATTTGGTTACAAATGAAAGAAAATCCAATACCATAGCAGTAAAAACAAGAAACTAATTTCTCTTCCATATGAGAGGTTGGTAGCCACCCAGTATTTATGCAATATTTCTGTTCCACAGAGTCATCAGGAGCCCAAGTATCTCCTGCCTCACCATTTTATTATACTTAGGAGGTTTTAATGTGAAAGATATAAAATAATTTTGTCAAGCTCTTCAGCCATTTTAGAACATTTAAGATAAGCTGATGTTTTGATAATTGGATTTATTTCATTTACTAGCTGTATTAAATTTGCATGAGTTGTTTATGTATTTATATAAATTTTGATTGTTAGGATTTACAAGCCATCCATGGACACAGTTGAGAAGCTTTAGAGAATTATGTTTCTTGATTTGTAAATAAAGTTTTAGACAACTTAATTTAACTAGTTTATAATTGAAGATAGTTATTTTGGGGAATTTAATCTGTAATGAATTGATTGAATATGAAGAAAATTGCCAAGTAATTTTTATTTCAATACTTACTTACAACTGTACAAGCATTGAGATTTGCATGGTAAACTAAAGGTTTAAAAAAGAGTTTGAAAACATGCAACTCTAGATATTAAACATAAGGAACTAACATAATGGTTAGTTTTAGATAATAAGTTTTAGGAACTATATCATAATGGTTATTTTAGATATTAAATATAAGGAACTATAGTATAATGGATAGTTTTAATTGTCACTTATCTAAAGTCACCCGGGATGGTTGTGTGGATCAGGTTGTCCTGTGGGTCATGGTCTTGATTGCTTTAATTAAGGAAGAAGCCCCACTCATTGTTGGCAGCACCAAGCTTGTGTTTGGGTCCTGGATCAAATAAAGTGTAGAGAGGGGCTAAGCATAAATAAGCATTTGTTCCTCTCTGCTCTTGGGTGTGATATGACTAACCACTTCAAGTTCCTGCTTGACTTCCCTGCTATGATAAATGTTGACCTGGAATTGTGGGCTAAGTTGCTTTTTGTCAGGGTACTTTATCACAACAGCAGAAATTGAAAGTAGGACATATAGGTAACATTTTTGCATAAAAAGATTTTCTAAACCGACCCAGAACCCCCCTGAATGTGGGTGTCAGTTGGGAGGACTGGGCAGTCTATGGGGCCTCTAGTAATGGATCAGTATTTATCCCTGGTATACGAATGGACTTTGGGAGCCTATCCCACATAGAGGGATATTTTCTCAGCCTAGACACACGGAGGAGGGCCTAGGCCTTGCTCCAAATGATATGATATACTTTGAAGATCCCCCATGGAAGTTCTTACCCTCCCTGGGGAGCAGAAAGGGGATGGGATAGGGGTTGGTGGGTCAGGGGAGGAGGGGAGGGATAGGGAACTAGAATTGACATGTAAAACAAGATTGTTTCTAATTTAAATAAAAAAGTGGGGAGGGGGGAAGGTATCCTAAGTTAATATTAAAAAAGTAAGCATGTGGAAGCAACATGCACATATGCAAATTAGGCCTTCTGTAATTAAAAAATACCTTTCAAGTATATATACATATTTCTGTTATGGACGAGCAGATAATGCTTTTAATCTGCATACAAGTTATCATTATGCTTTGGTAAGTTAGGTGTTTGCTTTTAGGAGATTGAAATTAAAAACTCACTCCTTTATTCATGTTTGTATGGGCAGAAATACCAGTCACATACAGAGGGAGTAACCAGACATGAGTGATGGCTATCCTTATAAGTCCCAGCAGCTGTATTTATGTGTAAAGATGCAGACTAACTCAGCATTTTTTGGGGATGTTTTTGTTGAAAAATGATTTCAGATTTAATGTGCATTGGCTACTTCTTAGAGACCCAAGTGTTATTAAAACACTTGTGTTTTACAATTTTTGAAATATTGACATTGTTCAAGGTATTTGGATATTTGTTTAAAGTCAAGCTATCTCTTTAACTTCCCCTAGGTTTTTAAAGCTGAGTAATATTTTTGAGGAAGAGACTATCTTACATTTTTCTCCTCTAAACTGGTAGAATGGGAGGATGTGTTTTCGACCCATGCATGTGACAAAGGGTTAAACTCAAACCACGTTAGCAATTCAGTGGTCAGGAAGCAAGCAATCTAACTGGAAAGAGGCCAAAAGATTTGAATAGACACTTCTCAAACAAGTTTACAAACAAATGACTCTGCAAGTTTATGAAAAAAACAATACACCACCACTAATATACAGGGAGAAATGCAAATTTAAACTACAGTGTGGTATCACTTCACACCTGGTAGAATGGTGATTGTCACAATGATGTGTATTAGCCTGGTAATACCATAGGTAAATGCCAAAGAGGATGAAGCAGGGGAGTCAGAGTTTTGAGTCAGCCTAGGCGGTATGAGATTCTGTTCGAAAAACCACAAACAAGAAAGTTGAGTCACAATGTACTGTAGAGAAAGTGAACCCTGTGTACTATCGGTAGAAATGTGAATTGTACAGAAGCATGGAGGCTACTAAAAACATTAAAACATAGTTACCATACATTCTAGGAACATGTTTGAGTAGATATTCACAGGAAATTATATTAGTATGTTGATGAGTTCTGCCCTTCTGTGTTTGTTCTAACATTATTCAAGAAAATCAAGATGTAGAAAAAAAAATGTCAGCAGATGAATTGATACAGAAAACATAGTTTATATTTACAGTGGAATACTACTCAGCCACAGCAAGATAGCCTTCCATTTTTAGACATATTATGCTAAGTGAAATAAGCCAGGCACAGAAAGATAAATACTGTTATTATATTTTCTCACTCATATGAAATCCCCAAGAACAAAGAAAGCTCAGACTCAGCAAGGACAACACTGGTTACCAGGGATTAGTGAGTGGATAGTAGCAAAGCGAAATGTCACCTGTGTAGAGTTTCATCAGGTAGGAAGAAGCAGCAGTAGGCTCAAGGGTCTTTGGAACAGTGTAGTGACTGCATTTAGTGATGGACTAGAGCTTGGGAGGACTTGATGTTACATATCCTCACCAAACATGGTTATGCTAGGTTGATTGAATAACCCCATAGCATATGTGTATACCTCAAGCAGATATTCTTGTGCTTATTTGAAAACCAGATAATTACAATGTAAAGTTGACTTTTCTTTAGAAAAATGATACTCTTTAGATAAATGGTGGCTTTTTCCTCTTCAGCAGTTATATTCCCGATATTATAAATTCATAAGATTACCAAGTTTTAGGGTACTATAAAAATTATTTTAAAAACTGTTTTCTCTTATTATAATAAAGATGTCTAGGACTATACCAGCTCTATGCTGTTCTTTGTTGGGCTGGTTTTGGCTACTGGCTCTCCTGTAGTGATTTTGTGGGTAGTGTTAATATTTATTTTTACGTAGACTTTATATGTCATGAGAACTATGCCTATTTGTTTTTGCCCTTCTGTCTCTGTCTCTGTTCTCCTTGGCGTAAGTAGGCATTCAATAATACGCCAGTAAGTGAAGGGAACTGATTCTCTTACATTGTATTTATTGAACCTCTAAAGTACATTTTTAAAAACAGAAATAATTTGCTTGTCTATTTTAGGGAGATAGCTATTGTATGATTTGTTTTTGGTAATTTTCTAACTATTGACTGCCACAGACAATATTCTATAAAGCAGCAGCTCTGCTGCTCTCATGTTTTGTAGCTAAAGTCACAAGTCTCCTGGCCTTCTTTACCATCATTCCCTGGACAGATTTCACTTTGTTGTGGTGACATCAATGTTGGTGACTCTGTGCTTATTTCTTCAGTACTTTAGTTTCTTATCTACATGTGCTGCCATGTGGACCATGTAAACTCTCTAGTATAGCCAGATGGTAGTAGAGTAAGGCTTCTAATATCTATACTAAGCATTTGTATAGATTGTGCCACAGATTGTTTAGTATTCATTAGTAATGCATTATCTTTTATAATTTTCATTATAACTTTTTTATTTGTATCTTGCAGCTGTACCTTATATGTCACTTTTATTATGCAGTAATATTCTCAGCAGTTTAAAATTAATTTTTTAATTTTATGATTTACTACTGTGAAGAGACACCATAACCACAGAAACTCAGAATGTTTAAACTCAGAAACACAGAATGTTTAAAGGAAAGCATTTAATCGGGGCTGGCTTATTGTTCAGAGGTTTAGTCCCTTATCATTATGGTGGGGAGCATGTTAGTACACAGGCAGACATGGTGCTGGAGAAGCAGCTGAGAGCTCTATATCCAGGAATTTTAGAAGAAAGACTGTCAGGATGATGATACAGGTGCCCTCAGGAGGATACACGTGCTTTCCCCTCAAGCATGCCAAGCTGAGTTTGATCCTTGAAAGCCACATAAAGGTGGAAGGAGAGACTGGACTCCACAAAATTGTCCTTTAACATCTGCACTTGTACTATGGTAATGCTTGCCCACCTCCTTCTTTTATCACCCCTTCAATAGAATAAATGAAAAACAATGGGGGTCACTTTGTGAGACGGGTTCTGTGTGTGTACTCTGGCTGTTCTGGAACTTGATCTGTAGACTAGGCTGGCCTTAGTTTCATAGAGATTCACCTGTGTCTGTTTACAAGTGCTTGGATTAAGGATGCCCAGCTAGTAAAAATAATAATTAAAAAAATTGAGTTCAAAAGCACACCAGTTTTGTTTGTCACATAAATTTGGTAAAAAGGCCAGAAATGTTACCTTATAAACAGGAAAGTTGGGGATAACAGAAACTCAGTAAAAATTTGTTCAATAAACAAAAATGTCAACTGCAGTTTTTGCTACTTGTGGCCCAAGATAGGACCTTCTCATTCACTAAATTCATAGACAAGAGCTTGAGATATCAGCATGCTTTGTATGTTTTGCCATTTGTATTCTAATGAGCTAACAGCTTCTGTTTAAATAAATTGAAGTTTTTTGTTTAAAAATATTGCTTCTTTAGTGTTTTTAGATCAGCATGCAAAACGATGGGCTTGATTAAAGCATCCTCATCCATATTTCTCACTGTACTATGGGTTTTTATTCATAACCCATCTCTGCCTGTCCTGTTCTTTTGAGAATTGTTTAGTTCATTAGATCATTTACTGAGCAGATGATTCAGTTTAAAGGAGCTAGCATTCTTGATAACCCCATCTGATACACTGTTGGCAAGGATTTTGTTTTGTTTTGTTTTTCAGTGTATACTGCATCTTCATCATCACTGTGGTAATTGTATCCTTAGCTGTGCAGATGCTTTTTAATTCCATGTAACCCCATCTGTCAGTTCTTGAGATTATTTCCTGAGCTATTGGAGTCCTCAAAAAGTCTTTGCCTATGCTTGTATTCCGAAGTGTTCCTTCTACTTTCCCTTTACCAGTTTCAGGGTTTCAGTCCGTACATTGAAGTCATTGCTCCATTCTGAAGAGATCTTGCATGGACTACTTTTGGGGTGGGGTGGGGTAGAGGGAAGATGGATCTAGTTTTCTCAGCACCTGCAAGCTTATGTTTTTAATGTAATTTATTTGAGTCAAGTTGTTTTCTTGACAGAATCTCTCCATCTGAGAAAATGAGTTTTGGTTGAGTAACAGATAGTTGGAAAGGAAGGTGAAAGTTTTTTTTAATGGGAAAGAGGTTCGCTGACTTTCAGTTTAGGTGGCCAGGAGCTAGTGTGACATGGTAGGGTAGCAAGGGTGGTACAAAGGGAAAAGAGAAGATGCATGTTTAGGCTGCAGTTAGGTGGTTCAGGGAAATGACAGTGGGTTCTCCTTTAAGATCCATGATCTCACTAGCCAGGGTAGTTGGCTCTGTTTCAGGACCCAGCATGCTGATTTCTTTGGGCAGGGATAGCTGGGTCATGTGGTAGATTTACTTTTAGCCTTTTGAGAACTGTCCACACTGATTTCCAGACTGGTTGCAGTTTGCAGTTCTACTAACCGTGAGTGAAGGCTCCCATTCCTCCACATCTTTGCCAGTATTTATTGTCTGTTTTGATGTGCTTAGCCATCCCGATTGGGATAAGATCAAACCACACAGCTCTTTTGATTTGTATTTCCCTAATTGCTTAGGATGATGAACTTTTTTGAGACATTTCTTAGCCATTTTAAAATTTCTTTTGAGAACTCTGTTCATATGTATTGCTTTTTTTTTTTTTTTTTTGAATGGGCCATTTAATTTTGACTCTTAGATTTTTGAGTTCTTTATATATTCTAAATATTAATTCTTTGCCAGATGTATAACTGGCTCCTCGGGCTTCTTTGCTTGATTATTTTCTTAGCTGTGCAGAGCCTTTTAACTTTACTAGGTCCCACTCCCCGGTTGTTGGCCATAATTTCTGGACAAATGGAGTCTCAAGAGCAGGCAGAAGAGTCAGAGATAATGAATGGATCATCTTTTCTGAAACAATGAAGACTTTAAAAAACAAAACAAAACACCTTTGGAAGTGGAAAAAAAAAGAATCAGAGATATACTTCTTCCTACTGTTGAGAGTTTTACAAAAACATCAGGCATGCAGAGGATTTGGTGCAGATGCATGCAGGGCCGTGCTTGCCATTTATTTCAGTCTCTGTGAACCCATATGAGTCCTGTTTAGCTGCTGGTTCGGTGGGTCATGTTCTCCTGGTGTCCTGCATCCCCTCTGACTCCTAAAATCTACCCCCCTCCCCACATGCTTCAAAGAGAGGAACTCGATGGAGACCTCCAATTGAGACACTCTTCAATAATGTCTGCCTTGTGGGCCTGTCTATGCGCCTGCTCCATCTGCTGGTGGAAGAAGCCTCTGATGACAACTGGACAAGGCACGGGTCTATGAGTTTAGCAGAATGTCATTAGGAATCATTTTATTGATTTTTTTTTTCTCAGTTGTGTTTTTGGTTCTATCCTAGGTCTTTGGGCTATCCAGTCTGTGGTTCCTGGACATCCTGGCAGTGTAGGGCATGGGCTCCCTCTTGTGGCATGGGCCAAACCTCTGTCGGCCACTCTTTTCATAGCCTCCAGATTACCGGCTGGTATTAAAGAGATTAGATCAAAGGGGTAAAGGTTTCCCACAGGCACCTGCTTGATCTCTCTACCTCCAATGAGCTGTGTGGAAGTTGTCAAGTTGCCTTTGGCAATGGGGCCCCACTAGCAGTTTTTCAGAGAGCAACCTTCTATCCTAGCATCAGCCTGAGTTGTTTAAGAATCGCCACAGAATCTCCCTGGCCAGCAACAAAGTAAGCAGTCACTCTACTGGAAGCCTTGCCTGGCAATAGAAGACGGCCAGTTCAGACTCCATATCCTCTGTTCTAGAGTCACACTCATTGATTCCATGAAGTTTCCACTGCACTAGTTTTCCACACTACCAGATGCCCCTCAAATTCCAGCTATCTCTTCCCTTGTTTTCTCCCTTCATTCCATCTTCCCCCAACCCTAATCCCTCTCTCTTCTGTCCCCATCTGTGCCCAGTCCACTTCATGATCTATTCTATTTCCCCTTCCCAGGAAGATTCAGGCTTCCCCATTATGTCCCTCATCTTTATCTAACTTTGTTGGGTCTGTGAATTGTAGCTCCATTGTCATTTGCTTAACACTAATAAGTGAATATATACCTTATTTGCCTTTTTGGGTTTGGTTTACCTCACTCAGGACGACTTTTTCCTAGTTGCATCCATTTACCAGCAAAATTCATGTTGTTGTTGTTTTTAACTGCTGAGTAAATGTATCACATTTGCTTTATCCAGTCTTCAGTTGAGGGACAGTTAGATTGTTTCCAGTTCCTAGTGATTATGAATAAAGCCACAATGAATATAGTTGAGCAAATGTCCTTGTGGTATGATTAAGTATCCTTTGGGTATATGCCCAAGAGTGGTATAGCTGGGTCTTGAAGTAGATCAATTCCAAACTTTCCGAGGAACTACCATATTGATTTCCAAAGTGACTGTACAAGTTTGTACTCCCACCAGTAATGGAGGAGTGTTCCTTTGTTCTATATCCTTGCCAGCATGAGCTGTCACTTCTGTTATTGATCTTAGCCATTCTGATAGGTGTAAAATGGAATCTCAAGGTTGTGTTGATTTACATTTCCCTAATGGCTTAGGATGTTGACTACTTCTTAAGTGTTTCCACCTATTTGAGATTCTTCTATTGGGAATTCTCTGTTAATCCATTTTTAAATTGAATTATTTCTTTAATATTTAGTTCTTTATATATTTTGGATGTTAGGCCTCCCTCTTTGGGATGTGAAGTTGGTAAAAATTTTTTCTCATTCTGTAGGCTGCTTTTCATGAGGTCCCATTTACTAATTGATTTTAGTGCCTGTGCTATTGGTATTTTGTTCAGAATTTGTCTCTTGTGCCAATTCATTCAAGGATGTTCCTCACTTTCTCTCCTGTCAGATTCAGTGTGCTTTGGTTTTGTGTTGAGGACTTTGATTCACTTGGACTTGAGCTTTCTGTGGATGATAAATATGAATCTATTTCCATTCTTCTATATGCAGACATCCATTTTTGACCAGCACCGTTTATTGAACATCCTTTCTTTTTTTCCATTGTATATTTCTGGCAACTGTATCAGAAATTAGGTGTCCATAGGTATGTGGATTTATGTCTGGGTCTTCAATTCCATTCCATTGATAAACGTGTTTGTTTTATGCGAATACCATGTGATTTCTCTCTCTCTCTCTCTCTCTCTCTCTCTCTCTCTCTCTCTTTGGTATAGCTCTGTAGTAGAGCTTGAATCCAGGGATCTTGATACCTCCAGCAGTTCTTTCATCAAAATCCCACACAATTGTCTACAGACCTGGAAAGGACAATTATCTACTTCATATGGAAAAATAGAAAACCTAGGATAGCTAGTACAATCCTGAGCACATTCCCCGTGGAGGGGTACTCCCCTAACCAGGAGGCAGGAGGGAGGGCCTAGTCCCTATTCCAAATGACTTGACAGACTGTTGATTCCTCCTGGTGGCATCATCCTTCCTGTGGAGTGTGTGTGTGTGTGTGTGTGTGTGTGTGTAGGAGTGGGATGGGAGGGTGGTCCGGCTGCATGGGAGGGAGGGAGGGAGAAGGAACTGGGATGGACATGTAAAATAAAAAATATCTTTTATTTAACTTTGATGTTCCTCCATTTTTTTTGTCCAGTTTACCCATAAATTAGAAAAAGTGGATATTTAGAGCAGAGTTTGGTGGATGTAATATTTTTATGCTGTTTGTATTTTGGAAATTCAGTTTCTCCTTTAGCTGTGGCAGGTCGTTTTTCATAGTACAGTGATCTAGGTTGACAGTTTTGTCTTTCAGTGTTTTTATTGAGACAATAGCTTTTATTATGACGAGTTTTCCTTTATGTGTGACTTGTATCTTTCCTCTTGCAGCATTCAGTATTTGTTCTTTGTTATTTAATGTAGCATTTTAACTAGGATACCCCATGTGCAGTTTCTTGTCTTCTCCAACTGGTGTTCTGTGTGCTTCTTGTGTCTGCATGGCTTACTTTAGGGAAGTTTTCCTCTGACCTGGGATTCTTCTCTCCCATCTATGCCTATAATTTGAAAATTTAGTCTTTTCACTGTGTCCCACAGTTCCTGCATGTTCCTTTCTTTACTTAAAAAATTTCATATTCTTTGTTAGTGTGTTCTGATTACTCTACTTTAGTTTTGAGTCCTGATTTTTTTTTAAACTTCTACTTGATCCATTCTACTTGTTAAGCTTTTCCTTGAGTTTCCTAGGTGGATTATTGAGTTTTAAATCCTTTTTCATTTCTACCTGAGCTCTCTTCAATATTTCTTTCTTTTATTGAATTTAATTTTCAAATTCTGGGGTTTATTTGTCATTTCATTCAGCCCTTTGTCTTTTCTTAGTCATCACACACTTTAAGTTCATTCTTTGTAAATTCATTGAACTGTTTCTTTTGTCTTTCTTGAATGTCTTGAGTTCTTTGATAACATTTATGATTGTTCTTTCAAACTATGTTTTGGGGATTCTCTTTGGGGAACATTTCTATAGGAGTGATGGATTTTTGTGGGGGATACTATCTTGATCTTTCATATTATTTGTGCTTTTGCAACGAGACCTGGCATGTGAATTCCTCTGTTAGTTCTGGGTTTGATATGAACACAGAAGGCTGGGCAGAAACACTGAGTTTGTAGGACAGGTAAGCTTGATGGTTAGATATGGTATGGGTATGATAAAGTTGGGTGGACACAAGAGACTTCTATGCTATACAGAATGTGGATATTTGTCTAGTTGTGGCACTTTGGGGTGGCTGTCTGGCTTGACCAGGTTAGGCCAGAACACAGGATGTGGCAACCACCCTAGATCTGGATATTGGAGAGGGTACATAGTGGGGATGGTCTGCTGCACTTAATATAGGCTAGGTCCCATTGCAAGATGTGCAGGGTTTAGTAGGCCTGGAAGCTGGATGTGGCAGAGGAGGGATGAAAGTCAGGTAGTAGGAGGCCATCTTTGTTGGTGGCAGGAAGAACTTCCTGGCTAAAGTCTAGAGGTTGGGGGTAGCAAGTGTCCTGGACAAATCTCAAGATATTGGGAGTAGTGCTGCCAAAACTAGGCTGGGGCATCAAGATACTGGACCTCAGCTAGAAGCAGGATGTGTGAATGCTTGGGTTAGGTAGACTGTCTAGGCTGAGACCAGATCAGTCAGAGAGGTTGGATGTGGGAGAGAGGTGAAGTCCTAACACTATTTGGTGAGAGACTGACTATTGTACTAGTCATTGCTCTCACTCCTGTGACAGCATACACGATAAACAGTGATTACTGGGAGGAGAGGGCTTTTGGCCTACAGTTTGAGGAAATTCCATCCGCTGTGGAGAGGAAGGTGTGGCAGCAGGAGTGTGATCACAGTGGGATATGAATCCACAGTCAATCCAGTTTATCCAATCCAGGACCTTTGCACAGGAATAACTGCTGTGCACATTCAGGGTGGATCTTCCATCCTCCCTAAGTTTCTATGGAAACACCTTCTTAGACAGGACCAGTCAAGTGACAATGGAGATTGATCATCACCAGGGTGAATAAGAAAAGGAACAATTTTAATCCTAGGGTATGTGGTTTCTTAATCACAGGATGCATGGTACCGTTTAGGCAGGGGAATAGTTTCACTGATCTGTTGTACAACATTATTATGTACTTTAAAATTGCCAAAAGTAGTTTAAGTGTTCTTATCACATAGAACTGATAAATGTAAGAGGTAATAAATATGTTAATTAGCCCAAGTTAACTATTCTACAAACCACCTGTGTATAAAGTGAAGTGTGCTATGTGCAATGCTATACTCTTCTAAAAGAGATTTTTTCCCCCCTCTTATTTCAGACAACCTAATGAGGCCTCTTTTGAATTATGGTATTGCTTGGTGAGTATATTTTAAAGATTTTTGTGTTTTCTGGAAAGTATTATTAACTTGTACAAATGAGTTGTATTTTTGGATTATTGTTGCAGTATGTCTATGGGATTTTTAGTTGAAGAGACTGCACCAGTTGTTTGGAGAGGCCTTATGGTAATGTCAGCCATTGAGAAACTACTGAGACAGGTAAGGGAGTTGTATTAAATATTATTTACTTTGGCAGGGTTGTGGTTAGTGCATTTGCCCTTGGGAGACTTGTTAAAATTTGCAGCCAGCATTGAGATATCTGATTGACAAAGAAATCCACTTGATAGGTGTAATGTGCAATATACTAATGGGCACTGAGACCAAATTTCACCAACTTAATCTTCCCGATGCTTATGAGCATAACAACCTGCTGTTTTACTTTATATTGTTTTCTGAGTCTGTTATAGGAAGAACAAGTCTATATAGGTTTATGGTTAATCTCACAGTGGCCAATAATGACTTATAGGGACCATGTAGACACTCTTCAGATGTAGATGAGTGTATATAAAGCTATGATGGTTCTTTAATTTAAATTCCTTCACAACAGCTGTTATTATTTTTACTGTATATAGTTCTGTTGTTGATTTTTTTGTGCATGTTCTGTTGGCTTAATTCCTAATAAAAGATATCACATATGATTGCATAACGTCAGTGTATCAGGTGGGCTACAGTACATTTATAGTTTGCTTAGAATAAACTGTACTTTTTCCTCAGTAGATGAGGTTATAACCTCTCAGTATGAGAGGTTATAATTGTGTTTTAGGCAAATCTTAGATCTGTTTACAGTTACCTCTTATTTGTTCAGAGTCTACATTGGGTTTGTCATCATGCTATGGGTTGTCCACTGTGGGATGTCGGAATGATGAACATTTTTGATTTGATTGTCAGATGGTTTTGCACTGATGAAATAGGCCATGCTCTCGGAGACTCTGTCTTTCTAACACTTGTGCTAATGAGGCTCTAAAGAGAGTTCTCTGTGATCTTTGGTGCTCCAGTTGTCAAGCCCTGGCTGCATGTCCTCTTTTCTCACAGGTGCTGTTGGTGATTACAGTTATGTGACCCAAATGCCCTCTCCTCCCCAGTTTCTCTGTGCCTGTGACCTCTATTTGTCTGAGCCCAGCCTTGCTATTCTTTATTGCTGAATACTGTCAGAAAATATAGAATAATTGTGTTAATTGCCTGCTTCGCATACATCGGATCTCCAAAGTTAGTCACCATCTGAACACTGCAGTCAGCTGATTTTACTCATTCTCAACATTTGGCAACAGCTCAGTTTAGAAGTATGTTAAGAATTTGGGGAAAAGAAACACGTTGTACAATGTGTGAAATTTTATCATTGTAATCCTTTATTCTTTTTTAAGGTTGCTACAGCCTGTGGCAATGTCTTCTTCATTCCAATTATTAGTTATTTGTGCATTTTCTCTTATTTTCTAATAATCTGTGCTTTAAAGAACCAACTTCTGGCTTTTAAAATATTCTGTATTCTATGTCTGCTCACTACTTTATTGCTTTCTGCTTTTTCATCACTTGCATCATGATGATGCTTTTGATCATTGTGGGCTTAATTTACTGTTCTTTTTCTAGCACCTGAAGGTAGAAGCTTAGATCTCTGGGCTTTAATGACTTATTTTTTTTTCAAAGTTTGTTTGTTTACTTTTTGAATTTTTTGGGTAAAGATGTGAACCTGTATGAAGTTATGTGTACTCTGAATGTACAAGAGTCCACAGAGGCCAGAAGAGCATGTCAGATGCCCTGGAACTGGAGTTACAGGTGCTTGTGAGCCACCGTATGAGTGCAGGGACTCAAGCCCAGGTCCTCTGCAGGAGTCGTCAGCACTCAGTCTGGGAGCTCTCTCTACAGCCCCTGGGAGATTTCTTCTTTTTAAAATAGAAGTAGTTAAGGATGTACCTTTATCACAGGGCTTTGCTTTGACTCTCACAAATTCTGATTTTCTTTAGTTTTACTGTTACTCAATAACTTTTATTTAAGGATACATATAGTATGATCAATTTCTAAACATTGTTCAATTTTCCTAAGAGCTTAGCCATATTGGTTTCTAATGATATTTGTTTTGGATAGATGTTTGGGAGATATTTTGTGCGTCCATGTATGTCCATCTTTGTCAATACTCTGCTTTGGCTAGTTAGGATGTACTTTATAGTTATTGTGGCTAATGTTCTCATTCTTCATTTAGATTAGGTTTATTGACAGTGTTGTTCAAATCCCTTATGTTTTTAATGGTTCTTTTTGTCTTACCATTCTATAACTTTGTAACTAACAGGGAGATTAGATTTTGCTTCATATATTTGAAAGCTCTATTATTAAATATACATGTTTAGAATTGTTACACCAGACTTGTGAACTGACCCATTTATTGTTGTGAATTGTTCCTCCATGTCTCTGGCAAACTTCTTGTTTTGAGGTCTGCCTGATGCTGACATAGCCACACGAGAATCTTTGCATATATCTCGATGGTTAATGTTGACTGGTTAATGTTCTAAGCATGTCTGTGGGCACTGTATACATTAGCTAACTGAGGCGGGAAGACCCACACTAAATATTGGCAGTGGCACAACATGGCCTGGGGGACCAGATTGAATGAGAAGGGGAGAGGGAGCTAAGTGCAAACATCCCTCTTCTCTGCTCCTGACTGTGGTGTCAATGCTCCTAGCTGCTTAAAGCTCCTGCAGCTATGACTTCCCACCAGAGTGGACTGGACCCTTGATGTGAACGCCTTCTGCCCTTAAGCTGCTTTGTTTCAGCTAATGCACAGTTTTCTTCTTATTCCACCTGGTTCAAATCCCTGGTTCAAGCTCATTGAGCTACACCCTCAGACCCTCAGATCATTAAACATCAATTTCATTATATTTAGAGTGGGTCAACAGACATTTAGCTGTGTTTTATTGTTTATCCAGTTTAATATTTTTTGCATTTTAATTGATGTTGAATTTATACATGGCATAATTTTTGCTGTGATTGATTTTTTTATTTTTATTTTCCCATATTTTTTCAAATTAATCTTATATTCTTGTATTCTTTTGGATAAATTAAATAATTTTCTATACCTGGTTAAATTCTCTTCAGTTTTACCTCCTGGTATTATTATGTCACTGCCTTAGGGTTTACGATATGTTTCTTAGCTTTTCAGGGTCTTCAAGTTAATATTTTTTAAAATTTCATTTAATTTTTTTAAATGGTTTTAATGTTTAGTATTCTTCTCTAGCTGCTTCAGGGCTTATAATATATTTTCTGAACTTATCACAGTTTTCTTCAAGTGATATCAGTACAGCTGAGTGTGGAGGCAGGGAGATCTTTGCTAGAGCCATCTTTGCTCCAGAGCATGTTTGAGGACAGCTCCTGAGACAGGAGAAATGAGCCAGCAGACAGAGCTAGTGATGTGTAATATAAAGTTAACATCTTTGCAACCATATAGCTCCATTTGCCACTTACTGTACTTCATTTATTGTGATATACTTTTAATATAATACAATAATCTTATAAAGCACTGCTATAAAATATACTTAGTTGTGTTTTAGATTAAGAAAACAGTCTTTTATGTTTATTCACAGATTTCTTTTTTTTTTTTTTTTACTCCAGTGGTTTTTACCTGTTTAGCGGTGAGTCTTTTCTTTACACTAGGAATTTTCTTCTGTATTTTGCTATGGTGTTATCTTACTGGTGATATCTTTCCCCATTTATTTGGAATGCATTTCTTTCTCTATATTTTCACTGTATGTAGAATTCTGATGTGACATCATTTTCTCAAGTCTTTGAAGATGTTCTGTTGTTTTCTGGCCCTGTTTTTATTTTTTATGAAGGCCCATTGGATGCTAACCATCAAAGCATCTGTGGTTATCTATAGTCACTCTGTAAAGCCTGCTGCTGTATCTAGGTTTAGAAGGAGTAGTTACAGGAAGTCCAAAGGGGAGGACTCCAGTCAACTGATGAAAAGGATCAAGGAAGTTAAGTTCTGTTTTTTGAAGACACATAGGAGGAATCCAGAGCCGACGTAAAGCTAATGGGGTCAGATAATCGAGAATGTCCTGTGATGTGGAACGGTGTGGAAAATGGCAGATAAATTAGTTGTGTTCAGAGAAGTAAGGCATTGGAAAGCTGAGGCTGTTTTAAAAAGTATGTAGAATTAAATAGAATTGGGAAGTTGGGTTATGTGAGTAAGGTCAGGTCTGATACATTGAAGGAAGAGTCAAGGATTAAAGCATCACACAGGGGAGTAGGAGCAGGTTGCCAGATAAACTGTGGGGTATCAGCTAAGTCCGAGTACTACCAATGCATGGGATAATTTAGGGCATGCCCATTCTTAAAAAGATATCTGGTATTTAAACTTGAATGTTTTTCTAACTTGAGCAGGGGACATCAGAGGAGGCTGGGAGGAGCCGGGCCTGCTGTTTCAGCATGGCAGACTCCCTTGAGAACAAATTCTCAGTGACACCAAGGACTGTTGATTGAGCTCAGAATGAAGCCAGGAGTCACTGCAATCAGTGCCCTGGGCACGAATGGGAGGCAGGAAGAATTCTGATGGAATGGAGTCCTGCCAGCCCCACCCCAACTTAGTTCTGGAGGGTTGCCAGAGACTTATACCAACTTACACTCGCTTCTGAAGGATATCTTAATTTTCAGAATACAGAAGTGGTAGGATTGGAAGTCTCTTGGTTTCAACTTGCCAGATTCTAGTACCGTATCTGTATAGTTTCACCATATCTTCTTGGAACTTCATCTGTTAAAAGGAAGAGAGAAGATTGGTGAATAAACACAGTGTATGTTTGGGGGTGTATCTCTGACGCATTGCAGAAAGCATGTCCAGATATAAAACAGAAGTAGAGAAGCAGGCAGATAGATTCTGGGATGTCATTTCAGTACCACATTTATTATTGTGTTTGTTTTTGTTCTCCCCGTATTCGAAATAATGTGTTTTTGTGTTCTGTTTTGATCTTAATCATTAAAGGCAGAAACATTTGGTGTTTTTCACTTAATGAATAACTACTGATTTTTAATTTCTCTGTTAAGGTTTCTGAGGAAGTTTTTTTTCTTAGAATCTTTGTGTTTAGAAATGTAGGTTATTGGAAAAATAATTTTAGTTATTAGAGAAGGAAGTTAAGAAGGGAAAACTTCAAAGGCTGGTGGATGAGGACACCCGCTGTGGTACAGCATAAACTCAGAGCCTAGGGATTTTGGCAGCAGTTCCGGTGGTTTTAGTTCAATCTCTAGCATCCCAAATGTGGAGCAGATGCCAGGTTTCTTCTCTAGGGTCCTGATAATGGCCTGTAATGAGTGGCTGTTTCCTAGCAACAAGAGAAGCCGTTCACTTTAGCTGATCCTGCAATAGGAATGAGACATTTCCCCTTGATAGTTGGTATTAGTGATTTCCCTGACAATGAAATTTTACGTTTGAATAAAGAATGTTCTTAGCCCTTGGTTTTCTAAGGAACCTTGCCTTTGAGTTGGGCTAAACTCTGCTTAATTCTGTATAAAACGAAAAAAAAAGAAAATGTTTGAACTCCCCTAAGTACCTCTCATGGGAAGTGCCAAAGGAGTTTGATACATAGTTTTTCAGATGGCAAGCAATTATACAAGGTGCTCTAATAGGAGTGTTTTTCTCAGCGTTTAATAGAAATATTAACAACTGAGTTTTTTTTTGTTTGCAACAATAGAGGTTTATTAGTTAATGACTAATGTGTTGTGGAAATAAATATGGATAAAATTTTATTACCAGTACTATTTCAGTATAAAGTTTATGAAGCAAAAGCATGTAATACTTGGTTGATGCAAACCACTTTCTATGTCAGATCCATTATTATATCATAGATTACAGGCGGGTACCTATAAGAGTTCAGTTTGAGGTTAGCAGTTGTAAATATTTGTGTTTAACTGAGTCAGATTCTACAATTCTTCCAATTGGACAGTAGTGGTAGCTGGGAATCAGGGACTGTTATGATATATGAAGGCAAAAAAAGATTGCAGCATATGACTTTCTTTGTTGTCTTTCATAGTCAGCACTTTGTGAGGAAATTATCCATTTTGTCCTTTTGACATATAAGTAACATAAAACTTTTTTTTATACCATAAGTTTCAAAGGTTCTTAGACAGCTAGGTAGATAGATATAATATTAAATGTTATTTTTGAGGTAATTAAGTTGGGGAAAGTGTATTACCTTGCAGGGATGGGTCCTCTGAGGATGCACTCTTTTGCCTGTGAAGTCACTGGGTGTCATCATGATCAGTCTGGGGCATAGAAACATATCCATCCCTCCTTGTGTTTTTTCTTTATTGTGTCCTCTTTATCTTTAAAAGTAATTTCACTAGGCTCTGTGAAACATTAAGAATTAAGAATACTACAGTCCTTCACTCTACCAGCTGAGTTGTGGAAGTGACAGACATGGTATAGCATCCAGAGACCCCTGGAGTAGGCCCAGTAATCTCACAGGTGTCCTCAGTAACGCTTGTTAGAGCTTGTTAAAGTGCAGGTGCCACAGCTAACTGGATAACACTGCATGCGCTCCTAACAGAACAATAACTCTGTAGGTAGAAAACAAAAAAAGAAGAGATGGAGGGCAGAGAAGCTACAAGGATCACCTTGGGGTAATGAGCATGGGCAAGGAAGCAGAAGATCTACAAAAACATGTATTTACATCTGTTATGTGCCATTTAACACACATATGATGATTTTAAACATAAAAGACATAAAAAAATGAAACAAAAAGAATGTAGAATACCAATTCGGTTGGACAGAGAGCAGTATTTCCAGCACCTAAAGCTTGCACTTTAAAGAAGAGGATGTTAAAAAAGTAAAACATAGTTTTTAGATAGACTAGCTCAATTACTGCTATATTTCTTTGAAACATAATCTAAGGCTAAAGAGTCAATTATGCTGAGTACAGTTTTGAGTTCCCCTTTCTGTTTTGAAAGTATAGATTAGAATAAAACTATAGAAATGTGTTATGAATCTTTCAGACATTAGACATTCAAGTATTTATTTATCTAATACCAGATAATTCCTGCTGTGCTTTTAATATGTCCAAAACTCTTGTCATCTTCAGCAGTTGACAGTTGCTATTCACTTACTATGTTTGGGGTGTTGGCCAGAGATGAAGATGGAAGGATGTACAAGGCAAAGTATGGACATCACAGTTGTAAACTGAAACTTTTAGTCACAAAGTTGACTTAAAAGTGTGACATTTATGTAGACAGGGAGTTTGATGACTTCACACACTGTTAGAAAAATGTTTTATTTAAGGCAATTAAAGTTGGGACTTAGAGAACAAGCTATCATCTAGTGTTGACCTCCCTGCTGTTGAGATTGCTATAGGGTAACAGATGTAGTCTTATTTAGGTTCTATGTCAGAGAAGAAACCCTGTAGTCGGCTCCCGAAAAACAAGTTAAACAAAGGAGTTAAAAACAGCCTATGAATATAAGTTACTATTTTTTCCTCTTCTTAAAATGCCTTTCCCCCTGTTAATTGTCAGAGTTGACTTATATGAGAGCCTTCAAATCACAGAAATGACAAGGCTTGTGTATGTAGTTTTGAATATTGTGCTGTACACTAGTTTGCATGTTACTTTGGTAGATTCTAGGACCACAAGCTACTGCAGCTTTTTTGTTTTTCTTTCAGGCTGGCACCAATTGTTTCCAAGTCATTAATGCTAAATTGCTTTACCATTAGAATAGATCTGCCTTCCCTTCACCAATCTACACCATGCTGGCCCCTTGAAGGCAGGGTAGAAACCCCTTTTATCTAGTAAGACTACTTGGTCATCTGAAGCTTTAGATGGGTCTTTTTTTTTTTTACCATGTAGGCAATAGAAACAAAGCAAAGATGTGGAAAAAGGGAGTGTCCCTGGCTATGGGTGTTCAGGGAAGGCGTGTGCTGTCATTGTGGTTATGTATGACTGAGCCAGGCTCTGCTGCTCCGTGTCACCACTTGGCCTCACATCACTACCCCCTGGGCTCCTTTAGAGATGAAGACACTTTCCTTTTCTTGGCCATGACTTTCCCTTAGGTTTTAGGTCTCTCGAGAGCCACATCTTGTGCTATCCTGCACACTAAAACTAGCATATAAACTCTGTTCTCCCACTGACGTAGCCATTTCTTTACACTGACTTCTGTGACAAGGTTGTCTTACCTTGTTACCTAGCCCTCTGTAGCAGAACTTTTCACTACCATATTATGTTTCTTATTCTAGATCTTTCCCGTATTTCCCAGCCCAAAGTGTTTGCTTGTCTATGGTATACTTCCATTGGCAAATATGTTCTGAGCCATGGGTAGGTCTTCACATTGCCGCTGCAGCCAGACCAGAGAGTGATAAATTCTAGCTTTCTTTCATTACATCCAAGATCCTAGGGCCATGGAATAGTGCCACCCATTTAATATACCTAACCTAGGTAACATCACAGACATGCCTTTTCTAGATGGTACTTGACAGACATGCCTGGAGACTTGTGTCTCCTTACTGATTCTAGATTCAACAAGCTGACAGACAACATTAACCATCACTATTTCTATCATGGTTCTAGGGATTTATGGGAGAAGGTAGCTCAAACAATTAGTTGCTGTTGAGTGACATTTTTGGCTAACCTCAGCCATTGGGTTCTTTTCAAATCACCATGTCCTGTGAATAAGTAGATTCAGGGTGAACAGATAATGTGAAAAGTTTAGATCTAAGAGTGAATTAGAGGGCACAGTACACACAAGACTGCCTGTTCTCTGACATGGAAAGCTCAGGGCTTCCCCTAGGTTCAAGAATTTACTAGAAGGTCTCACTGAACTCACTGAAAGCTATTTATATGCCTACTTAGGTTTATTAAAATCAACCAAGGGAAGAACTACATAGAGTCTGGTAAATTGCCAGGTGCAGAATTTTACTGTCTTCTCTCAGCAGTGACATATGACAATACCCACACAGTATCACCAAGCAGAGAAGATTTCCCAGGCCTTGATCTTAATGGCTTTGTTGGAACTCTGGGGCCTGAGTATAGTTCTTAGTTCCAGTGGCTGATCTTTGTGTCTAGTCTTCTGTCTTTCATGTGTGGCTTGGGACCACGCTATTGCATTCTGTATGACTAGCTTAGGTCTGCAAACAAGCAGAGATTGCTACTAGAGGCTGAGCTCAAGAGCTGGAAATGTGTAGCCTTCTTGGCAAGGTTAAATTCTTCACTACAGAGAACTCCAGGCTGCAGATCTCAACTCTGAAGATTAAAAATTCAGGGTTCCAAAATTCCAAAGTTTTGGTACAAAAATTCAAAACATGATTCACCCAAGTGGAAAATTCTCACTGACCTCATATGGCAGTTTATAGTAAACATGTAGATATACTAAAACTATAAAAATTATCTCCAGACAATGTGTGTAAGGTGTGTGAGAAATATAAATGTATTTTATGTTTAGACTGGAGTTCCAAATGAAGGTCTTATTAAGTATATGCCAGTATTCTATATTGTGAATAAAAATGTGTGTGTGTGTGTGTGTGTGTGTGTGTGTGTGTGTGTGTGTGTGCACGCACGCTTTCTTTAGTCTTACTCCCAGGTTACTGGAAACAACTAGAGAAATATTTATAAGGCCCTTTGAGTAGTTATGAATTAACTGTTTTTAATATGAAGATTTCAATTTTCTATATGGCATATTAGTGAATATATAAGATTTTTTCTTTAATTGAAAAATAATGCATAGTCATTAGGGAAATGTTCAGAGACATTGTTTCCAATTATAAAAATTGGCAGGAAAAAAGAAAAATAAGGCATAGTTTAATATTTTTATAAGGCATAGTTTGGTGATTTCAGTTCTTAGCAGAATCAAAGAAAAATACTAGGCTTTTGGAGGGTTCACTTTCCCTCAGCATCTAAGGTGCTGCCAGGAGAATACCAACAGTGTTTGGTAGTAAAGGGCATTTTGCTAAGTGCTGTCGAGATGTTGATTCCTCTGACCTGGTTTCAGTGCTTGGTTGTGTGGCAAACACAAGCTAAAGATGCCTTTAGGTTAGAAATACATATGCAGTGTTTCAAGCCAGTTTTTTTTTTTTTTTTTTTTTTTTTTTAATTTCATCCGTTTACTGGTGCTGTGTGGTAGATTAAGACCCTCTCGGGTGGTATGGTAAAAGATACAGGAGGAAGAACTGTCTTTAAAATCTGCTGTCAGGGACACTGGCTCAGTCTGTGATTTCTTAGCTTCATCTACTTGGGCAGAACATCATGGCAATAGGAACATGTATAACAAGAAGCTGTGTCTCTTCACAGACAGGAAGCTGAGATGATTTTAACATTGCCCAATAATCCATAGGACATGTTTCTTTTGTTCTGGATTTTTTTTCTCTTTTCCTTAGAAGCTTTAAAAATTGTTTTATTATTTTTAGTTCTGTGTGGTTGTATGTGTGTACGTGGGTATGTGCATGTGAGTGCAGGTGCCCATGGAGGCCAGAGGTAGCAGAAACTTTGGAGCCAGAATTACAGACAGTTGTGAGCTGCCCTCTGGGTGCTGGGAACTGAACCCTGGTCAGTCCCTTGGAAGATGGGCCAGTGCTCTAAATCACTGAGCCATCTCTCCAGCCCTTACTAGAACCTGGTTATCCTAAGTAGTCTTTACTTGCAGTGTAGTAGGAATTATTTTTAAATCATCTTTGTTATTCTGGACATCCATGTATCTGCTTGTCCCTCTACCCCAGACTTTTAAAATGAGTAATTCTATTTTCTGCTGTAGAAGAAGAAGAAAAAAGTTCAAACTTTCTATTCCTAGAATACCCCTTTCCAAAATTTCTGTATGTGAGTTAATATTTTTAGTCTTTGACTTTGTTCCATTTTACCAAATCTTTTCCATCAACATTTGTGCATGCATGTAGCAGACAGCATTGGCTGGCTATGCAGAAGTCATTTCCAACCCTGTCTTCCTTCAAATTTTAGTGGAATTACTTCTCTCTCTCTCTCTCTCTCTCTCTCTCTCTCTCTCTCTCTCTCTCTCTCTCTCTCTCTCTCTCTCTCTCTCTCATCCTGCTCTTATAACCAAGATAGTCATTATTTGATGTATTAGTCTTAACCATGAACTACATTTTAAAATCTTTCTTTTGACATTTCTTTGTTCTGTGATATCTACTTTTATCTTTCTACTTTCTCTTTTCTCTGCTTATTTATTAGACATCAGTCCTCAGCATAGGAATACTTATTCAAATTTTACAGGGTTAGAAATCAAATCCCTGTGGGTCATTATCTTAGCAAATGATCTAGTCAACATTTAAGCATAGTCTGAATCCTGGCCTGAGGAGATGACTCAGTCAATAAAGCATTTGCTGTACAAGCATGAGGACCTGAGTTTGGATCCCCAGAACACATGCAAAGTTGGCTGTTGTGACACATATTGTAATCCTGTTTATGATGGGATGGGAGATAGAAGCAGGAGAATCCCTCTCAGGTCAACTAGCATGGCATGCACAGGGGCAAATGAGACCCTGTTTCAAAAAACAGAGGTGAGGAATGACATCTGAGCTTGTCCTCTGACCTACACACACACACACACACACACACACACACACACACACACACACACACACACACACACACACACACACACACAGGTATGCACTTGCCCCTCTCCTCCACATACACATACACAAAGTAAACATGTGACCTTTACAGTTCATCTCTATAACATCTTGTGATCTTTGTCCCTCTCTCCAATCTCCCGGTAATTTTTTCATTTCCAAAGTCCATACACATATGTTGAGTCCCTGTGTGCTGAGTCATAGATCCATCTACTCATCACAACTGCCTACCAAATAGCTCTCCTTGTCTGTCTCAGGGTTACCTAAAAATGGTAAGGTCTGGATGAAATCTCATCACTGTCTTACACAGCTGAGATTCTTTCCTGTTTGTGACAGATACTGGAACTGCTCCTCTCCCTCTATTGCTGATGTTTACTGTGCCTCGCCCCACCCTACTGCAGCCTGTTCCCATTCCTTTCCTCTACTGAGGTAGCCATTCCGTATACCCTTTCTGTGCCATGTCTCAAGTAAGCTGAGTTAGCCTCACTGACTTTTCCAAGCTGCAGATTCCGTCAAGTTGCTGTACTGATATGGATGCTTTGGTGGCATCTTGTTTTCTGGACAAAAGGTCAAAATCTAACTCTGGAACTTAGGCCCTGATTGAGCTGGCCATGGTGCAGTTCCTCACCCCCACTCTTCCAGCATTGAAGTATTGCTTGTCTTGATTCCTTTTGCTTCCTCTTGCCTCTGGGTCTTTGCTCTTTGTGAAGTAGTCTCTGCTGTGGCTTCATCTCATCCTGGTGTGTCAGCCTTGGTTTCCCTTCTTCGGGAAAGCCTTGTGTGCAGCTCTTCCCCATGTGAGTGCTCTTGATGCTTGCAGGGCCTTGAGAGGGGGTGTGCTCTTGCTTCAGGGCTCCGCCTTCTGACTGCTGGGACTCCTCTTTGCTCTTCATTCTGTCAGGGTTCTGTGATGGGCCTGGTCTTCCTTCATCATGGCAAGAAGGTCTTGTCTTCATGAAACTGGAAACAATCCTGCTGTATTATATTTTAGAAATTTAGAGATTTCAACAGTTATCTTTTAATTTTAAGCTTTTAAAAATAAAGCTTAGACCCCTTTTCCAGCTTTATGCCTTTCTAAACAGATAAACAGACTGGCATTGCCCAACTTGAGAATTGATTTAGTGCCAGAATTCAGCTGATTCTGTCAGCTGACTCTGTCTGTAAAAAAGAAAGAAAGGAGAAAAAAAAAAAAAAAAAAAAAAAAAGGTATTTTCAGCTCTCAGCCCCAGCTACTGAACCTGACAAGTTCTGACATTGCTTCTCTTGGCTGCCTCTCACTCCCTTTCCTGTTTCCATGGAAATGGACATCAGACCACAGAAACATAGTGAGGTTCTGGTGGCTAATTGCTATCACAGATTTCTGAGTTTTGTTTGTCTCTGGTGTGACTATTCAGTGACTTTGCCTGCTCCATCTCATGTGATAGTTAGCTATGCACCTGAGGCAGCTTCTAAGGTTGAGAGCTACATTTTCTGTCCCAGGTGGCATGCCTAACTGTATTCCTTGCACATTCTCTGGGTAATTGCAAGCTTGTCATGGAGGGCTCCAGACCTCAAGGGAGGAGATCTGTCCATCCTCCCAGATCTGTTGTCTGACCTGGGTCAGTTTTGCAATATTTATCCAATGAGCCACTTGCTGCTGCTCATCTCCAGGCTTAGTAATAAGAGACCTAGAGAAAAACTGCCCTCTGCCAGTGTGTTTTAATAGAAAACATACAAGTAAAGTAATCACTTTTGAGTCAAATAAATCAAACTATGTTTCTAGTTATCTAAAATGAAAACCCACTTGAAATTGAAGCCTTTTTCCTATACAGTGATCAAATAGTTTTTTGTTTGTTTGATTTTGTTTTTGTAGTGGTTAGGAATGTTATTCTGATGGCATCTTTTTGCACTTCCCTTGCTACTTGAATTAAGTACTACCCTGATCTCATAGCAAAGTACTGTGGTGAAAATTATAGTTAAAATGCATTTGCATTTTCTCTTTAATGAAGAGTTACTCCATTGCTCGTTCAATTTGACTTCTTTTTACATCCAGAAGTGTCTACCTCTGTGATAGGCTTATCTCTGCTAGGTCAAGATGTCTTTGGAACTCCAAATTTAGAACTTGGAAATCTAGGCTGGTTTGTTAAGTGCAGGAAGGCTGACATGTATTTATAAAAAGATTAATATTTGCCAAGCTGCTTCTTCAGCATATAGTGACTGCTGTATATCATATAAACTTGAGTAGTTGAAATTGAGTGTGGACAGAGTAAATCTCTTTATTTTTGCATGACTATACAGAATAAAACAATAGGCATGTACTGCATTCCCCTCAGAATTGCAAGCATGTGGTCATAGCCATACATGTGTTTTGAGAGTTCCTATCAGGGTTCTAGTACCAGAGTCACTACCAGCCCTGCCTAATGAGAAATGAAGGAAAACTACTCTGGGGGTTTACTGTTTACCTTTTATGGATTCTGCCTTTACTTGACCAATAGTCTAATGCCTAGTTGTTCAGAATCAGGGATTCCTAACATGGCAGGAAACATGTAATACTGGTGCATACTCTTGTGACATTTGATTGACACCTTCCTGGTTTATGCTTGCTTGACGGTCAGTTACTCTAACACTGGTTCATGTAACCTTGTATTCTCCCTGGAATTCCAGGTTAAAAGATTTGTTACTTACAGATCCTAGGTGCAGGGGTCTTAGCCACTGAGTCACAGATGGGGGAGGGGGAAGAAGGAGAAGAGGAAGAGGAGGAAAGAGGCCTCACAGTTCTCTCTAGCTGTTGACTTAAACCGTTTGGGAAATGGGGTCTACTTCTGAGACCTAGACAACAACTATTACTGGGCAGTGACTATTGAAAAACTGCTAAGACATTAAGAATAAATGGTAAATAATCTATTTTGTAAATCTAAATTGAGGTAGGTTTTTTTTTTAATGCAAAAAAACCCCTGATCTTCTTTTTTGCTGTGAATTAGCCTGCAATGGACTTAGGGTTTGGTCTTGTCAATTCTTCTGTGGAGCAGCTGTGGGCTTCAGTAAATCCACTCTAGGAACTCTTTTTAGATTCACAACCACAAAGTGAATGTTTGTTTTACAAGTAAAATACCCTATAATACCCTATACTTTTGATATTAATCAGAAAATGTTCAAGAGTAAAACATATAATAACAAGTGGTTCCACTATGAAAGTAAGCCACTTTTGACTTTTTGATACACATTTGTCAATGAAAAATCTGTGACTAGATCCCCTCTGCAGTCCCTGTCTTAAGGTAGGGACTCTAGAGTCACTGTGCCAACTGTGTCTATCCCCATGACCCACTCTCTAGCTGCCCCTCTCCAGATAGGTACCTCAGACCCCCACTGCTCATCCCTACAATTCTGCCATTTGCCCCCTCCCACCCTCATCTCCAGTTTAGACTCACAGTGACAATTCTCTTCCTCATTGCTTGAAAAATACAGATGAACTCTCCCAGATTTGGGAGGATTGGCTGTAAGAATCTTCTAACTGTATAGAAGGTCTTTCTCTGGCTTATAAACCACACCTAGCCTGAGCTGCGCTGGGACTGCTTCTGACACTCATTTCAAGCAACAATGTTGCATTGCACCAAGGCTGAACCCTAAGCCCCATTTACCTGTCTGTAACCTGACAAGTTGGGATAACAGAGAACAGATACAAACCCCATTCAACAAAGGGAAGACTACGTTTCTTTATACAGATATACTACTAAGAGCTTAACTCCAGAGTTCTGTCTCATAGTAAAAGCACACAATATGCATAATCAAGACAAGTCACCAGGAAATCAGTGACCCCATCGTAATGTTCCCTGAGAAAAGAGACCTAGTTGATGCACTAGGACCATGATTCCTAAGTGTTATCATGAACAAATAAAAAAGAGAATATGAATAAATGTCAGAATGAAGACTGTGAAAACAAACAATTGAATGAAATAAAAATATTCAAGGTATGAAAGTACACACTAGAAGAACAACAATATCTTCAGCAAATGGTGCTGGTCAAACTGGATGGCTGCATGTAGAAAAATTCAAATAGATCCGTATTTATCACCATGCCCAAACGACTCCAAGTGTATCAAGCATTAGTTGGTCAGACTCCCTGAATCTGATAGAAGATGAAGTGAGGGATAGGCTTGAGGTCAATACAGGGAAAGACTTTCTAAATGGAACACGGATAGCATACATATATACATACAACAATTAGTAAGTAGGACCTCATGAAACTGAAAAGCTTCTGAATGGAAAAGGACACCCATCGACAGGCTATTGAATGGGAAAAACCTTTACCAATTATACTCAAGATTGAGGGTTAGTATATAAAATATATAAAGAACTAAAAATATTGGACATCAAGAAAACAACCCAATTTAAAAATTGGGTATAGAACTAAACAGAGACTTTTCAAAAGATGAAACATAAATGGCTAAGAAATACTTAAAAGAAGTCTTTAATATCCTTAGTTATCAGGGAAATGCAAATCAAAACTACTTTGGGATTCCATCTTACACTAGTCAGGAATGGCCATGATCAGTAAATCAAATACAGCTCATTTGGGTGAGGATGTGAATTAAGGGGAACACTCATCCATTGCTGGTGGGAGTGGAAACTTGTACAGCCACTGTGGAATTAAGTGCAGCAGTACCTCAGGAAGCTGGGAACAGATGTACCTCAGGATCCAGCTCTACCATCTTTGGGTGTATACCCAAAGGACTCTACATTCTACCACAGAGACACTTGTTCAACCATGTTCTTTGCAGCTCTAGTCATCATAGACAAAAATTGGAAAGAGCCTAGATGTCCATCAACAGGTGAATGGATAATGAAAATGTGACATTTACACAATGAAATGTTCTTCAGCTGTTAAAAAACCCATTATATTTTAGGTGAATGGATGGATGGGACCAGAAAAAAATCATTCTAAGTGAGGCAACCTGAACCCCCAAAGACAAATATGTTATGTATGCTCTTATAAATGTATGTTAGCTATTAAGCCTTTGATAAGCCGGGTACAATTCACATGACCACAGAGGTTAGCTATAGCATATGGGACTAGGTGGGAAGGAAGATCTCCCAAGGAGGGAGAAATAGGATATATAGTAGAGGGGAGACTGGAGTGGAAGGATTAAAGAGGGAGGGGAAGGGAATATAGGGAGGGAAATATATATATATATATATATATATATATATATATATATATATATATCTTATCTAAATGGAGTCACCAAATAATGGGGGAGACAATGCCTCAATTAGACATCTTTTACCACTATGTGAAACCTTCAGTGCCAGAGGGTCCCATGTAAACCCCCAAACAATTCACACTATTAGCAAAGTTATTTATTGGTTGTTCTCTACAAACTGATGGTAAGGCCCTATTGCAGAAGACAATAGTTATATATCCCACTGGACATGGAGAAGTCAAGCTGGTGTCTGTCTACTAGAAGCTTCATCTCTACCGATTAGTGTTTGTGTTATTAGAAGGCACTCTACATGCTACCAAGGAAGAAATGTAAGCACCATCTAAGTCATCTACAGTGGTGACCTGCCTGCATGCTATGCTGGTACCATAGTGGCACAAACATTGTGGGAGTCACCAGTCACTATATGACCAGGGTTAAGGCCTGCTCCATGGAATAGAATCCATGCCTGACATTGAATCTGAGACTAGATGGATCATTGGCCAAGGGGAAAACCAAATACTATTTATTGTTCTACCAAAGAATGCAGCAACAAAATGACTCCTAAGAATGTTTTGCTATACACATAGTTAAGCGTCTCACTTAGCAGTCATCATGGAAACCTCTTCTTGCAGTAGATGGGAATAAATTCAGAGACCCACAACTGGACAATATGCAGAGACTTTGGGACATCAAGTCCTAAATGGGATGTTGCTATCTAACTTCTTCCCTCATGGTTTACGCAACTATGCAGAAAAGGAGACAGAAGGAATGTAAGAGCAATAGGGGATGACTGACACCAAGGAAATAGTATCTTCCAGACACAACAAGACTGATACACATCTGAACTCACAGAGAGTGTGGCCCAATGAACAGGGCCTATACAGGTCCAAGCCAGATGGTGTCCCAGCACTGAGAGAGAGAAATAGGCACAATCCCCTACCCCCAACCAGAAGCTATCTCCAACTGACAACTGTTTGCAAAGAAAAAATTAGTTTTCTCCAATGGAGTCTCTCACTGAGTATATAAATCACACTTAAGGGTAAGACTCATGCCCAGCAGTAGATGGTCAACAGAAAACGAACTCAATGGTATTTTTGTAGACTTTTGTCTCTTATTGCTTTGTTAGTACTTTTTAATAAAAATCTTATTGGTCTTTGCTTGTTTAGTATGGTGTCCATTTCTGTGTTTTTAATGGGATTGGCCTTTGTGTGTCTGTATATGTTTTTCCTTTTTGCCTTTACCCATATATCTTTACTTGCAAGTGTTCTTTGAAAAATCACTGGTCTGGTTTGGGGCTTCTGGTTTCAGCTATGCTATTGATGCTGGGCCCTCACTGGAACTCCTCTTGTATATTGTGTTGCTTCCCTGTGTTGTGGAGATCCTTCAGCTTTGGATCTGGGTGATGAACACCTTCCTGTGCTCCAGCAGATCATAGGTGAGGCAACTAACTCAACTAACTCAAAACCCTGTTTCAGGGGTTGGGGAGTAGTTGGATTGTTCATCTCTCCTGCTCTTCCCTGTCCTCACCACCAGGGTGAGCTCTCTAGCATTGCCTGAGCTAGCTTATCTTTTGTAGAGATGAGCAAGGGGCAGGACCTGTTTTCCTTCTCTAATGCTGTCAGGGTCAGCTTACTAACACCTATACCATCTGGGCCAGCTCTACTGTGTGGCCCAGGCAAGGTGCCAAGGCCTGAAGCATGCTGCAGCTGGTGAGGGCAGGGACAGCTCTACCTCTCTTATGACTTTAGACCCAGCTCTCCCACCTGCCACAGGGAGTGAGAGGTGGGGGGACTCTTCCCTGACCATGCCCTGACCATGGCAGATTGAGGGACAGGACCAGGTCTCCCATGCTCATGTTCCCTGGGCAAGTTCACTGGCACCCTAGTCAATAGGGGCAGCTCTACTGTGCTACCCATGTGAGCTATAGGACCTCTCTCCTGAGTGCTTCAGCTGGTGAGGGTCAGGACAAGTTCTCCCTAATGTTGCAGCCAGTGAGTGGCAAGACCAACTCTGTACAGACCTATCATCTTGGTTTTGGGTGGTATCAGGAGCCACGGACATCACCACAGACCATAGCTGCAACAGGGTCATGAACCCAGACATGACCCTAGCAACAGCCCATGCCCAGGCATTACTATGGCCCTGGGTGGCAACCAACCTACCCACTTGAGCCCACTCTTTACCACTTTTACCTCTTCAGATATGCTTCTGTCTACTGAAGATGAACCATCCGGTCTCTCCCTCCCATACCACACCATACATTTGCTTACCATAGTAGTGCCCAACTGACCACACCAGGCATACATGTGGGCTTCCTTGGCCTGGTCAGTACATCATGGTTTTGGGCAGAACCATGCTATTTCCTTTTTTGATAAATTTAATAAAGAGGTAGAATCTTTGAAGAAAAGTTGAAATCAATTAATATGCGAAGTGGAGTATTCAAAAATTCAAACAGAAAATTCAGCAGAAAGCTTTAATCATAGATTAGATCAAGTGGAACAAAGAATATAAAATATGGAAAACAAGGTAGAGGAATTAAATTTTTCAGTCAAAGAAAATGACCAATCCAGAAAAAAACCTCGTGGACCACAGTGGAGTAAAACTTGACATTAATAGTAACAATAGAAGCCACAAGAATAGACAAACTCATCAAAACAAAATAATACAATACTATATAACAAGTGGGTCAAAGAAAGAAATGTAAAAATTTCTAGAATTGAATGGAAAGGAAAGGGACAGAATGAAAGCCATCCTTGCTTGTTTCTAACTAGCTCCTTTAACTTAAATTAACCCTTAATTTTTACTGATCTACATTTTACCATGTGGCTTTTACCTCTATCCTATTCGTCATCTGGCTGACTTCACTTCACAGCTCTACCCTATACTTGGAAATCCTGACTAGCTATTGGCCATTCAGATTTTTATTAAACCAGTCACAGTGACATATCTTCATACAGTGTAAGGGAATACTCCATAACACATCCCAAGAAGAGAATTTATAGTATTATGTAACTACATTTAAAAAAATGAAAGATTTCTATAACTCAATGATACATTTGAAGACCTTGTAAAAACAAGAATAAAGGATACTCATTTAGAAAAGAAGTAAATGGGAAGAGGCAATGTAAATCAGGGATGAAATTAATGGAATTGAAACAAACAAAAACTATGCAATGAACCTATGCAATGTAAACTTGGCTCTTTGGAAAGATCAATAAACTTCTAGTCAGATTAACAAAGAGAGTAGAGAGAGGAAGAGAGATAATAAAAGTAGTGATGAATAAGGAGACATTACAGTATATACTGAAAGAAATCAGAGATTCTTCAGACATACTTTAAAAGTTTTTATTTCACCAAACTTGGAAAATCTAAAAGAAATACATGGATTTCTAGATGTACATCACCTAGCAAAAAATCAAGTTGAAGCAAATAATTTTCATAGACACTTAACATCCAATGAGATGGAAGCAATAATTAAAAATCTCACTTCCCCTCAAAAGCCCAGAGCAGATAGATTCAGTACAGTATTCTACTATACCTTAAAAACATCAACAAACAAACAAACACCAATACTTTTTAAATTGTTCTGCAAAATAGAGAAGAAACCTTTTCAAATTACTTGTATGAAATCAGTATTACCCTGATACCAAAAGCAGAAAAAGGCCCAACAACAATAGCAACAATGACAGCATCATATGAATAAGTATTGCTGATGAACAGAAATATATACATTCTTGATAAAATACCCAAAAAAGCAAATTTAATAATACATCACAAAGGTTATCTGCCATAATTAACTCAGCTTCATTCCAGAGATGCAGAAATAGTTGAACATAAATAAATAAACACAACTTACCATATAAATAATAGACAGAAACAACGTGATTATCTCAGTAAATGTAGAGAAGGCCTTTGACAAAATCCAACATCCCTTCATGATAATAGTCTTTGTGAGTCTAGGGATACAGGGACATATCTCACTTCACATAATACAAACAATTTATAAGGAGCTACACCAAGCTAAATGATGAAAATCCTTAAATTTTTCTGTTAAAGTCAGAAACAAGATAAGGTTATCCAGTCTCCCCTCCTTTCTGTTCAACTTAGTACAGGAACTCTTAGCTAGAGCAATAGGACAAGTGAAGGAGATAAAGGACATACAAATAAGAAAAGAAATCCATAAATGATACACCAGATATTTCCTATAGCTGGTAAATACATTCAGCAAAGTAGCATCCAGTGGTTTCTAGATTATCAATTTTCTGACTGTCTTATGAATTTTTGTCATGAAGTATTGTTTGTCTAATATTATTATAGCTATTCCTGTTTGGTTTTGGTTTCTGTTTGTATAGAATATATTTTCCTAACCTTTCATTGTTAGTCTCTGTGTCTTTACTGGTAAAGTGAGTTTCTTGTAGTCAGCATCTTGTTGAGTCTTGCTGCTATTTTTTTTTTTTTTGTCAGTTTAGGTAATGAGTATCTTTTAACTGGGGAATTTAATTAATTTATATTTAGCGTTATTACTGTTAAGTAAAGGTTTTTTTTTTTTAAAGTTTTGTTAATTTTCATCTGTTTGCTTCAGATATTCTTTGTTCTTTTCTTGGTGGTTTGGTAGTTTACTGTATTGATGAGGTTTCTGTTTCTCATATGTGAGGTTGCTTTCCTCCTGTGTTTTATGCTTTTATTGGTTTTATGGCAGTAATTCTTTTTCTTCTGCTTCTGGATGTATAATCCACATTAGGCATTTTTTTTTGCAATGCCATTCATGTAATAAAGAATTCTCTGATTTTTCTTGTTTTGAAGTTTGTTTCTCCTTTCCTGAAGAACTGGAAGTATATTCCTATTTGTCAGGGTTGGTTGTTTATTTTTCTTTCAGAACTTGGAATATTTCATTGTTTTCTCTCCAATCAAAATATGCTGTCAGATCACTGACAGTGTGCTATTACATATGATATGCTACTCTTTTCTTGGCATTTCTCTGTATTATACTTTTCACAGTTTGACTGTGACCCTCTGAAGTGAGATATTTCTTGTCGTGGTTGTTTGGATTCTTATTTGTTGGGGTCCAGATGGTCTTTTTTCATATACAAACCCTGACCTAGGTATAGACACATGGTGGTAGAAAAAAATGCAGGCATGGAGATAAGGTCTAAGAGGAATGTCTTCCAGGGCAAAACAGGGCCACAAGGGCAGAGACGTGAGGAGGAAGGAAGATTGTTTTCTTAAGGTTTGTTTGCAGTGCTATCTTTAGTAGCTAGCTAAACAAAATTATTTTATAGGGAAACATAAATTACCATCACATTTAGCTTTATTGTAAAACTAGTCCTCAGTGATAAGAACTTATTGATTGGGTTAAAGCATGAAAGTTATCCCTATCTTCAGGCAACACAGGAGTATGAACTTAAGAATGTGATCTTGGGAAAATTGTCATTTTCTGAGTGCACAGTTTGAATTGAAGATAGTATCCTGTATTTCAGAGAACTGTTCTTAAATGTCACAACTTATCTCAAGTGCCAAGCATACTGCTTTATGCAATAGGAATTGGTAAATAATATTTTCTTCCCTATAAAATAAATATTATAAGGATAATTAAAATGTATATACAATTTACTACTTAATACATTTTATGGAACCTTAATTTAATTAATACTTATTTCTTAGTAATCTTCAGGATCAGTTCTTACAAAGAGCTGTCTGAAACACTGTAGAATTGTATTAGCTTTCAGGAGACAAAATACCGAGTGGTATGATAGCTGTCTTTAAGTGTGTACTGCCACTGAGAACAGGGATTCATCTTTGTGACTCATGAGAGTACAAGCAGGTGTGAAGAGGGAAACTACCCAGAAGACTTTTCTAGCTCACTAAAATGAAGCCATTTCCAAAAATAGAAGGAATGGTGTCAGTGGGACTATTAATAGTTATGTCAGGTTTTCAGAATGTGTCACACATTGGGAATTTTATTTGCCTTGAACATCTTATAGCCTCAGATTGACCAAAACCTAAGCCGCACACGGTCTTGTCTGTGTGGGAATCACAGTACCTTCAGTGTGTAGCACTGTGCGCTGTCTATCTGTGCAGTCAATTAGTGAGCCAGTCATTTTCTCAGTGGTCATTAGATATTTAACTCCCCTTTTCTGCAGTTCAGTACTGAGTTTTGATTGGTAGTTTGAGTATTTGTTAGAGTCACAAAGTAGAGAAACTGTTGGTCAGTTGATGCATGTAAGGAAACTTCAGGGTAAGGCTTCTGATTGGTGGGGGTGTTGGTATTTTGGGCTAATGATGCCTTTGCAGGGGTTCTGCTCTGTGCATGTTATATTTTTAGGAGCATCCCTGGCTGCTAAATAATGAGATACCAATAGGACATGAAACACACCAGTTGTGACAATAGAAGATGTTCCAGACATTGCAGGATGCCACGTTGGGGTTTAATTGTCCTTTGTTGAAATTACTGAGTTCAAAAGTAACTCACTAGAACGTACCCGTGCCAATAGACTAATTTTCATTAGCTAAAATTAGAGAGTGTTATGAAAGCCCATTTAAATTATTTAAGATGAATGCTGCATTGGCTTCATTTGTGTGCGGAGGTAAGGTATATCTTTTAGAATCAAAATATTATCTACATATTGATTATGCATTTCTAGTTTGCTTTTTAATATAAATTTATATTATATATTTGGTTTTAGCTTCTCAGTAAATTAAGATTTTCCTTGACTACTGGTTGAGCTTTTTACTTTCAAATTGCTTTTAAAAATTGTTATATGCTTTAATACAGATGTGGAAAGTTTAAAATTGGCTGGTAGAAATAGCTGCTCTTAACTCCTAGTGACAGAGACACATGAGGATAGCAGAAGGAGCAGCAGTCATGAGAAGCTGACCAAAATTCTAGAAGCAGTTAAAACTCTGTGAATATATGCAATAAATTTCCATTTTTGTCTTAGTCTAAGGGTTTAATCATCACGTGACTATGGGATGCATTAGCCATATTGGAAGTTGGTCACTTTCAGACCACACTGTGTTTGTACTAGCTAACTCCCCACCCTAGTGTTTATGTTGAAATTTCCTGTTGTTTAAATCTAATCTCAAGCTTTTATAAATCTCTGCTTGCATTATATTTTAACTCAGTGCATTTTCTTTTCAAATCATACTTTCTTTATAATATTATACTGAACTATTCATGTTTCTGATTTAATTATAGTCCAGGCATTCTTACATTTTAATGTACAACACTTGCATACATACTGGGGTGAAGTTGTTTCTAAAATATAGTGGTCTTACCAGACATTATTATAAAGAAGCATCTGTCAGAATTTTCATTATAAACCCTAACTTATTTTTAAGGAGTTTTTGACTTCTCTATTTTTAAATTGTTTTGGACTAAAACCATGTATAGAAATTGTCATCTGAAAGCCAAGTTTTGTTATAAAAGTAAAAAAATTGAAGCTCATGTTTCCAACCACTTTCTGTCATAGCATTTAAACATGTTTTTAGTGGATTTGGTTGCTTTAAATTGATACATATTTATTTTCCATAGGCCCAAGTGAGGAAAATAGAAACCAAGAGTCACTTAGATAGCATTGTCTCCTCTCCTGCTCTGTGCTCTAAAATTTTTGATAGACTTATTTGAAACATATTTGCCAAGTAGACACAGTAGATATTTTATTGCAGCCGACTTAGAGCATTGGACAACATAAAGCCTTTGATAACTCAATCCAGCTTTACTGTGAGCATAGAAACATAAGTAAGCATCATCTGGTCGCTGTTTGTTGAGTGACTACTACCAATGCTTTCTGTCATTTTTGTTTTTCTTAAGTGGTTGCTTGTTGCTGCTCCCCTTTTTTTTGAAATGTTGCTATTAATAGATGCCTTTTAAATAGTGGCTTCACTGCCCTCAAATTACTTGAAAACCAAAGTTGTTATTTGTGTGAACCCGAGATTTGGGTTCATCTTATGGAAGTGAACTTCTGGGGAAAATAAACTTTGTAACTGTAGGATTTCATATGAAATTAAAAGTATTGTGAAGATCCTCATGAAGTTAATGAGTATTCACTTATAATTATTCAAACATTCTGCCTTCTATATGCATAATATTTAAGCAACTAAAATATAGTCATTGTCTTTATTGTCTTTGCTCTAGCAAGGGAACTGGATGATATACAAACTGTCATAAAATATGGAGAACCCATTTATTTTAACCAAGTATAGTGACATTTCAAAGGCATTTACCCCTTACAGTTGAACTGTGACACAGATAGAAATCTACACTTAAGTTTCCAAGGATTTTTAAAGTTGGGAATTCACATTAAAAAGTGTGACACTACTTAAATTCTGATTTGTACATGCCTCTTCATTTATTGTGTTTTTATTAGTAATTGGTATTGTCTAGGGACTTGAATTTTGTTAATTTTCCCATCCTTGAGCACAGTGTTATCCACTCTAACTGTTTCGGTAGACATGCGGTAGGCAGTCCCTTCTTCTGCAGAGGCCCTTCTTTTCTTTTCCGCTCTTGTGACATCATCCAGCAGCAGCAGTTGACTTTTTAGTCATCATATACAACCTTGTTTTTCATCATTGATGGTGCTGTTTCTGCTCTTCCACCATTAAGTAATGATGCTTATTGTAGATTTATAGTAGATTTATGTTGGCTATTTTCTTTTGATGCCAGTTTACAGAGATGCCATTATTTTGAATAAGCAAGAGTTTATGTGTACAATGTTAGAGTGGTGATAAGAACATGTAAAACCTTGGATAAAATGCGATAAACATTTTATAAGCATCTAGGGAGCCTGAGAATCTGTAGAAGGGATTCTTTTCTCTCAGAGCACTTTATTGTAAGGATGGCTATTGATCACAGCTTATTAATTTTGAAGCTGGGCTCTGAATATGCCTCACAGGTCATCACTTGGGTCTATTCTGGGTAGGAACTCTGACTCTGAGCTAGAGCCATAAAAGGCTGTTCCTGAGAATAGAAGTGAACCAACACTTGGCTTGTCCAAAACTTTCAGTATGACTTTCATGATGTGTTGATTGGGGCATCTTAGGTTTAGAACTCAGATGAAGATAGAGCCTTCATGCTTCATGGTCAGAATGCTTGTCTACAAGGCTCTGGGCTTGACCATCAGTACCATCTTAAAAAACAAAGGGAGAAACTATGGCAGTACTTTCAAGCTCTAGCACAAGCAAATGGGAACTCCCTGTGGAAGAGGATGTCCTTATCCAAAAAAATATGCCATGCCTTCAGTATAGTCAAAAAAAATAGGGATAGAAAGTCAAAAGAGACTTTGAGTAACTGGAGGATACAACAGACTGTAGGGTGTGCCTCAGTAGAGTGGAGGTGAATTTACTAGACACACTACAAAACAGCTAACTTGTTACTCTGTTCAGAGAAGTAACCCCAAGAAGGAAAATTCAACAAGGAATTACAAACCAGGAAAAATATTACCTAGAAGATTTGTAGAACCAGATAATCAAAAACCTGAGTAATATGCCATTTAAAATGTAGTTATTAGATTTTATGTCAGATTAGACATAAATATAATTAGTCAATGTGAAAATAGGTCAAGATAAGCAATCTGCAATGCCATTATAGAATAGCAAGAAGTAGGGAATCCAGGAAGAGAGTCATTGACATATGGTGCAAAGAATCAGAAACCGAAGAGCCACATGGAATGCCCAAGTCAATCAGTCCATAGCCTGCAGAGTAAATCAGGCTGAGATGCCTTGCTTTTTGTGCTGAAATTTTCTATTGTATCTTCTCTCTTTTTCATCCAGCCATTCATTGCAAAGATACGGGCAGTATTTCACATTTGCTATACCATATGGTAGGTGCTGGATATGTATTCAGAAATGGTTTGCTCATTGGACACTCAAGGAGTGCTATGAAGGAGCAGTTTAACAGCTATGGCTGAATTCCTGGGACTCCCATAGCTCTGTAAGCTCATGTCACATGGTCAGATAGTCATGAGTCAGGGTGGGAGAACTGTTCACTTCTGTGAATCGCAGTCAGGATTATTCCTGAATGTTACCATTGACTGCTTTTCTAGCCTTCCTCAGAATCCATGATCATTGGATGATATTCTGAATATTATTCACAACTTGGTCAAATTCATACGCTAAGGATGGGGTTTAGAATTCATGTCTGCTCCCGAGTGTGAATGTTTCACTTTGAAAGGCTGCTGACATCGTGATCCTCTTGCTGCCGCTTATGCTGACCTTGCTGTGCTTTCCTTAGTCTTTTAACTGGCAGTTTTCAAAGTGGTGAAATTAGACTCTAGGCAACTTATTTAACTAGTTCATGTGTCAGAACCTTCTTGCAAAAGAAAGCAAATTCTTACTGTGTTTAAAAGTGTGAAATAAAATATATTCTAGATTCTCAAAAAATTAGGAGATTTGAATTTTACTAATTCGTTTAGATTTATGGCAGTGATTTGAAAACACTTAAAATTGCTGAACTCAATCAACTACATTATTAGTTATTTTTTGTTCTTAATTAATTTCACATTTCCAGGATATGTCCTTGTCATAATTGATTCAGTGCATCATGTTTTAAATTTAGAATCATGTTACCGTCCTCCTTTTGTGCATGTACACTCCAAATAGATGCACCCTTCCTTCAAACTACTGGGACCAGGTATCTTTTGGTGTATGGATGAGACAGCAGATCACTTGTCAGTTGCTGGTGCTACTCAGGTTTCTTCCTCTTCTAGTCAGTTTTGAATGTTTTTGTTTTCTTAGTAAGTGATCCATTTTATTCTGGTTTGAAACTATTACTGACATGCTATTACATTTGTTATTTTCTTATAATACCAAAAAACTTGGGCTAGAGAGGTAGCTGAATGGATAGTGTTTGCTGCTTAAGTCTGGGGACACTAGTTTGGATCCTGAGTACCCACATAAACCCAGATATAGTGGTGTCCCATGCAATCATAGGTTTGAGAAGTAGAGATGAGGGTTCTAAGAGCTGGCTGGACATCCCTCCATAGCCTCTGCATCTGCTCCAGCCTCCAGGTTCCTGTTCTTTTTGAGTTCCTGTCCTGATTTCCTTTGATGATGAAGGGTGATGTGAAAGTGTGAGCTAAATACACCCTTTCCAAGTTACTTTTGGTCATGATGTTTCACCACAGCAGTAAAATTCTCAACTACGACATTGGGTCCTGGGCTCCCCTGACAGGTCTTTGGAGAGTCAGAACCTCTTCTAGCTGTCTTTTTTTTCATGGGTTTCATTATTTATTGTAGGTTTTGCCTTTGGCCTGTAATAGCTAGAGAGACAAGATAGGATGACCACATTACATGAAAAGTTTTGTCCCTGCCATACCAACGCTATGCTCAAGATCTCTTTCTCTTTCTGTCTGCCTGCCCACTTTTTAAACATTTTCTTTCTTTCCTATTGACATTTGAACTGGTAATCCTTTAGGAGAAAAGAGGGCTATTTTGTGTGTTTGATGTTTAACAGCCTCCCTGGTCTTGATTCACTGAATGTTCATAATTCAATTAACAATGTCTGTGGACAATATTTGTATGTCCTGGAGCAAAAGTAAGGCCAAAATTATACCTGTTAGACAGTCATTTTTCTGAGTCACTTTCTGTCATTTGTGGTAGTACGTAGTAATGCATTTATTTATTTATTGTTTATTTTTGTGTGTATTGTGTTTGTGCTTTTGATATGTGGGGGTATGCTTTCTTATATGGGCATGAATCAAAGCCAAAAGTTGACACTCTGATATCTTTCTCATTGCTTTCTACCATATATATGTTTTTATAAACAGTCTCTTCCTGAACCCGGAGCTTTCTGTTGTGATGAATTGGCTAGCCAGCAAACCTGAGATCTACCTTTGCCTTGCTCCCCAGCATTGGGGTTATTGAGGAATGTCCAGTCTTTATGTGTGTGCTGGGGATCTGTCCTAGTTATCTTGAACTGTCAATTTGACAGTCTAGAGTGATCTGAGAATGGAGTCTCAGTTGAAGGATTGCCTAGGTCAAGTTCTTATGTGTGCATGTCCGGTGACTTTCTTGATCGTTAGTTGATGTATGTAGGTCTAGTGGTGGACAACATCATTCCATGGGCAGATAGGCCTGGGCTATAAAAGAAAGTTAGTCATATGTGAACATTATTCCCCATGGTTTCTGCTTCAAAGTCCTGTTTGAATTCCTGACTTCCCTCCACTGATAGACTATATTATCTTAAGCTGAAATACTTTCCCTTCCCTAAATTGCTTTGGCCATTGTTTTATCACAGTGATAGAAAGGAAAGTAGAACAGGATCCATGCACAGCCTCTCATTTACCCTCCGAGCTATCTCTCTAGCCCCTGTAATGCTTCTAAAGGCAAAGCAGGAAGAATAGAGCAAAGTCAGCAAATATCACTCCTGCTTTTCGGGGTAGGACAAGTGACATCTGAACTGTAGACTTAAACGAGTGGATCAAATAAAGAAGTTCAGTATTGTGACACAAGCCTGTAGTTTCCATTTCAGGGCTTGAGGCCAGAGGACTAGGAGTTTGAAGTAAGCCTTCACTACATAAAGAGACTCAGTCTCAAAAACAAAAGTCAATCCCCAAGAAACTAACTCTGAAGACTGCAGGGGACTGGCATATCTCTACTCCGAGTCTATTGCTTAAATGTCCCCAGTAATACTTTTACCTGAGGAGAACTTCTCTAGTTGTAAAATTCAGGATGAATATTCATTTGTAATTTTGGCTAGGCAAGAAGGCACATTGCATGTTTATAGCTTATGTGATAAGTGTCTGGTACAAGCTTTACTAACTACCCTAGTGAAAATAAACTATTCTCAATAAACAGCTTGATGTCACTCTGTATTTTAGGGCAAACGTATGTTTCTCTGTCTTACTTAATTTATAGAAATACAATGGGATTTCTTGGGCAATTTTGTTTTTTTCATAATAAATAATATTTGCTTGATATTTATTTTATGCATATAATTTTGAAAATTACTGAGGAAGTACTATGCCATCGAGCTTCATCCCTAGCCTAGACTGAAATGTTACCCTTCTCAACTGACTTTTTGGACATATTTTGCACCTTTCATCCCATTACTCTAACTTGGAAAAACAATAACAAAAACCCAAATGTTATGAAATGACAAATAATATAAGACATCTTAATCTTACTATGCTATACATAATCACATAACCAGACCACTATCTGGAATGTTCATGTGTATGTGACTATGGGAGAAAGTGGACACTGGAGGTCAACCTTGAATGTTCTTTTGGAGATACCCACTTTGTTTTGAGCCAGGGTCTCTCAGTGGCCTGGGACATATAGATGACAATAGACTGGCTGGCCAACAAGAGTTTTCTGTAACAACTCTGGCTGTTCTGGAACTCACTTTGTAGACCAGGCGGGTCTTGAACACATGGAGAGTCTCCTGCCTCTGCCTCCCAAGTGCTGGGATTAAAGGTGTGCTGCTGAAGGCTTTTGTCCTGTTTTCCTTTTATCCTGGTCACAGTCACTGAGTTTCTTTGATTTGTGTCAAGTGTTAGTTTGGAAAGATTTTTCTGTTTGTCTCTATATCATTTCTTCTGTTATTTTCTCATTTTTCTTTCTGACATTCCCAGTTCTTGTGGTTTTCGCCTTTGTAGTCACCTCTCACATTTTGAGAGCACACTTTGTGAGTTTTTATCTCTAAGAGCTCAAATAGATTTTTATAGTGAATATCTGAGTGAGAAAAGGAAAAAGAAAACCATCCCTGGCCCTGCTGGCAGGTGGAGGGAAGCCATTCTGAAACACAGCAGAGCACTCTGTTCTGCCATAGTCATGCTATCCAAACAGGCCTTCCTAGTGGGTTTGTATAAGAGTCTAACACACCAGAGAAGAGAAATACAACCACAGCCATCTCTCCTCTCTCTCTCTCTCTCTCTCTCTCTCTCTCTCTCTCTCTCTCTCTCTCTCTCTCTCTCTCTCTCTCTCTCTCTCTGTGTGTGTGTGTGTGTACACTGTGAGAAGGGCTTGTAAGGTCATATTCCATAAGCTCAGACTCATTACTTGACAGAGACCTGCTCGCAGGTCATAGAATGTTCAACCACCATTCACCAGACCATCAAAGCCTTATCTCTCAGCGATTCTTTCTACACCGCACATGTCAGGCTATCCAGAAAAAAGTACAGTCTACACTGAAGCAAGAGAGTCTAAAAACGCACAGCGGGGACCAGAACCATTCAGACAGGATGTTGCAGGGATGAGATCAGCAATTTGAAAAAGCTCAGATTAACATGCTCAGGGATATAACATCAGCATGTGGAGCAAAGAGGTATAAATCAGAGAGGTGGAAATTCCAAGCAGCAATCAAAAAGAGATGTTAGCAAACAAAATGCTGCAAGAGAGAGAGTCGGGGCAGTGAGAAGGCTCAGCAGGCAAAAGCACTTGTGACAACCTATGTTGATTCCTGAAAAATATAAATGCTGAAACCCAACTGGGTGTGGTGGCTCAAATCTGTAATCTGGAACCAAACTGGAAGCTCACAGACCTACCAGCCTTGAGCAGACAGAGCTGGAGAAACCCTTCTCCAACAGATGGTGAAGAGCATCCACTCCAGAAAGCTCCCTGTTCCCTCAACACTTGCACTGTGTCATATACACAGATCTTTCTGAGGTTGTATTGCCATTAATGTCTTTCTACTTCTTTTCTGCGTATATGAAATAATGCAAGTGTTGAGAGAACAGGGAACTTTCTGGAGCGGGTTCTCTTAATCATCTGTTGAAGAAGGGTTTTGTTTGTTGCATGAAACCTATGTCAAAACAAAGATGCAGCATTCCTGAAAATATAAAATGTTCTGTAATTTGTCATGGCAGTTAGCAAATGGGAGAACCCGATGTGGTGCTGTTCCTTTGCTACTCATCAACTGTCAGGCTGGTGCAGCTCGTGGTTCCCCCACATCTGCCTCAACACATGTCTGCCTTTCAGTTCTCCAGTTCAAAACTGTTTTGCTCTCATGATTCTGTTTCTTCATGACTTCTCCAAATCTTGCCATGGTGGATAATCTTCTCTTGTTACTTTGATGTCAGAAAAGAGAAACAGTGTGAGATACAAAAGTAAGACAAGCCAGCATCCAGTGTTGAATTGGCTGCACTCCACAGTGAGGGCACAGTGTGTAGGATGCCTTCCCATGCACAGGTCTAACTGGTGTGTACTGTACTGATTTCTACATTATCTTCATGCATGCCGTCAAGACTCTGTGGCCTTCAGACAGAAGTAAAATAACTTGAGGTATCTATTTGAAAACTATTAGTTATTGTGAAGCTACTTTGAATCAAGCAAAATTATGGAATTAATGCCTTATTAAAGTAAAATTGGAAATGACAATTTTAGTGATTCTTAAAAGGTGGCCATGGCTTATGCAACTTGTGCATGTCTTATGTAACCCTTTAAACAGGTGACATCTGACTGTTCTTGTGGGTTGTAGTGATATCTTCCATCAGCCAGTTATTTTGCTTCATGTTTGAGTTAACTGTTTAATTTATGAGTCATCTTCTTATATTTGTTTTTTAATTTGTTATGTATATGTGTGTGTGTGTGTATGTAAGTGTGGGTATGTGCACATGAGTATAAGTAAGTGTCCACCGTCAATCAGATCGTCCACAACTAAAGTTACAGCCAAATGGGTTGTAGTTGCCCAACCTGGGTGCTGGTAACAACCTGGATCTTCTGCAAGAACAGTATGTATTCTTAACTGCTGAGTCACCTCTTCAGCTCCCAATTGAAGGATCCTAAATTCTCCTGGTGAGTGAATATCCTCACTCACTCACTTGGGTGGATCTTGTGATGTGGTTGGACAGTAAATACCTTAAACAGTGTCAAGAGTTTTCCCAGGATCCACAGTCCCTGAAATTCAGGTTGTGTAGTTCAACTTAGTAGGTTTTCTGTACCAGTTTCTCCACCAACACAGTAAGCCAGAGGCAGCCCAATTGAAAAAGTAAAAGAAAAGGTTTATTTGAGCAAAGCAACTCCCAGCTGAGTTCTCCAGCTCCAGAGATGGAGGCAGAAGTCACACACCTGAACTAAAGCAGGGAGCTTACATGACTATAGGGAGGGGTGATGAGTGTCCGCCACAAGCTGGGTTTGTGTTCAAGTATGGTCAAAAGCTGGAATGCTTGGGCAGGGACATGGGCAGCTGGCAACTTCAGGGGAGGAGGTGCCATAGCCTCGGAGAATACAGAATACAGGCTTTTGGGGGCCTTTTCTTTGTTGGAGATTGTCTGAGGGGTGGGGTTGCAGAGAGAGGAATGGGGCTTTCTGGACCAAGCAGGAGTGAGCTAGAGGTTCCAGAACACTCCTCATTCAAAGCAGTTGGGGTTAGGCATTCTAACTTCCTAGAAACTACATTGTGTTGATTCTTATAACACAGAGAAAGCTTTAGTGAACATTTTTAAGAGAAGATAAAAGAAACTGTAGTTGTAAAGATGAAAACATAAAGTTATGTGTCTAAGTCCTAACATTGTCTCTTACCCAGGCTATGGCAGTGAAGATGAGATGGACAGTAAAGAAGGTTAGCCCTTAACTACAGAGATGCTAAGGAAAGAGTTGTAGTGACAGGGTGGGAAAGGGAGGGGAGGGGTAAGGAAAAAAGGAGGGAGAGGAAAAGGGAGATTGATTTCCTAGTTGGGAGAAGGGAGGCTAGCAGGAAGTTTGAGTGAGAGGCTTCATCGAGGCTCATGCCACATATAAATATTAAGAACCTGTTTTGTATTACAAAGAACTTGAATAGCTGTCTTTTATGTTTGCACATTCAGGTTTTAAACAAGCAGTTTGGAATCTTCTGACTATGCATTTTGAATAATTAATATTCACAATACAATTTGTCATCTGTGAAGATGTTTGATGGAACCAATTTGCATTTAAACACTCATGATGGTTCTGAGCAAGAGAAACACAGACGCATAAAGCATTTAATTATGTTTCTTTAAAAATAAATGTCAAGAAAGCATTTAAAAATAAAATGTGCACAGAATACATAATATTGTGTGCTCCTGGAGGGATAATAGAATTGCTTTATATATGTTAACGTGTGCATTATAATGAAAGAGTTTATACAGTTTCCCCTTTCCTTCAACAGTTTTTCTCTGTCTACCATGTCTCTCTGTGTAAATATTGAGATACCTGACCAGGCAATTTTGAATTATATGTGTCCTTCTCTTGTTTCTCACTGCTGGGTGTTGTCAAGTGGTGTGGCTATTTCTTCTTTGTGAGAGCCAGTCAGCAGAGTCCAGTCTTCTGGGTCAGCACTGATACTGAGAAGTATAATCATGACTATTATTTGCATGAAAAAGTCAGTCTTGTGACCTGGTTATTATTCAGTAAGCCATATTCACACATAAATGTAATTAAAGGTCTCATGGAGATCAATAGGATGCATGTAACTATTATGCATAAAGTGTTTATGATTGATTACTTGTTATTTACCATTTTAATCTTAACAATTATTCAAATACTCTATAAATATATATTATAAAAATGAGATAATATAATACTTTTATATGTAGGAATCATATGTTACACACTTTTTTTCTTAAATATATGTTTTTATTTTTTTTCTTTGAGTTTCATACACATATGCAGTATACTTGATTGTCTCTATCAGGCCTCCTTGCCTCTCCTTAGGCCCGTCAGATGTCCATCTCCCATCTTCATGTGCTTTTCTTTTCTTCTCTCTTTTAATATAATTCACCCATTAGTGCTGCTAGCATGCTTAGAGAAATGGAGTAGAGCTCTGGAATGTGAGCAGATGCCACACCCCTAAGGAGGGTTGACTCTCCCTTCCCCAGTAGCCTCCAACTGCCTTTCTCCTTAGCTAGGGGTGGGGCTTCCTGAGCCCCTCCTTCATCCATGCTAGAGTGTTGACTAACTTGATCTCCTGTGTGTCTTGCTCAGTCAATCATGCTATCCTGCTGCTGTCTTACACATGTTTCTTTTGTTTTGTTTGGTTTTGGTTTTGGTTTTTTGAGACAGGGCTTTCTCTGTATTGCTTTGGAGCCTGTCCTGGAACTTGCTCTATAGACCAGGCTGGCCTCAAACTCACAAAGATCTGCTTGCCTCTGTCTCTCGAGTGCTGTGATTACAGGTGTGTGCCACCTCCACCTGGCCACATTGTTTCTTCTTTGTGTGATCATTTGTATTACTTTAGAATTTTGGTCATTTAGAAAGTAATGACAGTCATCTTTTTCCCTAGATGGAGGTTGAGCTTTCTTTACCTTAAGTCAACCATTCCATATTTTTCTCTTGTAGGGAAAAGCAGGATGACTATCAACAGGATAATTGGAATTTTGTTAGTTTTCCATTAGGAATGGAAAATTAGCTTCTAAAAATAAATTAATGTCTCCCATATTTTCCAAGATCAGTATGTTATTATTGATTAGTTGGCTACTGTTTTTGAGCTCTACTCCTTTGCTCTGGTTAGGGTTGCTTGTGTAGCCCATCAGTTTGTAGTGATCTCTAGCTGATGTGAGATATTGGGAGTCAGGATCAAAGTATTTCTTTCTCTCCTTTCAGATGTTTTTACCTGGTACATCTTTTGTTTACATACCACAGTAGGAGGAAAAGTGAGACATTATGTCCAATAAAAGAGACATTAATCCTGTCTTATATGTATGTATGTATGTGTATATTTTATGAATATATATGTGTGTATATAGTATATAGTATATATGCATATGCTGAGATTAAAGACATGCAGCACCACACCCTGCTCATAAAAAATATTTTAAAACCATAAAGCAGTGTTTCATTTTTTATTTTCTGGACACAATTTTTTTTTGGTAGGATACTGTCTTTGTTAGGGTTTCTATTGCTATGATGAAACGCCATGACCAAAAGCAAGTTGGGTAAGAAAGGTTTCATTCATGTTTTGCTTCCACAATCACTGTTTGTCACTGAAGGAAGTCAGGGCAGGAACACAAGTAGGGACAGGAGCTGATGCAGAGGCCATGAAAGGGTGCTTCTTACTGGCTTGTTCCTCATAACGTGCTCAGCCTGCTTTCTTAAAGAACCCATGACCACCAGTTCAGGGATGGCACCCACCCACAGTGGTGCGGAGCCCTCCTCCACCAATCCCTAAAATGCCCTACAGGCTTTCTGCAGCCCAATCTTATGGAGGCATTTTCTCAACTGAGGCTCCCTCCTCTCTGATGACTCCAGCTTGTGTTAACTTGACATAAAACTAACCAGGATAGATACAGACAATTAAGATGATTAGGTAAGTTTATTTAATTTCATCCAGGTTCTGAGCCTGTCTCTTTCCAGTGCTGGGGATTCCCTACCTGGGGCCCCATGTATCTCAGAAGACATCCTCCCACTGAATTACATTCTCAGTCCTAAGACTCATTCATAATTAATCTTTCCCTGCTTGTACCTGTAGAATCTACTGGAAAGTCTGCTAGGTTTTACTTTTCAAGTGTGTCTGAAATCTGTCTCCTTTGTCTTTTCTGCTATTTTAATGTCTTGTGTTGAATACAGTGGCAGTGCCTCCCTAATGGTCAACCTCCCTTTTTAAATATTTCATTCTGCTCTTCAAACAGGAAGGTAGAATTTCATTAAACACTTCCCGGCTACACACACCATTGTGTTAAGTACCAAATACATTCATTAGAAACAAAACCAAACAAAACCAAATAGGTATTCTGCTTTCTTGTAACTAAATACTTACAATTCTTAACAAAAATACTTGGTTTTTAAAAAAAAAAGTTTTTCTCTATAAAAGTTTTTCATTAAGTAAAGAAGGAATAATATAATTTTAATATCAGCATTTTATAACCTTTAATGAAACATTATAATTTAATTAGCACTAAATGTCATTTGTAATGGCAGGGAGATGTTGTAATTTATCTCCTTGCTGGTTGAAGCCCATGACAAACTGGGGAATAGTCTTTTAGAAATTAGGCCTGAATATGAATAACCATCCAGACTTAGGTGTGGCTTTATAGGGAATACATGGACAAATAAAGAACTGATGGAGAATGCTTTAAGTATGTGAAAAACACTATAGGACAAACCTGCTCTACCCAATAGTAAGAGAAGAAAAGAGAAACAAAGCAGGATGACCTGTAGATTAAGACTGTGGTCATAGTAACAAGATGAACTCTTTCAGAGATGCATGGCAAAATGTGTGTTGATATACAGTTTTAAGGGTGAATAGGGAGTGGGAAAGGATATAAGCAAGAATGGCTAAGTAAATCATTATGGAAACTCAGTGGTGAGTTGTACACAGTCGTTTCCCCCTTTTCTTTTATATATGTTTAAATCCTGTCAGTATGCTTAGGCCATAACTCAAAGCCTCAAGCTTCTACTTAGCCTGATTATTTTCCTCGTGTTCACCAAGCTTGCCTATGCTGTCCTCTGACACCCCAAGTTTCTTTTCATCTTTTCATAGTTGTTGAAAATGTGATGTTCTCTATCTAGAAACTTCTTTGGCCAGATCTTTAGTCTCTGTTTTCCTTTTGACATTCAAGTTTGATTTACCTCTCAGAAGTTCTGACTTTCACATTCAATGTCATTGTGTTTCATCTTTGTCCGAACACCTATTAGGATTTGATATTTTCTTTATATTTGTTACTGCTGTTTCCACCCACTGGAGTATCAGTTCTGTGGGACGGTGCTGACTTTCTGTCTTGTCCACTGATAAGTTCCAGGGACTTCATATGAAGGTTGGTGGATAGGGCTGATGCCCACGAATCGAGTGAACGAAAGCTCACAAGGTTGTTGAATCTTAAGAGCATTATTCATATGTAGAATCAATAATATATACCACTGTTGCCTAGCAGAGGTATTTAAAATTCAGTTGGCATTCTCATTATTAATGTGTTTCAAAGGCTCATGTACGAGAAAATTAGCTCTGTTAGCAAAGCTTCAGAAAAATTTAGAAAATGTCAAATTCTCTCATAGCATTTATATAAAAATATTTGTAGTTTAGATAATTAATGTCATATCTTGTCTAAGCTGTTTCTTATATCTAGATTAGCAGAGGTTAACATTTATGAGGTGTGTTTATATATGATATGAAAATTTGGCAAACAGTTCTTGGCTCATGTGAATGTCAGTGAAATACATATAATTATACCTTCTATCAAGAGGAAACTAATACTTAATAAATGAATGCAGGGAAGAGATGAGTTATAAAATTATGAGACCTCTTATGAAAAGAAAGCACCATAAAAATGTTACCCAGTTATATATCACTCAACCATGGAGATATGTTTTAAAATGCCTTGGTTAGTAACTTCCTCATTGTGTGAACATCGATTTGTGCATATAGACACCCAGATGGGACAGGGCCATCTTTTGGTGGAGCCCTTTCATTCAGTGAAAGATATGAACACATGAGACATGGGGCTGCTGCTAGAGAACCACATACTCTTTCCAGACACCTTTGAAGAGAGAATCTACACTGCTAAAGAAACAAAGTAAAACAGTCATTCATTGTTGTTGTCAGTTATGTACAGCACATAGCTGTGTTGTGCTGGATGTGGCAGGAGGCATAGTGGGTTCTTTATACCAGCATCCCCACAGTGTGCAAGCTAGCTCATTATAACAACTGAGATGCCACTAGGCAGCGGCAGGATTATTTCATTTCACTGCAGGCTGTGGAGTCATTATCATATATAGGGTCCATATATTGTTGTGTGTGTGTGTGTGTGTGTGTGTGTGTGTGTGTGTGTGTGTGTTTCAGCAGTACGTGCCCTCCACAGCACAGTGGATACTGCAGAGTTGCGTTCATTCTGCCATGGCCATGGTGGGCCCCCTTACCATCTGCCATGGCTGTCAAAGAAGCTTCATATGTTGTGGCTTTTCCACTGGAAAGGTGGGAGGATTTCCTTCTCTTCATTGCCTCCTAGTGCTGCACATCTAGAAACTTATTCAGCTTTGGCCCTCTGCCAGGACATATTAATTGTAGGTAACTTTGCTTGTTTGTTCATTTCAAATTAGTTACGTTTCTTGTTGCTGTGATAAATTGCCCTGGTAAAAGCACCTTTGACCTTTCAGTTTAGTGGTTAGCATGGGTTTTCCCAACTCAACTAATCTAATCTAAATAATCTCTGCAGTTATACCAAGAGGTTTGTATCATAGATGATCTAGACCCTGTCAAATTCACAACCAGTATTACCATCACAAATCTACCTTTGTCAATCTGACCCCTAAGGTCACTTTTAAGCCATTTGTCTCCATAGATTCACAGTGCACAATGCATTCAGTCTAGCTTTAAAAGTACCCATAGTCTATAGCTGGTCCAACATTATTTAAAAGTGTAAGTACAGGGGCTAGAGAGATGGTTTAGAAATTAGGACCACATATTACTCTTACAGTAGATCAGAGTTTGGTTCCCATAGTCTATAGCTGGTCCAACATTATTTAAAAGTGCAAGTACAGGAGCTAGAGAGATGGTTCAGAAATTAGGACCACATATTACTCTTACAGTAGATCTGAGTTTGGTTCCCTGCACGCATGTCAGATGGCTCATATCCTACTGTAACTCCAACAGTGCAGGTATTGCACTGATGTATGCACTCACATGTGCATGCAGGCATACCACCCTCCCCCCCACCTTAAAATAAAATATGCCTTTTAAAAAATACAGAGTTTCTTCAGATGCTCAGGCAATTCCTTAACTGTGAGCCCCTGAACAATTAAACAACAACAATAACAACAACAAAGAGCTATACAGTTCCACTTTGTGCGGCACAGAATGAACATCCCCATTCCAAAAGGAAGAAATAGAGTTTAGGAAAGAATCATTAGAGCAGTGGTTCTCAACCTCCCTAATGCTGCAATCTTTAATACAGTTCCTCATGTAGTGGTGATGACCAACCATACAATTATTTTCACTGCTCTTTCATAACTGTAATTTTGCCACTGTTATACATTGTAATATAAATATTTGTGTTTTTTGATGGTGGTTGAGAACCAATTGACTTAAGCAAAATCAGCAAGGAAAATGCCAAATCCTGCAGTTCTGCAAGATCACTTTTCTGGGCAGTTGTTTATTAGTTTGAAGTCTTTGTTGAACTTAGGTCAGGTTTTGTCCCTTCAAATACATTTGCATTTCAAAGTCAGAACCTCTGTTTTGTGCCCGCTTGTCAGCAAGGCCCTTATGACCCAACAAGGGCTTCTCTTTAATGGACTAGTCTCTGAGAATTGCAGCTTTTGTTCCTGAGTCCTGCTTGCTTGCAACCTCTCTTTCTTGTGTTATTCTCAATGAACTGCATGTTTTTAAAAATGTCTTTCTGCTCCATCTCTCCCCACCCCAACTATAGAACTTGGCAAGAGCAATGAGGGGCAACCACATCACAGCCTAAATGAGATCCTACTCTCAAATATCCTCTGACAAAAAATTAGTTCCTTACTCTTGTATTCAACCTCAATCAAATTCTCAGGACACAAGTAGAGTACAGCCATGTTTGTTTATTTGTTTGTTTGTTTTGCCAGAGTTCCACACAAATGTCCTCTAGACCAGTTTCTGATAGTCTGTTCCCCTCTGAAATTTCGGGAAACAAAAGTCTATTGTTTATGTTTTCCTCCATGTTCTTTTCTTCCAGGTTCCCATCAACATGGTCTGTTAAACTCTACATGCAGCATTCTTATTTACTCCATTGTTTGTACAAGTCTCTTCAGTTCTTACGTGAACTTTAAATATAAATTCTTAGGTGGCAAAGCATAAATTTCAAGAATCCCTTAGTGCACTCTATTGACTTTTTAAATTCATTATATGTGGCAGCATTACCTCAATAGCAAGTTTAAAAAAGAAAACAACAGACTACTGCCCTACTAACACACATTAAAAGGATCCCTCAATTCTTAATTTCAATCAAGGATACAAAAAAAATGGTACAACATATGTAAATCATGTAATATAGCACATGAACATAATCAACAGATGGGGGTGATTCTTTTGATAAAATTCTGTAGCGCTCGTGCTACAATCTACGAACTAGGTGAAGGCCTAGAGATTGAAATAAAGACAAGACAGCAGGTCATTCGTTCAATAGCAATGTCAGAACGCCAAATGCAGAATGCTATTTATTGAGGGGATGGAACATGCTTAAATACTGACTTACAGCACAGTGGAAAAATTACAGGAATACCATTTTCTTTTTTTAATACTTTCAAAAACTAAATAATAATAATAATACCATTTATTATTATTATTATTATTATTATTATTATTATTATTATTATTACTGGCTTACAAAACAGTAAGTTTCCATAGCACTTTGTATGCACATTTGTTTTTGGTTGATTCCTCTGCTGCTTCCCTCTCATCTCCTGCTCCACCCACACTACTCTATCCATCATAACTAGTATTCCCCCTTTCACTTTCTTCTATCATTTCTCAACACCCCTCCCCTAAATCATACTTCTCCATTTACATGGACCTCTCTCTGCTTTCCTAACCATTACTCATATTTATTCCTACAAGGATACTTATATTTAACAATTAAAGCCTAGGATCTACATATGAGATAGAATAAATGATGTATGTCTTTCTGAGCCCATGTCCATACTCAAAATACTTTTGTCCAGTTCTATCAATTTTCCTGCAAGTTTCATAATTTCACTTTCCTTAATGGGTAAATAAAATTCCATTGTATATGGAATGTATATAAATATATATACAACATTTTCACTATCTGTTCATCTGTTGTTGAGCCTCTAGGCTGATTGCATTTCTTTGCTGCTATGAAAAGAGCAGCAATAAACATGGATGTACAAACTTCTCTGTAGCAGGATATAAAATCCTTTGGGTTTATTCCCAGAAGTGATATCACTGGGTCATATGCTGGTTTTTTTGAGAAGTCCCCATACTGATTTCCATAATAGTTCTGCTAGTTTAACTGTCTTTTTTTGTGCTTCAGTTTTTTTTTATTAATTTATTTTTTACATTTCATTCCCAGTCTCCTCTTCCTCATCTCCTCCTACTCCCCCGTTGCCACCTCCCATCTGCTCCTCGGAGACAGTAAGGCCTCCCCTAGGAAGTCTGCTACTCTGTCTCATCATCTCATTGAGGCAGGACAAAGGCAACTCCCCACTCCACACACCCCTGAGTAAAGGTGTCTCTCCATATAGAATGGGCTCCACTAAGTCAGTTTGTACATTAGTGTTAGATCTTAGACTCTCACTAACAGTAGATCAGAGTTTCTCTGTTCCTGTATCCTCACCAACATTTATTGTCAGTTGTTTTCTTGATGGTGGCCATTCTAACTAGAGTGTTATACAATGTCAAAGTAGTTAATTTGCATTTCTGTGATGAGTAGAGGTGTTGAACATGGTTTTCAAAATACATTTGAAAGATGTATGAAGCAGTCATAAAAAGTCATGATTATCTAGCTGCCAAAAAAACCCTATAATACATACAATTCTATGTATAAAACATATATACTTTAAATGAAATTTTCTCATCTGGGCTGACAGGAGCCAAAGACCACCTAACAAAAGCCCCACCACCAGGTGTGAGAAAGCCCTCTTTTGAGTTGTTGGTCACAGTTTTCCAAAAGACACACAAAACATTTAGCCTCTTGCTATCAACCTTGGTTACCCCATCCCCAAGGAGTAAGATAATTTTCTATTGCTGAAGATACCATGAACTTCAGAAACAGAGCCCAGAAATCCCTGACATAAAACTGACCCTTCCTGAAGACTTGCTTTCATGGCATCAAAAGGTGCCATTCAAGCTTCTAAAGGAGCTAAGCAACTAATAACCCTAGCTATTATGCTTATGAACCACAAAAACAACCAGCATGGCACTATAATCCCTTAGGGTTCAGTAGTGGCACACATACCTTGGAAGTAACCAACAGCTCTCTAAATGGACTAAACACCTGCTCAACAAGAGGAAAATTATGCCTTGGTCTGGAAACCTAGCTAACTACCCAGGGCTGATGAAGTCATAGTTCTTGGAAAAGAACTTACAATTGCCACTTCCCCTATAATGAGATTGATGACTACCTTATATGCCATCCTAGAGCCTTCATGCAGTAGCTGATGGAAGCAGAAGCTAAGCACTGAGCTATACTCCTGGAATCCAGTTGTAGAGAAGGAGGAATGATGAGCAAAGGGATTAAGACCAGGCTGGGGAAACCCACAGAAACAGCTGACCTGAATAAGGGAAGCTCATGGACCCCAGACTGATACCTTGAAAACCAGCATAGGATGGAACCAGGCCCCCTGAACTTGGGTATCAGTTGGGAGGCCTGGAAAGTCTATGGGGCCTCTGGTATGGAACATCATTTGTTCCTAATGCAAGAATGGACAGTGGAAGTCCATTCCCCACAGAGAAATACTCTCTCAGCCTAGACACACGGGGCCCCAAATGATGTGACAGATTTTGATAATCCCCCTATGGACATTTAAGTTGCTTCTAGGTTCTGGCTATTACAAATAATGCTGCTATGAACATAGTTGAACAGATGTCATTGTTGTATGAATGTGCATCTTTTGGGTATATGCCTAAGAGTAGAATTACTGGATCTTGAGGTAGACTGATTCTCATTTTCCTGAGGAACTGCCATACTGATTTCCTAAGTGGCTGTATAAAGTTGCACTCCCACCAACAGTGGGTTATTTATTGTCTATGTTTTTGTGGGTATAGTTGAGTACCTTGGGTTGGAGTTTTCCTTCCAGAACTTTTTGTAGGGTTGGGTTAGTTGATAAGTATTGTTTAAATCTGTTATTGTCATAGAATGTCTTGGTTTCTCCATCTATAGTGATTGAAGGCTTTGGTGAGTATAGTAGTCTAGGCTGGCATCCGTGGTGTTGGTAAAATATCTATCCAGGACCTTCTGGCCTTCAGAATGTCCATGGAGAAGTCAAGTGTAGTTCTGATAGGTTTGCCTCCATATATTACTTGGTCTTTTTTCCTTTGCTGCTCTTAATATTTTCTTTATTGTGTATGTTTGGTGTGTTTTGATTATTATGTGGTAAGGGGAGTTTTATTCATTATTCATTATTCATTATTTATTTATTTATTTATTTATTTATTTAGTTAGTTAGTTAGTTAGTTAGTTAGTTAGTTAGTTAGTTAGTTATTGGTCTCCTCTATTTGGTGTTCTGTAAGCTTCTTGGCATGTCTTTCTTTAGGTTCAGAAAATTCTCTTCAATGATTTTGTTGAATATATGTTCTGCACCTTTGAGTTGGGAATAGAAGACAGCAAAGACACCCATTATTTTTTAGGTTTGGCCTTTTCATGGTGTCCCATATTTCCTGGGGATTTTGTGTTAGGGATTTGTTGGACTTAAGATTTTCTTTGGTCGATGAATCTATTTCTCCGAGTGTATCTCCAATGCCTGAGATTCTCTCTTCAATCTCTTGTATTCTGTTGGTTATGCTTGCATCTGTAGTTCCTGATCATTTAACCAGCTTTTCTATTTCTAGCATTCCCTCAGTTTGTGTTCTCTTTATTGTCTCTATTTCAGTTTTAAGGTCATGAACTGTTTGAATTGTTTCCTTCATTTGTTTGATTGTTTTTTCTTGGTTTTCCTTAAGAGGTTTGCATTTTTTAGTTTGTCTTTTCTTCCCTTTCTTCTTCTTCTTTTTCTTTTGGGGGGGGTCTTTATCATCTTCATGAAGTTGTATTTAGTGATGTTATCATCTGTTTCATCTGTGTTGGAGTGTTTGAGTCATGCTGGTATGGAGTCCCCAGACTCTGGGGTTGTCATATTGATCTTTCTGTTGTTGACTGTGTTCTTATACTGTAGTCTACCCATCCCTTCTTCCAGTGTGTACCGATGGGGTCTCCTCCTCTTCTGCTGAGTACAGGACAAAGGTTCTCCTCTGGTGGATGCAAACAGGTCCAATACTCTGATGGCTCTCCTTGTCCAGTGGGTTTAGGTGGGACTAGGGTGTTGGCAGTCTGCGGATGGGCTGGTCACCTGGGATGGGTTACCCTGTGCACAGTCCCAAGTCCTCAGAAAGCTCTGAGCAGGGCACCAGAAGGTGGGCTCCCTCCTTGGGCGGAGGCAGGACCAGGATGCTGACAAACTCTGGATAGGCCAGTCCACCTGGATGGGCTCCTCAGTGTGCATGCAGGCCCCAGGCCCTCAGCTTGTTTAGGTTCTTAGTTGTGACCATCCTTGTATATCTCTGGATATTTCCCTAGTGATAGATTTCTCTTTAAACTTATATGGCTCCCTCTGTTAAGGTATCTTTTCTTGCTCTCCTCTATTCTTCTCCCAACTCAATCTTCCTAGTCCCTCCTGTCTTCTTTCCCCCTCCAATTATTAGTTCTTTTCTTCCTTAGTTGTACTGTCCAATGTCTGCCTGTTTGCTATGTTGGACATTGCTGGTTTCTTCTCCATTCACCTCTGTTCATCTTTTGCTTTCATTGGATTTTGTCCTGTGTTGTCGCCTGTTACACTTTATTTTATTCCTATGTGCATTTTAAGATTCCTTTCAAGTTTCTTTACAGTGCTGACTTAGTTTTCATGAACTTCCTTGCCTTTGCTTTGAAATATCCACATTTGAACTTGCCCAGTTTGCTGATTATAGCAATCTTGGTTATAGCAATCTTTTAAGACTTGGCCTCATTCTCTCCCCATGTCTTTCTGTCTGTTTCTCTGTCTTTCTCTCTTTCTCTCTCTCTCTCTCTTTGCTTCTAGGATTGCTTTTTTCCTTATAATTTTAGTATTGTTTCTTTGCTTTGTATTTTAGATATGTTGTAGAGAAATTATTTGGAGTTTTAAATGCTTTCTGTATTTGGGTGTTCATTTTTGTTTCCTCTAGCTTTGGGATATTCTCAGCCATAATTTTATGAGAAGCCTAATTAATAAGCCATTAGATTTTTATATGAATTCTTTCTGTAGTGTGTGTGTGTGTGTGTGTGTGTGTGTAGAACTAGACAGGTGTCACCAATCCAGTGTTAATAATCAAAATATAAATTTCCTTTCCCTCAAGGATTTTTATTATGTTGTTATGTGGACAAAGGTGAAAATTCTCAACCTATGTCCTCTGCCTATGCAGTCTAGCAATGAAGTAATTTGTTCGCAGAATTATAACAACTACTGAATGCACGATTTCCACAAGCAGCATTTTGCTCTATTTGTATCTCCACAGTTCTGGAGCTCAGCCTTCACTGTAGCACATTTGGGTGTCTGTTAATATCTAAGGTGCCTGCTAGAGGGATCATGAGGAAATACCACAGAGCTGCATCTACTCTATTCACTTCCCTCAATATTATAAAAAGTAATTTCCAATTTAGCGATACTCAGCAACCCGTCCCTCTTCCTGTAGCAGGCAAGTTGATGGTTCCAAATGAAAAGCGATCTCCCTTTGCCTATATGTCATGGAGCTTTCAGCAATTTTGTTTTAGAAGCACCCACCACCCCAGCCAAAGTAGTTCTTGAAGCTAACATTCTTTGGATCAAGGCATGACATTTTCTGGGGTTCCCAGAGACAGTAAAAATACAAGGATCCTTGACTTACAGAGCTAGAAGAAGTTCAGACAGGACCTGGACTGGACAGTTTTATGTCAACTTGACACAAGCTAAAGTCATCAGATTTATGGGAGCCCTGATTGAGAAAATCTATAAGATCAAGCTATAGGGAAGACTGTAGGGCATTTTCTTAATTATTATTATTGTGGGAAGAAGAGCCAGCCCATTGTGGGTGGTGCCAACCCTGGGATGGTGGTTCTGTTCTATAAGAAAGCAGGTTGATCAAGCCACGAGGAGCAAGTCAGTAAGCAGTACTACTCCATGGCCTCTGCATCAGCTCCTGCCTCCAGGTTCCTGCCCTGTTTGAATTCCTATTCTAATTTCCTTCCATAATGGACTACAATGCAGAAAAGTAAGCCAAATAAACTCTTTTCTCCCCTACTTGCTCTTGGTCATGGAGTTTCAACACAGCAAATAGACACCCTCACAAGGACAAGAACTTTCTCAACACACCTCTCTGACACTGTACCTCAGTTGTATGTTAGAAGAGAGATCTTCCCTAAGGCAGTATGCCACTCAGATCCAAGTCCCTGTCCATTTAGGCTGTGCTTCAGCGTGGTACTGAGACCTGTCCTAGTGCTGCTGCTTCCTGAATCTCTTCCTCTTCCTTTGACTCTTGTACATGTCACCCTATCCTGTGCTCACTGTTTGAATACTATTTTTGTCTTTTGTTTTCCAGTCAAAATTTCTGACTTTCTCATGACAACTAAGTTTCTTCACCTTCTCACAGTTGCCTGTCCTGAAGAGTAGTACCAGGTGATCAGTGGTTCAACTCATCTGCCATCTTAGAATCCTCCATCTAGTTAATTTCTCCCTAGCACAGAAGTGTGGTAGTGCCCTATCATCCATGATTTGTTTGTCTGACTCTGGCTGGCATTCTGTTGTTTGCAACCTTGGAAATGCTGATCGATAAGGAAAAATTGGGATGCACATCTTACTGATCTTTGATAAGTTTTGTTTGAAAAAGACCTGGTGATGCTTGCATATCAGTACCAATCTTACCACTTTTATTGCTAGCAATTAGTGATGGCTTTCACCAGGATTCCCCATAGTCTACTCACAGATTTGTTTATGTTGCTGTCTTCCCTTCATAGGGGCAGACACTTCAGAGATGTTATACATTGCTATATCCCCAGTGTTGAGAACAGTGCTCGTTACGTGTAAATGTTGGCCTATGTTTTGATTCAGCGATAAACTCCATGTTAATTATCTTTCACACTCAGCCATTTATGCACAATGGCTTTAGCATACATACTAATGTGTTATCTATAATATTAAATATATGCACTCACCAGATACCTGTTGAGTCAGGAGCAGCATCTAGATATGTTACCACATTTACCTGCTCATCAGGTGCAAATTTATTTTTTAGCAGCTCAGTATAATGACAGTTTCCTTAATTGCGAATGGAGGAACAGCTGCTCATTTAATGGGTTTTTAATGGGGTGTGTGAAACTCATCCATTACCTTATTTCATTGTAATTTCACGATCTAGGTTTCTTGGCCGTCTTTGGGTAGTGCTTAAGTAATTATGTGCTTTTGGAAGTTCTGAAACGCCTAAGTCTGTAACTTGGGAATTAGGCTGTTTCCATCATCCCCTAGTCCTCAGGCTTACTTCCTTCTTTGTTTTTGACATCTCTATATTAATTCTTATAGCTGTGATCTTTGATCTTTCTCAGTGTCTTTTGTGTTAAAACAAGTTACAATGAAAGGGTGTGTGACACTGCATTTTACTCCACGGTGCTTAGGAGAGTAGACACATTGTTTCCTGTACGCTTTGGAGGTGGCAAGTCCATTTACCAAGTCTGAATATGGGTTCCCAAAAGGTAGGAATTTGTTACTCAAATAGCAGGTGAGACTTCTTAGCCCCAGTTTTTTTGTTACTTGCATTTTTTTTTTTTAAAATTTGACCACATGTTTCCGTGTTCACTTTTACTGTAGAGAATTTTGCCTTCAATTTTCAAAAACAGCATGTGTCAGTTTGAATCACCTATGCATGTTGGAGAGAGTTTTAGAGATTTTGTTTGGGTAATTTTGGAATATGGCAACACTACAAATGCATGAATATTTTCATAATATTCATCTATAAGAATTGTGTTCATTACAAGAAAATTTAATCTCATTTGCAAGAGACACTAAGAATAGCTTGTCTTTGTGTTGATGCTACCTAATTAGTAGGGCCTTTGTTTTCAAGTTTATAATCTTATTTCCCCTTTAAAACAAACTACAGAAAGGTAGAAAAAGAAGGTTTGTATTGTCCTGCTTTGTAGGGTACCTCTTGGAGACAAATATTTGACTTCTGAGTTTCAGCATCATTTCTGTAACAGGCAAAGTGGTGGGGTGTCATCTGGGGGTAATTCTCACTGTAATGGTCTTTGTTTGCCCCCCACTATAATATGAGGAAGCAGAAACATGTTCAGATTGAAGTGGTTGATTGCTAATAATGTCTGAGTTCTAATTAGCATGCTGGTAGATGTGCACACACCTCTCTTGCCTGTCATTGAACCATTCCTGAGTTCTTTCCTTGTTGAAATATATCAGTTTTTTTTAAAATTATGCTACAGCTGTTAAGTTTTCAGCTATATTTCTGCACACCAAAGAATCTTCATTGTATTTCAGTAGATTCTTACATTTTATCAAAGGGAATGAGGTCACTTAGCAGCAGTTTCCCCAGTAACTAAAGACAGATCAGGAGGCAAAAATGTATCTGAGGCAGGGGAATGGCTCATTCAGTGAAGTGCTTGCTCTGCTGACCTGAGTTTGAGCTCCACAAGCCACCTTTTAGAAAAAAAAACCTGAAGTAAATAAAAAGAAACAAATTTCAGTTTTCTTTACAGCCGAATAGTAGTGTATAAGGGTCAGTGTTTTATTGTCTAGTCATCTTTTGAAGCATGTTTAGGTTTCCATTTCCCAGCTCTTGTGAATAGCGTGGCAATGAGCATGGCTGAACACGTCTGTGATGTATAATGTGGAGTCTTTTGGGCATATACCATGGAGTGGTATAGCTTGGCCTTAGTAGATTTATTTTTAGCTTGTGGGCATTCTCCCCCTGATTTCCAAGTGCCACACCAGCTTTGTGCACTCGCACCAGCACTGAATAAGGCTGCTCCTTTACATCAGCAGCATTTGTTTCAATCTTGGCCATTCTGACTGAGGTGAGATGGAATCTCAACGTGGTTTTAATTTGCACTTTCATAATTGCTAAGGATGATGAACACTTTTTGAGGTATTTCTTAGCCATTCTTGTTTCACCTTTTGAGAACTCTGTTTAGATCCCTACCTGTTTTTGAGTTCTTTGTATATCCTAGATATTAATCCTTTGTCAGGTGTATAGCTGGCAAAGATTCTCTTCCATTCTGTGGGTTTCTTCACTAAATTGATTGTTTCCCTAGTTGTATAGAAGCCTTTTGTGTTTTGGTTTATTTCTGTTTTTGAAGCTCCAGTTACATATCATTCGCCATTTCTTAACAAATGGGGTCTACTTCAGAAAGTCCTTTCTACACCAACATCTTGTAAATCCTGCCTAAGTTTTTTCTAACAATTTTAGTGTTTCAGGTTTCAAAGTGAGTCTTTGATGTACTTGGATCTAGTTTTTGTGCAAGGAGATAGATACGGGTCTAATTTCATTCTTTTGCACTTGGACATTCAGTTTCCCTAGCATTTCCTTCTTCCTAGTGTATGTTTCTTTCAAATATACTTATGATTGGCTCATCTATTTTATTTCACTGGTCTCTATGTCTATTTTTGTGCCAGTCCCATATTATTTGTATTACTATAGCTCCATAATTCATCTTGAAATCTAAAATATCAGTCCCTCCAGTGTGATTCTTTTTTTGCTTAGGATTTCTTTGGCTATACTGGATGTTTTCTGGTTGCATGTGACGTTCTCAATGAGGGTTCCTATTTTCATAAAGAACTCTATGGGTGTTTTGATTGGAGTGTATTAATTCTGTAAACTGATTTTGGTAAGTTGGTCACTTTGTTTGTGGAATAATCGTTTTGTACATGGTGAAGGCTTGTTACATTGATTGGTTTAATAAAAAGCTGAATGTTCAATAGCTAGGCAGGATTTCCCAGCACAGAGGATGCTAGGAAGAGGCAAGGTGGAGTTGCCAGCCAGATGGAGAAGAAACAGCATGGGCAGTACAGAGTAAAGGCAATAAATGAACGCAGATTAAAGGGTATCAGTTAAAGTTTTTTTTTTTTTGTTTTTTGTTTTTTTTGTTTGTTTGTTTGTTTTTTTGTTTTTAAGAGGTCTTTGACCTCCTTGGTTATGTTTGTCCATAAAATGTTATTGTTATTTGATGCTATTGTAAATGAGGGTGTGCCCATGGTCTCTTTCTCTGTTGTTGGTGTATAAAGAGGTCACTGATTTTCACAAATTGATTTTGAACCCTACCATTGTGCTGAGATTATTGTTTCTAGAGGTTTTCTGATAATATTACTCTTAGATTCATTCTTTTTATTACTATATTTCTATTCCATTAATGCTTGTTTTGATTTTTATTATTACTTGTTGTCAAATAATTTTCAATTTGGTTTGTTCTTGTTTTCCATACTTTTTAGTTGCTTCATTAAGTCACTTTTTTGGTTTTTTTGTTTTTTTTTTTTTTCTGATTTTTTGATGTAGGCACTTAGAGCTATACATTTCCTCTCCTAACTGCTTTTTAATGTGTCCCAGAGGTTTTGTTGTATTTTGTTTACAAAATACATTTAGTTCTATGACTATGTTGATTTCATCCTTGATTTCTTCTTAAACCCATTCCATTCAATAATGAGTTGTTCAATCTTCATGAAGTTATACACTTACATACACTTGCTAGAGATTTATTGCTGTTGAGTTTAAGTTTTATTGCATAACGGTCAGACAACACATAATATGGTTTCAGTTTTTCTGTTTTTGTTGAAGTTTGCTTTGTGTTTCAGTATGTGATATCCTTTGGAGAAGCTTCCATGCACATATACACATACAACAAAGTGTACTCAGCAAATTGTATTTATTTCTATTATTGTGCATGCCTGCATACATGTGCATATAGCAGTGATAATAATAAAAAGAAACTACCAACTTAAAGCTGGAAGGGGGCACGGGAAGAATTTGAGGAAGGGCAGGTGGAAGGCGCTAGAGGCAAGACAGGTAGGGGAGAAAGTGATAAAATTCTCTCAATTAAAAATATATTTGTAAAGTAAACAAATCCCATATATATCAACAGCTCAGCACAGCACAATGAGGACTAGGTTCTTATGTGACATTCTCTTCCATTCTTCTATTTGATTCAATATTGGTGTTTAGGTGTATAAAAGTCACCGAATGATAATAAGAGCTTGCCTTCTTTTGGCCGAGCGTGTGCCTATTATATGTGGGCACAAAGAAGCTACATGTGTGCTGGATAGTTATGTTTGATCTACAACCTTCATGGTTGGAATCGAAACTTCTCCCTGCTGTGCCCTTGGGGAGCTGTATGTGCAGTCTCCTCAGCAACTGAAGATTTCGTCTGTTGTGCCAGTTACAGTATTTTATGTTGACATAACTCATCAGTCCTTAGGTATTTTAGGAGGATATTCAAAGTAGATTGTGGTTCAGTGTGAATTTAAATTTTATTTTGTAAAATTTAGCTAAATTGTTCGATAAAATGTCATCGTTCCAGAAGTAAATTTCTTAAATATGCTAAGTAGACGGAGGCAATTTTGTCCTATGGAATGTAGCTGCCTTCTTCTTTGTAAAGTGTTTATTTTGTTACTTTACTGTTTTGAGAGAAAAATGTATTTTATGCAGTTTGTAAGTAGTTCTCCACAGTTACTTTTACATTACCAAGGAGATCACTGTCATCTCTCTTTCTTTTGCAGTGGTTGCAGTGGTTGTCGGTATCTGAATGCTCACCCAGCCTGGAGTAGTATTTTTACAGATGTGAGAATCAAAGTCCAGAGGACTCAAGTGTCTTACATCTGCTCATACCGCTAATTTGTGCATACACTGTTTCCCATACTAAATTTCTTTTTGGTGAATTGATGCCTGGATTCAGTTCTTATGTGCTAGTTTCAGATACTTAGTGTTTTCTAGCTTTTTTTTTTTTCTTCTTCAGTGTTCTGGTTTTTTAAGAAAAACATTATAGTTAATGTTGAATCAGAATATAAAATCCACAAACCTCAATAGAATAGGTCAAACTTAAAATCTAGCTTCATATGCAGCTAGAATTCTCACAGTTGGTTTCCTTTTGATGATTTTAATCTTTTACATTTAAACATGGAATCTACTGACCTAGTTTCAGAAATATGTTCAAAAGCTACAGGTATTTTTTGAGAAAACTATTTAGTATTTCCATCTGTCCCTGTAGATTGTTTACTGTGATTTAAGTGATTACTCCACATCATGTTCTTATCTGGTATTTGGTAGAATGACACTGATTTCAAACAAGACCTGTTTGACGGCAGGTTAAAAGCTGAAATGTTCTTCATTAGCACAATGCTGGGAAACTTGTGCCTATGATTTCCATGGTTACTAGGACCCTTACATTCTAATATAATAGACTCTCAAGGATCCTGTGAGGAATAGAAACAGTCATGAAGAAGGATGGGGGGCAGAGGGAGAGGAAGAAAGAGAGTGGCTATCATAATGAACCTGGAAAGGGAAAATGTGGAAATAATTATGTTTTATATAAATAATTGACTTTCTGTGACTCTAAGTGGGTTCTGTCTTACATGCTTATATATCACAAATCACATACTGGAAAAAACAACAACAAAAGGAAAACCCACTATGTTCTTTGGATCATGAGTTTTTGCTAGCAGAACTCTGGAGAGATTTGCAGGATAGTAATGTGGTACCTCAAGCCTCTCACTTAACAATTGGCATATCCTTGACAAATATTACCAACTTTCACCCTTTAGTATTCGTCTGTGTAAAACAGGTGATAATCAAGTGTGCATGTTCAAAGCATCCACAGGCTTTGACCATATGTAGATTCTCGGTGAGCACTTCTTTATGCTGCTGTACCTCACCCATCACCTGCTGTTCCACTTTCTCCTTTCTTCTCTTCACCAGCCCAGTCCCACTTGAGGGTCCCTGAGCCCCAAAGTAAGATGTAAGCAGTTGGCAGGAGCTAGAGCCAAGAATCATCTTGGCCAGCCAGATCTTTGGGTGCTCTTGCACATAGTGTGGTGGGTGTTCTGGTCTCTTGGGGAATCAGAGTTCTTTGGGTACTCCTTGGAGAACCTGAACTTGACCAATGGCTGTAGATACTTTTAGTAGGGATCCAGAAAGTGGCTTCTGTGCCAGACTTGAACTTTGTTCTAACTAACCCCAAAAATATTTCTTAAAATTTCCATCCAAGTACATAGTAATTTTGTAACTTTCTTAGAATGCTCCATAACTAAATATATTTTACAAACTGCTACATATTAAATTGGAAAAGTGGATTGTAACTCCTACAGGGAACTTCAGCTATTCAAATTTATATAAAGGATTAAAATTATTTTGGTAATTTAAAAACATTTACAATTTTTCATACAATGTTTTGATTATATTCTTTCCCCTCTCCCAACTCCTCCCCTCCTACTTACCCAACTTCATGTTCATTTTCTTTCTTAAAAACAAAAATAACAAAATACAAAAGCACACAATCAAACAAAAACCCGAGACAAAAAACAGAACAAAAATTAAAATAACAACAAAACATAGATTCCATTTCGTACTAGTCAACTACACCTGAGATAAAGCCTAGCGTGTGACTGATAAATACCCAGTATCACTCCATGAAAGAAAACTGAAATTATAAGACTTGCAGGTAAATAGATGGAGCTAGTAACAGTTATCCTGAAAGATGGAGCCCAGACCTAGAAAGACAAGCATTATATATTTTCTTATATTTGGATGTTAGTTTTTAAGCTTTAAAAACATATATACTTCATTTAGAAAGCCGCCCACAGAGATTAGATAGCTAGTAAGGGACTGGGTGGGGAGTGGGGGCATCTCCCAAGGAAGAAGCGATGGAATATAGGGTTACATAGGGACAAGGAGGAGATTGAAGCAGGAAAATTATTAAGTGGGTACAGGAGAGAATGTAGGAAGAGATAACTAATACTAAAGGTAATTGATTAAAACTAAAAACATCTTGAGTTTTAAAGTGGGTTTATGATGTTTCAGGCATCTGTGGTCATAGTCCTATACTTCATTAACATCTGCTTCTTAGTTATGAATATCTGTACATATAAGCAGCTTAAATTGTGCCTTTAGAGAGCTTAGGTATTCCTATAAATCCAGAAAAGCATTACTTTTATGAAAATGGTAATTTTTGTATTTGACATGTTCTTGTTTTACCCATACGATGGCTTTACATAGGTCTCTGTGGGATGTTGTGTTTCAAACATTATTTCAGTAAATGGGCTTAGAGTGAGCAAAGAGGACCCATGAATCAGGTTTGGATATCAAGTGCCCTGTGAACTGATGCTGTCTCCAAGTTGCCAGAATCCGCTTGCTCTTGACCTCTGCTGGAGGGCAGCTTATGAAAAGTGTACTCCTCCTTCTCAGGGCATTGTCTATACTGCTTTCAAGTAAACGCTTCCCCCATCCCCTGTAGAAGGGAAGCTGTTTGAAAATGAATCAAAGATCTTAATTATTGGGGGAAATGAAAACATTTGACATAAACACATACTGTTGTAACTTGAGCAATGTGTTCTTTACAATTGGCTGTAGGTTACAAGGATTGGGTTAATATATCCACTGTGTCATTTATTTGTTCCACTCTGGAGGCCATCACTTAAGTAGAAATTTTATCATTCAGCCTTTTGCTAAGGAGCTTATATTTAAAGTAATGTGCGTTTTGTAACAGTTTTCTTCTTACAACCAAAATAAGTTGTTGTATCATCTTGTAAATAAGCCACTAGGAAGAACAAAAGCTATGCATAGGCCATACATTGAATGGTTCTACTTTAGATTTCTCTTGTATGTTAAAGGTTTCTTAAATGGAGACTTTCATTTTAGTTGTATAATATAATTGCAAGTGTCACCTGACTCACAGTTCTTCAGTACCTGTTTATTAATAAATGGTGGTCAATTATGAGGGAAGAGTCTGGCTATAGAGAGGGAGAAGCAGACAGGCCTGCCAGTGATCTCCTCTGTGAAGGGGCAGTCTCTGCAACTGAGGAAGCAAGTCTGTAGACACAGGACTCTGAACATACCCAATTTCATCTGACACTGGGGAGTTTTATAAAAATAACAACTTTTAAGTCTGAAAGAACTGTTTTATATCTTAGAAATCAGGTAAATAAAAAATAATCTATTACTTCACCAATTTGTCTGTGAAATTTGACTATGGGAGCTAATGTCAGGTTAAATACATCTTCTATACTAGTTTTCTAGTTCATTTTCTGCTGCTACAACAAGGTTCTTGAGGCTAAATAATTTATAAAGAGATGCTGTTTTAACCCATAGTTTGTCAGCTTCAGCCTGAGATTTCAAGATCAGCTGGTTCTATTTGGTTTCTTGTAGGGACTCCTTGTACATCACAATATGGTGGATAGTATCATGGTAGGAGCCCATGCAAGAGTGTCAACTCATGGTGAGAGAGGAAGCTAGATAAATAGACTCATGGCCTAGGCTTGCTCTTTTACAACACTTCTCTCTAAGAACTAACCCATCCTATTAAATCAGCATTAAATCCTTTATTGGTAGTTGCATTTATGACCTAATTATCTTGCACTAAGTTGTATGACTTTTGTGGTGGTGGTGTGGGATGGTGGCATGAGCAGTTGTTTACTCACCACAGAGGGCACCAATGACATACCAAAGAAACTTCTTTTTCTACCTAAATTGAGTTTAGTGAGCCAGTAAATTTATTGAATGTACTTATAAGAGTATGATTGAGCAGTTACAGCAGTGTGGATACCTCACAGAAAAGGCCACCTCATCAGGGGTGATGATTCTTACAAGTTGTATCTCTGGAACTTCCTGCATGACTTGCAGACAACTTAGCTTGTCCCAGTCTCTTTCTGGCAGTGGTTACCTTGAATAAGGGCTTTGTGAATTTTGTAAGTTTCAGAAACTTCCAAGACTTGTGAATTTTACTTCCTTCTGTTTTTTCCATTGATTTTCTGAGTCTTAATGAGTTTCCTCTCTCTCTTGGAAGTACTTTGGGGTGGGATGGTAGTTACACAACAGTGTCTCTTAAAAGCTCTACTACTTCTCACCATTGTCACTCTGAGGACTGAGCTTTTAGTGTGTAAACTTTTGGGTGATACCAGTAAGGATGAAGAAAGTGCTAAGAATGAAGGGAAAAAAAAGAAAAAAGGTTAGTTAATTCCAGGAACTTTTCTATTAAGAATCAAATCATGTACCTTGCTGGGCAGCTGTTGGCAGTTGATGACTTCTGGAGAACAAAGAGTCAGTTTCTTTAAGAATGTGGCCCCAGATAGATAGGCCACACGTCAGTGGATGGTCCCACACTCAGATTCAGCACTGATTACAAAAGAGAAGACACAGTTGGGAGGCAAAGTTTAAGGGTAAATCTTGGAGAAGTTAGGTGGAGGAGGTCCAATATTATCAAAATACTTTGTATGAATATGTGAAATTGTCAAAAATAGTGAAAAATTATATTTTTAAAATGAACAACAATTAAAATAGCAACCATTTAGACATCATTCCACAACATGCTGGCAGTGTTAACACACTTAGGGCTGAACTGTATGTGCAGGCTACTAGAAAAGGTCCATGAAGAAACAACCAGCAGTTTTACTTTTGATTTCTTAGCTGGTTCAAGAAGTTTGCCATTATTAGCTCAGCAGAGCAGTTTATGTCATCAGCACGCAACAGGCCACATGTAAAGGCCATGGCACCAACACCCCATCTGCTGATCAGAGGCTGTGATTATTAGCCTCCTGATGGGAATTCAGTCCCATTCAGGTCCATAAGCTTTCATATAGAAACTCAGTGTACATAATCTAGGTCCTAGGCCAGCTCTTTTTTCAGATAGTTGTGATTTAAGAGTCATTTGAAATGAACCACTGTAACAGTGATGTATTTTTAGTTCCTTTGAACCTTGGTTCTCTAAAATAAAAAATGGAAGCAGCATAATCAATATGCTGAAATGTCAGGGAACAACAATTGATCAATTGTTGGCACTAGGCATTCTCTGAAATGAAGAGACTTGTCTGTCTGCCACTGCTAGCAGTCTCAGATGAGGCCAGAAAAGGAGAAAATCTCCTTTATCTTTCTGGGGAAGAGTTTCATAGATGGCAGCTGTCTTATTTAGGCTTTCTATTGCTGTGAAGAGACACCATGACCACAGCAACTCTTAGAAAGGGAAGCCTTTAATTGGGGCTGGCTTTCAGAGGTTCAGTCCATTATTATCATGATGGGACATGTGGCATGCAGACGGACATGGTACTGGAGAAGGAGCTGAGAGTTCTACATCTTTAGTCTCAGGCAATAGGAAGTGAACTAAGCTTGAGCAAGAAGACCTCAAAGCCCATTCCCACAGTGATACACTTTCTCCACAAGGCCACACCTACTCGAACAAAGCCACACCTCCTAATAGTGCCACTCTCTATGAGCTTATGGGGGCCAATTATATTCAAACCACCACAGCAACTAAGGGTAGCTGTAGGGTAACTCTTTCTAAGCTATTGAAAATCAATTTGTACTCATTGTTTTCTTAAAATACGTCATTATACCACTATCTGTTTATGAAATCACAGGGACCCTAAAAGTAAACCACAGTGTCAGCTACTAATGGATACTTTGAAGAAAACTGGTGTCAGGGAAGGCAAGAGATGGATGGCTATGGGGGGGGGTGCTGCTTTAGGAAGCTCCCTACACTGCCTTCCTAGCCAGCCTTCAGTGTGCCACTCTCGTTTCTAGGACTTACAGCTGCACATCTTTCCTTCAAAGATCTTGGCAGGTTCTGACCAGGGTCCTGACTGCCTTTCGGTAGGCCTTCCTCCAGCCAACCCTCTTTAGCACATTGCGGGGATGAAAGAGACTTAGTAAAATCTGTTGATACGTCTTTTGCCATCGGACATCTTTGTAACACTTGCTGTGTGAAGTTCAGACTGGAGAGATTTTTAAGAAACCTCTCCTGATGTAATTTTCCAAATCAGGGACCAAATAATTTTGTGTAATGAGGGGTGCTTCTAGTCCTCTTTTCTAACACATACTGCTTCCTGATTTGCCCATCTCTGCTTATGTCACTAGAATGTTAGTTCCATGATGACTGGACTTTGTTCTATTCATTGCTTTATGTACTAGCCCAATAGCGCTCTCTCTCCTCTCTTTCTCTCCCCCCCCCCTCTCTCTCTCTGTGTGTGTGTGTGTGTGTGTGTGTGTGTGTGTTGCTGGGGACATACTGGCTTGGCAATGATGAGACAGATAGTGCCCCCAGAGGCTTTAATGAGAGCAGATAGATGGTTATGGCCTCCTTTCTTGAGAGTAGAAAGGAGTGGATGTGTTTCGGAGTTTGAACAGATAGAGTAAGTAGCAGGCTGAGGGCACTGAGGGAAAGAAAAACATTAGTTATGAGGTCAGCATTCTAGGCTAAATAACTGAGAGGATTCCAGGCCTTTCACAGAGACTAGAGAAGCTGAGGGAAGAACTAGCTAAGGAGAAGCAAGCATGGGATGCTTGTCTATCTACAGCGAAGCTGAGTATTACAGACTCCGCTATCTGGATGAATCCTTTAAAGCCCAGTGCCTATAAAGAAGGAATCAACTGGTACTGGGAAATTAGTCGTATTAAAATTAAATCAGTTTCCTGTGGGTTTTTTTCATTATTAGTGTGTTTATTTTAATGAAGGAAAAATAACAAAAATTATTTGCATAAGAAATGCTATACTAAAACATACAAATACGAAACAAAACCTCTATGGAACAAAAAGCTAAGACCTTCATAGACAAAATGTAAGCTATATCTAGTGAAAATAGATTATATACTGAACAGAAGACCACAGTGAAAGAGGCCGTGTGTGTGTGTGTGTGTGTGTGTGTGTGTGTGTGTGTGTGTGTGTGTGTGTAGGGTCCTGATACCTGGAAACTTAAACTTATCATTCAAAATAGGTCCTGTAGGTAGTGCCTACCATCTACACACCCATGTGCCCTTAGCCCACAGCATAGCATTGGGCCCTAAAGGGGACTTGGGATACCTATTGTTTTAAGTATGTTATTTATGTATTTTGTTTACATTTACATTCGCAGAAATCATTGTACAGTGACAATATTTATACCATCTTGCTTTTTAGGTCGATTGGGGTCAACTGGACTATTTAGTTGTTGACATGCCACCAGGAACAGGAGATGTGCAGTTATCAGTTTCACAGAATATTCGTATTTCAGGTAAATCCTAAAAGTTTGATTTCTTTCTTTCTTTGATGTATTACTGTTACTCTACATAAGAATAAACTATATCATAGACAAACTTTCTGTCTTAAAATTATTTATAAATTGGTCATGAGTGATCAGTATTATGTATTGAACTTTTGATGATAAATATGTGTATTTCTAAAAACAAACTACTTTTAAAGGTAATAATAAATCTGTATTGTAGAAAAATTTTAGATGTAAGTATATTTAGGTAGGTTATGTTGACTGTTGTCCAAATCTTAACAGCAAAGTGTTAACAAACACTCAGAAAATACAAGTTAATGAAACTGAGTAGCAACAAGTAGTAGGAAAATTGGCTTTTTGGCAAATAAAGTTTTGGGAAATTAGTACATTCTGCTATTTCTTTTGTTTTAAAGTCAAGAGAATAGGTATAATAGCTTATTTGGTCAAGTGTACAAGATATAGCAGTTAGTATCTTTCTCTGATATGGAATGTAAAAATTGGTAGTTACTTTTTATTTTGAATGTATTTCTAAAACTTTCTCTAGAACAATTGCAAATATGTGCACATATTGAGCTTCTAGGAAGATCATGGAAATTTAAAATATCTTTGCAAATAAATTTTTATAGGTTATTTCAGCTTTGCCATTGACATTTAATTATCAAAAGGCTTAAATCTAGGTTTTTGACAAGCTGTAAATGATTTTGTTACTAGTAGGAGAACCTCATTAATATGGGTATTAAACATTTTAATGTGTTTTTTTTTTCTTAGTTGAGTATTCTGGTAAGGCAGGTTTTAAAGGATGAAACTGGGAAAGGGGGCAAATAACAATAGTTTTTCCTTTAGAAGATTGCTCTACCAAATAGTGTGCCTTTCCTTTTTTAAAGTAGAGTTCACTGAATGCTTCAAGGTCCCACATTTACAATATGTTGTAGCTGAAGTTCTCATCAGTTCTGACTGAGTTTAAAGCTTGAGGTTGGAACCTCTGCGTCAAGGTCCCTGGTAATGTCTGAGTCATGGTTTGTTGAGTTCAGCCTCAGCCCCTCCAACTCATTTCAGCTGCAGTTAAGCTAATGTCAGTGATTCTGTGATAAATTACATTTACCATGAAGGTGTCAACCCTGTGGCCCATGTCTTATGCATGCCAGTATTGACATGAACAGTGAAAAGACTCTGTTTTCTCTAGTGAGTGTATTTGCTCTTATAATTCAAGAGAGAGATGCAGCTGATAGAACTTGTACTTTGTACATGTGAGATCTTTGGTTTGGTCCTCAAAACAGGGACTATTGATTTATTAAACAATAAAATACCCTGCCAAAATGACACTCAAGGAAATTTGGGGGACTGTGTGATCATTTCTCTATGTGTTTGTTAAGATGTTTGTTCAAGTCTTAGTTTTGAAATTTAGTTGTATTTGGGCCAATGTTATTTCATAGCAAGCATATCTAAGAAGACACCAAAAGTGGACTGGCTCCAGGAATTAGTTTCTGGCTTAGCTGTACCATGACTGTCATCAGTTTGTATTATCTGGAACAGCCTGTCAAAGTCATGTTTGCCCTTCAGTTTTATCAGTTGCCCTTCAGAATTATCTCTTTAATTATAAACCTAGTTTCCTTTTCCTTTTTATCATTGACATTAAAACTCTTTTAAAACACTCTGTTCTACTTTTTCTTCTGTTCTATATGTCTCTAAGTCACAGATCCTTTAGACCTGTGTCATGTCTGTGATTAGACTTTCTGTAAATCCCTTCACACAAGCTAAGATTCCATCCCAAAAAACGTGTGTGCCAACTGCCCACATCCTCACTGCCCCTCTCTTTCTTCCCTTTGCTTCCCTGAGTCTGTCTATGCACATTCATGCAGAATGTCTTCCCATTGCAGTCAGGTGCATGCCTGAATAACCTTTAAAAGCCACGTGTTCTCAACGCTCAGTCCCTGTCTTGTCCCCAGCTCCTTCCTGGATGGGCATCATTTGTTTGGACCACTCCTCTGCACTCAGATTTTCTTCGTTTGAAGCCTGTATTATACTGCACCAGTCTCCTCCCTAGATCTGTTTCATTCACCTTTGCATTTCCTACAGAACCAAACTCACTGCCTTCCTGCAAATGGGGCATCAGTGAATGGATGTTTTGTCACTGTAAATATTTATTACCTTTCCAGTTAGGCTATAAACTGCTTGAATGCCAATTTTTTTCTTGTTCATCCTTGTGTCTCTTAGATTACTTAGATTGCATACAGGTAATGCTGATAGTGCTAGGCTGAGCAATTATCACTGTCCCTGTGAAAAGCTCACAGCCCCTTTATATTTTCTACCAGTTTACTCATTCTTGTAATTCCCTGCCCCAACACCGCACTGATTTCACTCGTGATTCTTCTATGTTTAAGTTAAACAAAACATTCTTTAAAGTCAGAAAGTAATATTATTCCACCTAAGGACTTTGTTTTGCTATAGATGACATCTGTGGACTGCTGATTTGGTTCACTCTTCCCTTTCTTGTGCGGGGAAGGGGGAGGGCCTTGTCCTTTCATTACTTGTAGGCTCTGTATTAAGTGGCTGTGGGAATCACTACCATTGTTCCATTCTGAGGAAAGAAATTTCCTTCTGCCCTGATGCTACCCATTTTTGCTTGCACCCTTTCCTAAGGAACCTTGCCTGTCCCACAATTTATCAGGATCAAGTGAGATATGAAAGTTCTTATCTAAATCCATAGTACGTTTTTAGAAACAGCTTAAATGCTTTGAAGAGGGTATTTGCTGAGGGGGTTGCAGTATGATCAAATGTCCTCCCAAAAGACACATGTACTACAGGCTTGGTCCCAGCCAGTGCCTTTGTTGAGAACTGGCTGAGTCATGAGGGTGCTAGTGTCATCCGTGGCTTAGATAGCCCAACTTACCCTTCATCTCTTTCTGCTTCCTGGCCACTCTAAGGCAAGCAGTTTTGTTCCCCTCTCCCTGCCAACACTGCTATGTCTCACAGTAGTGCTGAACTAGCCAGATCAAATGGCCACGGGCATAAATAAATTCTTTTAGTTGTTTTTCTCAACACCTTTGCCATGTGGCAAAAAAGCTGACTGATGTAGGGCATTACTGAAATGTTGTGAACGGGTGTCTATGTCAAGTTCACATGGCTCCAGTCCATGTTGGCAACAAAATAGATGTTTTATACTTGGAAAGAGGCATTGTTTTGAAAATTCATAGCAGACCTGTACAAGCAAAAAGATCCTTTTTCTAACTGCTAATTAGCAACTCTTTGTATGTGTTCCATTTTGTTCTGTGGGTAAATGGCGAACTCAGTGTAAGAAGAAACTTCAAAGAAAAAAGTTACTCTTATTTGTATTCGAGTGTTGTACAGCAACAGCAATGAATGTGTTGACAGCATATGGGTGAGGAATCATGTAAATATGAGTTTACATGGAGTGCTGAGTCATATCTACTGTAAGTGCAGACCAGAAGTTCCTAGATGTAGACTGAAGGGAAGAGGAGAGGTGGGATAAAGGATGGGGAATGAGATCATGACTTTAGAAATGCTCTTGTCTTACTGAACTTGCCAAGAGATGGCATCTCCATTATGTTTCTTACCTTGTTGATAACACAGCTTACTGTGCTTTGTTTGGTAGTTTATTTTGTAAAGTGTTTGTTGCTATGTCTTGGGTTGGGTGGATTCCAGAGTTGAATTCTGATTTGTTCCCCAGCTGTATGCTGATGCTCTCTAGGAGTTATTGGTTGTGTAATTATTTTCCATCATGGAAGAGAGCTAATACTTCTCTGAGAGGCATTATATTTCCTTAACGATTTTGAAAACTAGTTTTCAAATTCTCATAGATTTTTCTTTTACTCTTGGCATCAACCGAAGTCCTCTAAGTGACCATCTGAAGACTGTCCTTGCTTTAGTTTAACTCTTAGAATTAAGCAAAGAGTTTATGCTTCACATTAAGTATATAAAACGTGTTTTCTTTTCCAAGGATTGGAATTTTAGTAACTTGAAGTGCTATATTATCAGATAATGCATCTTAATTTAATAAAGAGTCTAGGTACAGTGATGTAAGCAGCAGCATTAGTGACACTAAAAGATGATGGAGCTCCCAGGGACTAATAGCAGTTCTCCCTGCTCTTCTACCCAAGAAGGCAAGGGAGTGAAGGGTGTTAGTACCCTGTAGTCTTAGAACCCTTGAAGGAGGTGCTTCATGGAACTCCCAGGACCACTGCAGGGTAGGAAGGAAGTCTGTGAGGTAATACCACAATATCTCTCCTCCCACTGTCTCATCTCCTGCTGGTCCCTGCCTCTGGCACAAACCCTTTGTGAGCCAGGAAGCAAGGAAGCTCAGGGGAGACTGGCCACAGAGGTCAGCTCCCCAGGCCACTGATCACCACATTAGTGGATGGAGAAGGGCTCTGGGCTGACTGACGGGGGAAGGAGTTGGCTGTTACATGGAGTAACTGACACAGCTCTTGTTCTTTGTGCTCATCATTTCACTGCATATTAGTGGCCAGACACAATGAAATGCTAAGCAACGGATGGGATTTATGGCCTTGGAAAGCTCACAAGCTAACAGAGACACCAGTAGTACAGTCAAATCAGTAAAAAGCTATACTCACAAAACACAATTATACTGTCATTTATCTTATGTCCAGAATATTTATGTTGCAGATAAAACTGAATCAAGTTTATTTTTGTATGGTGCAGAATAACAGATGTAAAAGTTTATTTTGACTGGATAGAGTTAGGGGGAAATCACTTAGTGTGATAGTGAATGTATTGTCAGGTTAACATTCATTTTCACCTTATTAAGTAAAGATTAATAGAGAAATAAAATATTGGGAAACTATTCAAATAGTAGAAGGGACAAAGGCCAAGTGGCTGAGGGAGAGCCATTGCTCATTCTTTGTTCCTAGGAGAGAGCCATGCAGGCTCTACTGTGTGTTCTGTTTTGATTTCTTATCTCCTAGTCCAGTAGAAGCTGCTGTGTGTGGCAGGGTAGTCAGCTAGTTAGGATTCTGAACATCTGTGGGCTTCTGAGAGGCAGCACAACAGTCTGGTGCTGTGTTATGATAATGAGGTGATGTCCTTTCTTCCAGGCTAGGACCCTTCCCATCTGGGCCCCATAGATAGAAGCCAGTAGCCTTTTTGTGTCTTATTCATTTAAATGAGATGGGGCAGGAAATTTAAATTAAGCCACTTTAATATTTCAGTCACTGTTTAAAGTGAAAGGCATGTGCTGCTTATAAAGGTGCCCGTCCTGCTCTAAGATGACTGGACTATTGACTGATAAAAATTCCTGAGAACAAGCTATATGTGTTCACCTGCTTTCTTCCCTCTCTAGCAGCAGTTTCCTTAGCTTGATCAATTTTCTCTTCTATGGTGACACTATGCTAATTTGAACAATCACTTATGAAACAAAAATCGGTTTGAGATTGGTGGATCTGGAAATTATTGCTGCTGTGTTAAATAAATAAATAAGTAAATAAATAAATAAATGTGTATTTGAAATAGCTCCTTGATTTTCTAGTATTTATTCTTTAAAGCAAAAAGAACGGTGATTTCACATATGTAAATCATTTAAAAACAATTAGAAATTATCATTCTTTAAAAATAGTTCATAAGTTGGCAAAATTAAGTCTTTAAAGATAATCCACTGCTGATCTTTTGGAAAAATCACCATAATGCCAAAGAACAGTTCTTCCCCAGTTTTAATTTTAGTGCTGTTTTCTCTATAATTATATAATTTGTAGTGACCTCCAACTGTAAAGCTAGCAATAAGTAGAAGACTGAAATCAGGCTTGGTTTTCCTTTCTCAGTTAAACATGTCTGGGAACTTCCTCAAAGACAGATCCACAAATGCATCTCCTAGGTGTTTCTGAATCTAGTCAACCTAACAATGAAGACTGGTTATTATAGATACTTGGCAAGGACTGCATGGCATGAATGGCTGTTGGCTTAGTCACTGAATTATGAAAATTCTTTCCAGAATAAGTTTTTTTTTTTTTTTTTTTTTTTTTTGTAGTTGGACTAAAATGTAACTGTTGAAGTCTCGACTTGTTCCAGATTTTCTCTTCTAGGGCATTTCTGATATTTCACTGTTTACTTATTTAAGCCTGGGGATTGCTAGGCCTTTGAATACAAAGCAGACACTCTAGCATTGAGCTTTATCCCCAGCCTGAACTTCAGGCCTTGTTTAGTTTAGACTCATTTCAAAAGTTAAATGTAATACCCATGCTAACAGCAATGTTTCCTATCTACATTTATGAAGAAAAGTTAATTGGGGCCATTTTATCAAGCTGAACATTGAAGTGAAATTTATAGTGTATCAGTTACAAATTTGATGGAATAGCCTAATAATGAATACGCTTTTACACTGTTACATGAAGGAGCCCATATTTTGAAAGCATCTGCAGATGGTTCTAACATAGTCAGCTTTCAGAGTCACTGTATGAACCAGCTGTTAGGTTTCTAAATTCTTTGAGTCCTTCCCATCTGTTCATCTCGCCTAGTCTTGTTTTAGAAGCTTTTACAATGGTCTGTTCTATTTTATTGTTCAGGAGTTTTTGAGAAGTTCCTTCATGCCTTACTTGATGGTTAATGTCCAATGTATGCTCAGCTCCACATTAAAATCCACACGTAAGCCCCTTAAACACGGGCAAATAACCACCACCATCTAAAGGGCTTTACATCTGCTTGTAGATGCCCCAGGCTTGATGGGAGTCTCAAAGGTGTTCTGAACACTTGAGTATAGTGTTGTTAGACCCAAAGCTTTCTTTGAAAAGCCTCAGTCCATATTCCTTCTGAAACATACCTGGTTAGTAACAGTTAGGTAGGCAGGAGCAATCATTTTCCCATCTGGAGTTCCTTTTCTTAAAGAAAGAACAAAAATTGATGTGAGAGCTGGGAAGTAGTACTGTGCAGACAGCTTGCTTAGCACACCCAAGGTCCTGGGCTAGAATTGCACCACAGAACTGAACAAACACAGAGCTGTGAGCCGGAAGTGTCAGCACATGCTGTGATCCCTTTGTCAGGAGGCTAAGTCAAGGGAATCACGAATTCAAGGCCAGCCTGGGCTAAAAAGTAAGACACTGCTTAAAAAATAAATAAAGAAGCCAGGCATGGTGGCTCACGCCTTTAATCCTGGCACTTGGTAGGCAGAGGCAAGTGCCTCTGAGAGTTCAAGGTCAGCCTGGTCTACAGAGTGAGTTCCAGGACAGCCAGCACTACTTACAGGACAGCAGGGTAATTCTTGGTGATATTAGCAACAAGTTATTGGGAGGCCCATTATCTGTTGAGTGCATTAGATTTGACTCTGAATTCTGTTATGAAAATGTGAAGTGATAAAGTTGACTGTGCTCTTCTACCAGTAACTTTGAAATAGTAGGATTTTCACCCATCACTGCTTTGACAACTCATCTTCATTCCAATTATCTCTCTCCCTCCCCCTCCCTCTCTCTCTCCCTCCTTTCTTCCCTCCCTCCCTTCCCTCCCTCTTCCTCCCCCTCCCTCTCTCCCTCCTTCCTTCTTTCCTTCTTCCCTCCCTCCCTCCCTTCTCTCCCTCTGCCTCCCTTCCTCCCTCCCTCCCTCCCCCTCCTTCCCTCCCTCCCTCCCCTCCCTCTTCCTCCCCCTCCCTCTCTCCCTCCTTCCTTCTTTCCTTCTTCCCTCCCTCCCTCCCTTCTCTCCCTCTGCCTCCCTTCCTCCCTCCCTCCCTCCCCCTCCTTCCCTCCCTCCCTCCCCTCCCTCTTCCTCCCCCTCCCTCTCTCCCTCCTTCCTTCTTTCCTTCTTCCCTCCCTCCCTCCTCTCCCTCCCCCTCCTTCCCTCCCTCCCCTCCCTCTTCCTCCCCCTCCTTCTCTCCCTCCTTCTTTCCTTCTTCCCTCCCTCCCTCCCTCCCTCCTCTCCCTCTCCCTCCCTTCCTCCCTCCCTCCCCCTCCTTCTCCTTTCCCGTCTGTGCCTTGTTTTGTTTTTGAGCCTTACTGTCTGTGTCTGGCTGACCTATGACTCAGTAGGTAAACCAGAATGACTGAACACCCATGGTATTTTCCTGCCTCTGCCTCTCTATGGGGATTACAGGCATGTGCCACCACTCCTGGCTTGAAAATTTTATTTTCAAGGCTAGCAAAATATAGTAATGGTTAAATTAATAAAACATGTGTTCTTTGTGTCTCTTGGCAATTAACTGATTGAAGAAAGCATAAAGCCCCCAACAGTGACTCATCCAAGGATTAGTTACATTTGAAATAGTCTATTAACACAATTGAGGTTTTACTTAATCTAATAGCTAATGTTAGTGGGCATTCCTTGATGTTTTAGTAAATGCTGTTTATAATTCAGAAAATTCAGATATGACAAGATATAAGAGAGCTAACAATAATGACTGCAGTCTACAGTTAATAGAAGTCACATCTGTGACATCATGATAAACCACACACATTGAGTGGCTCTTCCATTTTCCTTTCACATGCAGTGCTGGGACCCATGCCCTCATGTATGCTAAGCACATGCTCTGCCCCTGAGCCCAGTTTGTGCTGATCCTCTGTTGCTTCTGAATTAATAAGTGTGCTTCTGAATTAATGAAGTAGAATCAGCAGTAAGCATTAATACTGTGAACATGAAGAGTAGCGCTTATGGCCTTTTAAGCCTCCTTCGGCTTCATGTTAAACTGCTCAAAAGTTGTAAGGTGTCGCACCGTCCTGCCAACATGATTCCAAGCAGGTTTTGTACATGTTTATTATGCTCCTGTGCTGAGATTCTCAGCCCAGATATGATCTGTGCCCCACAGGCTGTGCTGCAGAGTTGAGTAGTTCTACCTCATTGTAATTTTGACCAGCTAACTTCTGGAATAATTAACTATAAATGTTTTACTGCTCTGAACTCCGACCCAAATCCAGATAAGCAGTTATAGATTCTTCTGTAGTCATTGGAACTAACAATTAAGATAATACTCTGAGTAATTATTTTGTGAGGTGTTTACATATTTGTCAGAATCTATCAGACACTTAACCTCTGGTGTTAAGTCTCAGATGATCCAAGAGCAAAGGAGTTGAATGTATTTAAACAACATTGTGTAACTGGGCTTATACATTTAAGGATGAGATCCCCACAAGAGTCTTTTAGCTCGCCAAATAGTCACATCGTTTGTAAACTAAACACTCTACTTCTGCTGGCATTTCCTGTGGTCAGTAGAGGGAGCACAAGTTGTCTACCAGATCCTCCATCACAGAACTGAAGTGGCATCACTGGTAATGGCAGGCTGGAGGAAGTTCTAGGCCTTCTTATTGCTTCATGTGTTATTCGCTATAGAAAAAAATTAAATACAGCCAAGTCGAAAGTTAAGAATTGCAAAGATAGAATGTATCATCAAGTTTAGAGATCATATTTTAAGCTGTGAGATACATCACAAAGAAATTGGCGTAATTCCTTTAAAATTTACAGTTTTGGATGATAATGTGGAGATTAATGACTAAAATGTCATTTTATTGGAAGCTTTATGTTGCATTTCTCATAAGTTTTGAGTATTATTAGAAGACTGAAGTGGTTGCTTATATGAAGTGCTGAAAATTATGGAATAAGATGGTGGCCCCTAAACTGTGTTGGAATTAAGGGCTTAGTTATTAAAAAACAAAAACACACAGTGTGTATTTTTGTTCAAAAAAAAAAAAAAACTCATACCTAAGTATCTTGACTAAACCTGGCTAGTAGTTTCTGTGTTATATTGCATGTTATATGAATGTTTGGTCACATGAAAAATGATTGCTATCCTTGTAAAAAAGTTATCAATTACTGTTTAAATGACACTATTATAGGTACAAAAAAACTCAAATGATGTTAGAATTAAATATTTTTAATATTTCTTTAGACTCATACGGCTATCAGATAATGTCACTGAGCATTTTTATGTCACTTGAATATTTTTGTAAAAAATGAAACTGCTTGTTTTACTCGTAGGACTAGTGTAAATTTGTTCATTTTATTTGCTGAGGTCTAGTGAGATTCAGAAAGTTAGTTGTTTAGTGTTATAGAAACAGTAATGAAACTAGAATTCAGAGCTCTTGACATCTGGTTTAAAGAGTTACTAAAATTTTGTACTTTACTAATGTAAGATAGGTGATTTTGAAAATTACAGTTTTTGGTTGATAAAAAAATTAAAATACAATTGGTTTTTATGTTAGTCTGCTTCCATTGCTGTAACAAAATGCACATGCTGTGTACTTCATAAAAAGGGGGGTTTATTTAGCTCCTGATTTTAGACTCTAAAAGCCCAAGCGTAGGTTTCCCCATCTGCTTGGCCTCTGATGAGGGCTCCCTTGGCAGCTTCACACTGTAGTAAAGGGCATTGTGCCAGGAGCTTATGCAAAAGGGGATTGGATTTAATCATCAGATAGGAACCTAGAAATTCAGGGGCCTTCCCCTCTGACTGATAACAACTATCCAAGGCCCCAAAGAGGCTCCACAGAAAGAATGACCTTTAACCCTCTGAGGACAGTTCCCCCACTGCCTCCCACAGGGCTCTATCCACCCTTTATACTTTTGGTTGTGAGCCTAGTCTTTAATGACTGAGGCATCTCTTCATCCTTCTATCTTTAAATGATTTTATTTTATTGAGAACTTCATCCATGAGCAATACATTTATATCACTCTCACCTCATCCCTCCCTCCAGTTCCACCTGTGTCCTCCCCAGTCACAATCTCTTCTTTAATTATATATATATTATATATGCATATATATTACATATATAATATATATGTACATATTATATATAATATATATATACACACACACATACATACTTACATATATACATATGAATCTGCCGAGTCCATTTAGCTTTGCTTGCATCATATTCCTATGTCCATGTCTGATCACATGGAATTGGACAATCTATGCAGCCTATGGAGGCAGATGTTTTTCTCTTTACAAGAGCTGACCATCTGTCACTCTTCATCTGTGGGTTGGAGCATGTGGGAATGCCCATGTTGGGATATCAATTGGTATTGTCTTTATGCTCTGTCAAGCTATATTATTGAGAGTTCATGGGTACTGCTTCCCTGACACATATAGAAGACACTATCTCACAGCAGGCCTTCTTGATCTTCCGGCTTTTAGAATCTTTCTGATCCTCTTTGTGATTTTCCCTGATCCTCAGGAGGGGCGTTTGTTGTGCTGCATAGTAACTTATTCTCCACACATTGACTAGTTGTGGATCTCTGTAATAGTCTCCATTTATTGCAAAACAATCTCCTTTGGTGATTTAGAATACAGTGTAAATTAAATTATGAGGAAAATGGCAGTAGTAGATTCTCTTCTGCAGTCTGTGACCTCTTTAGCCATGGGTAATTGGCAAGCTTTATAAGATCAGGTATGATTTTCATCCTATTGAGTGGGCTTTAAGTCCGCTTAGACAAACAAGCACCCAGGAGATAAAGGTGCTACTGTTGTACTATTATGTATCTCTTGCCAATCCAGTCATTGTTGTGGTTTATAGTTGTCACAGCTGTGTAGAACTATTGATATCTTTCTTCCCCTGGCAGTTTGCACAGCACCTTCAAATTCTATGAGAGCTACTCCTTAGGGAGAAGGCTTCTTGTCAGTTCCAGCTTGATTCCTCCAAGTTCGGTGTCTGAGTGTGTGGAGTCTTAGCAAGAGGTCTGGTTCTGGGAGGCGATCAAGGATAACACAAATATCCTATATTGGTTGGGGTGTCTCTTGGAGTCCCTTGACCAACAACTCAAGCAGAAGTTCCTGAGCCTATCACTGGGGTTTTTGTTAGATAGTCTTTGCCTCTTAGGGGGAAACATTATCGCCCCTAGTGGCATAACTTCATCTAAATTACTTATGTATGTATGTATAAACATTGTCCTATTTAGGGTGACTGTTGCTGTGATGAGATACCATGACCAAGATTAAATTGGGAGGAAAGACTTTGTGTGGCCTACACTTTCAAAGCACTGTTCATCATTGGAGGAAGCCAGAATAGGAACTCAAGCAGGCCTAAAACCAGGAGACAGGAGCTGATTCAAAGGCCATGGAGGAATGCTGCTTATTGCCTTATTCTTGGTGATCATCCCATGGTACTGGCATCTCCAAAATACACATGCACCTTGTATAGTACATATATTTTTAAATAAATGTAAGATCATGTTTCCCTATTGGCTTTTTCAAATATCCTTAGCGATTATTTAGTGATATTACCTCCATCCACTGCCTCCCGCTTTCCCCATTTCTCTCTTCCTATCTTCAGAAATGAGTATGTAACCACAGGAAGCAGATCAGTAAGACATGAGATGCTACCTTTTAAAGGTCCTGTTAATCCTTGGAGGACAAGCATGCAGACCATAAACACATGGACCTGTGTTGTGCATTGAGATGCAAATGCAAATGGAAGACAAGAATTGTTAAGCAAGAATGTATTTATGTCCTGTGACTAGAGTTGGAAGCGTTTTTTTTGTTTGTTTGTTTGGTTGGTTTTTTAGCACCAATGCAATAAAGATCCCCCCTGCCTAGTTGTTTATTATGAGGGAGAAGGTTGAGAGGAAATAACTCACAAAGTTCTTTGTTCCTGTATGAAGAGAATAGTCTGAGAGCAACTGAGATGAAGAGGCAGTACTTCTACTTAATAAGATGATCGGACAGGGAGGTTGAACAGGGGCTGGGCTTAGAAGTACAGTTAGGAGCCAATGCTAGACCATACAGTCATAGGAGACCTTGGAAACTGTCTAAGACATACACCAGTTTTACAGTCAAGGAAACTCAGGGTCTTTCTGAGTTTCTTGCCCAAGATTAGTCACAGCTAGATGGGGTCAGAGCTAGGATTAATTCCTTCCACATGACTGAATATGAAAATATGAAATATATGAAAATAACAGAATCGAGACAGTGGCAGATACTTGTATGTGCAGAGAATAATTTTCCAAAGATGTGATCCATCATCTGTTAAAAGAACTATTGTCTAGCTTTTGGTTTGTTAAACAGAGAAATTACGAAAAGAAAGCTGGAACCATCCATAAAACTATTTTAAGAGAAGGTTGATCTGTCTAATGGCACACAGAAATGACCTTCCTGGAAACTTCTGAAGCATTTTATTATTAATAGTAAGTATAGGAGTGATGATGTTACTAATAGCAAGTATCTCTGGATGCAAGGCATCATATCAGACATTTGTGTCTAGTTGTGTGAAAAGCAGCAACTATGGGAAACAGGGATTACTGCACCATTTTGGGGCTGAAGAAACTGAAGCCCACATAGGTTGACTGAGCTCATGTTCACACAGCCCATGAGCTGTAGGATCAGACTTTGAATCCTTAGGTGTTTGAATCTCAAACTTCATGAATGGCTAAGACCTCTCCTAGAGTTTCCTCTAGATAAAACAAACAAAGCATTTAACAAAGAAGTACAACCAAAACTTAAAAATGAAATCCAAAGTATTGACACTAATGTGAAAGATAAAGATTTTGATGAGAACTGTTGGTTGCAAGAGGAGTATGTAGCTTCCTGTTGGAGAAGTGCCATGAGATCTTGCTTGTTTTAGCTTGGTATGCCTGTCTTCCCACATGTGTGGTCTATCAAACAGTATGGGCAAGAGCACTTTCTTGCCCCAATGGCTAATCTCACCATATTGAAAGCAAATTTCATAATGAGTTTCTTTGATACCCATCTTCCTCTGTGATGTAATTGATGTTGCTAGGAGCAGTTGTGTCTCACTGTCATGAAAAACCCTAAACTATTTTAAGTGCCATATTCTGTGGGTCTTTGAAAGGTTTGAAGAACATCCATCTCAAGCATATCTCTGTATATTTAGAAAGCCTAACTAACATAGCTATAAGTTTTGACTATTATAGATAACTGTAGATATAATCTGTACTTAATTATACATTACATTTTAAAAGATCTGTATAAACACAATACCTAAACAAAAGGAGAAATTTACATATAACAAATTTGACCTTAAATTTGTATCAATAAATGAAAATCCATTCCAATGCAAAGTATTCATTTCTGTATCATTTTCCCTTTTTTCTTTAGAAGGAGGTTGACTGTGGTCATTAACCATTAATAACCAACCCCCTTTAAATGAAAACAAACATTTATAAACAATATTTGGGAATGTGGGTAGTGTCCTCTCCAAAGTGCTTCCTGCTGGTTGGGGACACTGTTAATATCATGGGAATCATGAGAAAACATAGAAACCTGGACAAATCCTTGTTGTAGTTTACAAAGCTACATTGTCTCAGATGTTTTAGGTGCTGGATCATCTAGGAAACTGCTTCAGGGGGTCTTGCTTCATCAAACTATCATAGTCTGGAAGGAATCCACAGCTTTTCATTTTCTGTGGAAACAAAAATAAAGCCTCTTTTCCAAAGTAACATGTCCTTAAATTTAAATTTTGAAGTCAAAGCATTTTTAAAATATGTAAGTTGGATTAATTCAGCAGTATTTATAATCAAGTATATTTTAGTGCTGGAGGTCTGTACAGACTAGCAGGAAGTGACGTAGCTAGGCAGTAATAGAATATAAGCAGAGAGAAAGAGCAAACCACAGCACACCTTACCTCCTAAGTGTCTCTGCAGGGAAGAATTCAGTTACTTATGATGCAGCTGGGCAAAAACTGCCACTAGCTAACCATAGAGGTCTGGAAGTCTGGACAGACAGGTAGGAAGTGATGTCGCTGGGCAGTAACAGAATATAAAAGCAGGGACAAACAGGAAATTGCTCTCTTCTCTGACCCCCAGGTAGGCTTTATTTGTGCAAGAAAGATATCACCACATGCCTGTGCAGGGTGATAATGGGGATCCCAGGCACCTCTATTGCCATCACTCAATATTGACTCCATACGGTCACACAACACTCTCACCCCACCCCAACATTTGTCACAGTGTGAGTGTTTCAGAGTATCAACTTTGAAAACTCAGCTTAGGAATTATCTTTCTGGACGTCTTCCCTATTGCTTTTTCTTGTCTTTCACTTCTCCACCCTACACATCATGCTTGCCACCCTCTTCTCCTGGTAGCTCTCCTTCTTGTCTCTCTGTTAGAACTTCTTGGTCTCATGAGTATCTTCTGTTACAATGCTCAGTACTTTGTGTGGTGTTCCTCATTCCCTCTGGTGGACCAATTAGACTCCCTTCTGGGCAACAGGGCTGACCTGATTTTTTATTTGCTTGTGTAAAACTTGTGTGAATTGGCTAGGTAATGTAGACTCTGAGTATGTGAATAAAATCATGTTGGAAGCAAGCTTTCCCTCAAGCATTAAAAGATAGCCTTGCTTTGTTTCCCTTTTGGTCAGGTGCTGTGATCGTCTCCACGCCTCAGGACATCGCGCTGATGGATGCACACAAGGGTGCTGAGATGTTTCGAAAGGTCCACGTGCCCGTAAGCATTTATACCCTCACTGATAACAGTATGAGACCCGTCTAGCCTAAGAACCAAGTAGTTAACAAATCAGCATCTGAGTTTTAGTTTAACCTTCTAAAGAACATTGCACAAGACTCCTGGTTGGTCCTTCCAGTTACTGTAAAGTTACTCAAGTGTCCAAACACCATGCTGATCAAGAAGAATTCTGAAGCAAGGTTGCGGGCTTGCAAACTTTCTAAAGAGCTATGCTCTCCAAATGCTGCCAGAGTCAAGTGAGCATCTTAGGAGATGCTTTCCTGATAGACTAGAGTAGACACCTTCAGGAAAGGAGGTGAAAAGGTAACTCCTTTTCCCTTGTCTGACTACATTTTAACCCTTGATAGCTCATGTTCTTCTAGGGAGTATTTCTGGCTAGTCTGTACATGACAAAATAATACAAGAATGTAATAAAAATAGACAAAGAATAATTAAGATCAGATGGAGCCCAAAGTAAAGTCAGCAAACAAATTGCATGTCATTAAGGAACTTAAATATGCTATGAATTTTCTAGCAGCCAAAGCGGGGGGGGGGGGGGAAGAGGAAGCATGCTACCAATTAAGAAAGACACTGTCCATTTGCACATGGTTAAAACAAGCTGCTTGCTTGAGAGAGGCAGTGCTGAGACCAGACACAGACTTTCCCTCAATTATTGAGAGAGCAACTATATATTAAACACACTCCCTCTTCCTCATTACAAGGCAAAGGGTTTTCCTCCTAGGATGCCTCAACAAAAGCCCTGGGAGAGTACCAGAGGATAGTTAGAACATGACCTTCATGATGCTTCTGTCCGCATGGCTCTCCAAGTAGGTCTTTAGAGCTAATAGAAAGGGGGTCTTTACAACTCTGGTCTCAAGTGACAAAGTGCTTTGCTGTACAAGGCTGATGACCCAAGTTCAATCTCCAGAACCCACATAAAGGTGGAAGGAGAGAACCGACTCCCAGATTTGTCCTCCAACTTCCATGTGTGCACCCTGCGGTGCAGGCCTGTGCTCACATATACATACACCATAATAATAAATACCAATAGATAAAAGTTCAGGCCATGTTTTACCTGCAGGGCTCTCAGAACTCTCTACCCTGCCATCTCTCCACCACAAACTGTGTGATAATTTTGTTGGTTTGGTATGGGAAGAACTTTCCTTAATTTCTTCCATGAGCCCATGACCCAGAAAAAAATTCAGGCATACTTTCTTCAGAGTTTTTCTCTGAGAGGAGCCTTGAGAGATATAAGACAGTGACACAGAAGAGTCAAGGTGACCTCCCCCCCGAAGTGTGTCTACTCCTAAGGCAGCTGGAGTGGAGCTGGTACCCGACTAGACAAACAGGCACTGGCGAGAGTGAAGGGGCCTAATAAGGAGCATGCCTGCCTTGCCTGTCTGCTTTCTTTCCAGATTTGCTATTTTCACTGGCAAACCTAAACATGTGATTAGAGCCAGTGTTCTGGGCTCTGAAACTTAGCTTGGAGAAAATGTAAAGCAATGCTAGCCTCATGTCCACCGCAGACAGAAAACTTTCTCTATTGCATGTTTTGAGCAGGGTGACTTTGCACTATCCTCCAGGATTAAGGAATAGGTGTGGAGCCACCGAGGAATGTGAGATTAAAATCTAAGGTGACAAAGAGACAGGCACCCTTCTACCAAAATTGATGGCACCTGAGTTAGCGAGTGACCTGTAATCCTGGCTGGCAATAATTAGATATCAGGACCATTGGTCTGTAACTACCACTTCAAGGTCCAGGTCAAGCCGTCTTCCTACCTGCATGTGAACTGTGAACTTTCAGTGTGCTGGGGTGAAGGTAGAGACATAGGCCAACTACAGTCAACACCAGCAAATCCTTGAAAGGATTGGTCTTCAAAGAGCAGGAATCAGATTTTCTCTCTTATCTCCTCCAGGAATGAGCATTTTCATACTAGTAGATCATTTAACTGTTGGTGTCATTTGAGATGGTAGTGGCTATAAGTCAGGCCCTTTATGGACTCTGTTTACTCAAAGTCTAATGACCACAGTTGCCACACATTCAGTGTGTATACTTTTAGTTCAGGTGTTATTTTCCTCTGACACCTGTGATACTTCTTGACCTGTAGTGAAGAAAACAATCTCATATGTTGTGATGGATTTTTCTCCCCTGCTCTCCAAGACAAAGAATGAGCCAGATAATTCCTACAGAACATAACAGAAGAAGACAGGCTGCTCACTGAGCTCAGACTGGGATTTGCTGGCTAGATGCCATGTAAGCATAAAAGAGGGTAACAAGGGAATATCAACAGGAAGTGAGGGGTAGTGGGCTGCGTGGGTTTGGAGTGCTGCAGCCAGGGTTAATGAAAAGAGGAAGCAGCTGTTTGGGGTTCACACTCGTGATGTTAAGTTTTAGAGTTAGGGCAATTCTGGGTCATGACAGGGCCAGGATGTGGTCATGGGTGTGTTGGGACTAAACAGGATAGAAATGAAAGTCTCAGGAGCTGTGTATTCTGCTTCCAAGATGGAATTAATCATTCCTCCCTCTGGCATTTTGGACATCTGCCTGCTGTATCTGCCATAGCCCTCTTTTTATGCCCTGATTTTAATCATTTGCTCTATTTGCTGCAAAAACAATTTAAAAATAGGTAGGATATCTTAATCATCTCTTAAACCCAGAAACCAGCATGAGAGTGAGGTAAGGCACACAGTGAATGAGAACTTTCCAGGGCTGAGCCCTGTGTGCAGCCTGACAAGTGTGGTGCTGCTCCCTGGAAAAGTGGGTCTCAGTTATCAGTGAGAAGTGACTGTGATGACTTCTGAGAGCCTTCTGGCTCTTAAAAGCCCCAGAGTCTAAGAAATGGCAAAGTGTTTGGAATTAAAACGTGTTCCATGAATGCAAGGGCGATGCTATGCTGTTTATTCCACTTTATTCCTTTCCCTGGCTTTCAGTCTTGTTCTGTTTCTCCCCTTTTGAAGTACATTAGTTGCCATGGAAACAGTGATGTCATTGGAATTCATTGGTATGGACAGAGTTTAGTGATGTCTGCAAGAACGTTTTGAAGTTAATTTAAATGATTTCTTAACTCAGTGCATAGCTTGAGAAAGGAGGAAAAAGATGAAGGATTAAATTCTGCCCTCTGCCTGAAATGATAAAAAAAACTGACAAATCCTTGACTATAGCAGGATTTGTAGGTAGACTTTTTCAAAAACATAAGAATGTTTATCGTTATCCATTTTTAATAATGAGTAATTTATTTCTGATACCATTGTGACCCACTTCTGTTATCTCCTTTTCCAAGAGCACCTCACATTCCTTGCTACTATCTCACTGCCTGAGTGTTTGACAGACCTCACAGGGATTTTCTTTGGGAACTAGTTCAGCTCCTGAAAAGTACCCCAATGTACTTATTTCTTAGTTACATGGGGGCTCACTTCAATTCAAAAAACAGTTGTTAACTGATGTATTTCATGAGTACACATTTGCTGATATTTAGTGTCCTTTATAATGAAGCATTGTGTTCCAGTTTGCTTTCTATGATAAACACCATGGCCAAGAGAAACTTAGGAGGAAATAGTTTATTTCATCTTAAGGGGCACTGTCCATCACTGAGGGAAGCCAAGGCAGGAATTCAAGACAGAAACCATGGAGGGACAATGCTCACTGACTTGCTTTTCCTGGCTTGCTTGGCTACCTTTCTCATACAGCCCAGGCTCACCTGCCCAAGTCTACAGGGGGATGGATGCTCTTGTATCAATTAGTAATCACTCCCAGGTGACTGACTCTAGCTTTTGTCACGTTAACAGACACTAACCAGCATTGACCATAAGCTTCGATGGTGACCTCAGAAGGAAAAGCAGTGCCATTCTCTGAGGACTTTTGACCTGTTGATTAACTATAGTGTTGAAGGGGCCCTAAGTACTGAGAATAAGAAACTTCTCAGGGTCCTTGGGGCTGGTGTTGGAACAGCCTTATTTTATTTGTTTCTTTTCATAGTTCTGTAATTTTGGGCATGGTGATCTGTTACCTGATGAAGTCATTTCCAGCCTAAGGAATCCATGTTCACTTCAAATTTCAGCTCAGGAGTTACTTGCCCTAGGTTTTTATTTATTTTTTTTTTTCCTTCCCAATATGTCATGTAAAGTTTATGATACTCGCTGTCAACTCCTTATACACATGTGCAGGTCACCTCTCACCTGTCTGTCTTCACAGGACAGTCCAGGTTCCTGGGTAGCAAGGGAACCTGCCTTAACCATCTTGTCAAGTTCAGCCACTGGGCACACAGACATACTGTCCCTGTGACCCGGTAGATGTCATCTACTGCCCACTGTTCATCCTCTCCTGTGCATGGGTTGCTCTGCCATTTTGCGTGTCACAGCCAACCTTGGTGTGTCACAGCCACCTTGGCCTTCCACTTCTGCAGCATTCCTGCATCTGGTGTGTCCTCAGAATCTTCAGTTTGCTGCTTTTCACCTGAGCGCATTTTACCCTCGTGTTAGGTACCCAGACTGAACAATGGGACTTCTCTCTTGGGACTTGAGTAGTGCTGTTACCAACAAGAGTTCATTCTATCTAAGGCTTCATTGGGCTCTTTCAAAAGACCCTTTCACATTTCAGCTCCACACCAAAAGCTCTTTCGATGTAGAGACATTCATCTATTCACTAAATATATACTAGACAAATGATCTGGGTAGGATCTTTCTTATTGGGTCTAGGGATATATGTCTGAAAACTCAGGCAAGTACAGTAGTGTTGAGGACTGCTCAGTTTGCCTGTAACTGAGATCTGGACTTTAACATGTTTTACTCTGCTGGGGATTAATTGAAAGGACAGGCTCCAAGAAAGCATGGAGCAGTAAGGGAATAGTGGGATGGCCAGAGGCATCATAGTATAATGTGATATGCCATTGGTCATGAATCAGTACAGTAAAAGATAGGACCAAATGCTGTACAAAGCTCTGCCCTCAGCTGTTAAGAGAAACTTCATTTCCTTACACCATCAGTTATAAACACACACCCTTGTGCCTTTCTGGGGGATCAAGGTGTAAAATGTGGCCAACAGTCTAAAAACACTGGTGGGGGTTATGGATAGTCAGCCTGATCCAGAACAGTGGCAGTGAACAGACGACCTCACACACTGAAGGAGGATCGGCTGGCTTGGAGTTGACTGCTTGGGTAGGGGTGGGATTCATACCAATCCAATAGGTGTCTAAGGAACTTGGGGAGTCAGCTTTCCAATAGTAAATCTACAAGGAGCTGGTTTTCTGCTCAGCATGACAGTGAAGCAGTTTTACTCTCTGTGTGTTTACTGGTCTCAGTCTTACCTGTTTCCTCTAACGTGCTGCTGTAGTTTGGATGTGTTTTGTCCCTCTGAGGGTCCTGTACTTGTTGGTTTTCAGGGTGGTGGTAGGACCTTTAAGAGGTGGTGCCTTTATTAGGTCACAGAGGTAGGGTGGGGGGGCATGTTCTCAGAAGAGGCTGTGGGATCAGTTAATTATAAGATTAAGTATAACCCCAAATCACCCTCCAGCTTCCTGCTTACTGATAATGATTTCCCCCTTTCCTATAAGCTCCATCCATATGCCATGAGATATTCATGATAGCCATACCATTGCAGGTACCATGTCCTCTAAGTTTCAAAACTGTGAGCTCTGAGTCTCTTTTCTTTTTTTATCCTCAGATATCTTTTTATAACAATAAACAAACTGATAAAGATGTACTGTATAAGTCTGCCCTCCCACCAGCATGAACTGTTGCTTGTGTCTTAGCCATTCTGACAGGTGTAAGATGGAATCTCAAAATCATTTTGATTTGTACTTCCTTGATGGCCAAGGATGTTGAACATCTCCTTAAGTGTTTCTTAGCCATTTGAGATTCTTCTGTTGCGAATTTTCTGTGCCCCATTTTAAATTGGATTATTTGGTTTATTGATATTTAGTTTCTTGAGTTCTTTATATATTTTGTAAATCATCCCTGTGTTGATTGTGGAGTTGGTGAAGATCTTTCTCCATTCTGTAATCTGGGTGATGGTTTTTCAGAAAACTGGGAATCAAAATCTATTACAAGACCTAGCTATACTACTCCTGGGCATATACCCAAAAGATGCACAATCATAGCCTAAGGATACTTGCTCAACTATCTTTATAGCAGCATTATTTGTAATAGCCAGAACCTGGAAATGACCCAGATGTCCCTCAACTGAGGAATGAATAAAGAAAATGTGGTACATTTACACAATAGAATATTACTCAGTTTTTAAAAGCAAGGATGCCAGGAAATTTGAAGGAAAATGGATGGAACTATCAAAAACCATCCTGAGGCAACCCAGACTGAGAAAGACAAGCATGATATGTACTCAATCATAAGTGGATATTAGCTATAAAATAAAGGATAACTGTGCTACAATCTACAGACCCAGAGAAACTAGGTAACAAGGAGGGTTCATGGGGGAATGCCCATATCTCCCTGGGAAGGGGAATAGAAGAGATTTTATGAGTGGACTGAGGGCAGTTGGGGATGGAGAGGAAGAGTACTGATAGGGACTGTGGGGGGCATTTTGGGGTCAGGCAAAAATCTGGTGCAAGAGAATGCCACAGAAATCTACAAGGATGACCCCAGCTAAGACTCCTAGCAATAGAGGGTATGTATCCTGAATTGGTCTTCTCCTGTGACCAGATTAGTGCTTAGCCCAATCGTCATCAGAGAGGGTTCATCACCAATTGAAGGAGACAGATGCAGACCTACAGACAAACATTAGACAGAGCTTGGGGAATTCTGCAGGAGGTGGGGTGAAGGGTTGTAAGAGCCAGAGGGGTCAAGGACATCACAAGAAACCCCACAACCAGGGAGCCTGCATGGGACTGACCTAGGCCCTCTGCATGTATTTTACAGTTGTGTAGTTTGGTCCTCGTGTGTGACTTCTAACAGTGGGAACCCAGGCTGTCTCTGACCCTTTTGAAGGTCTTTGGGACCCTATTCCTTATACTAGGTCACCTTGCCCAGTCTTAATACATGCAGAGGTGCTTAGTCTTACTGCAACTTGATATGCCATGTTTTGTTGATACTCAGGGGGAAACTGCCCTTTCCTAAACAGAAATGGAGGAGGAATGAGTTGGGGGTGGGGTGGGGTGGGGGCAGAGGGAGATTGTGGGGAGGAACTCGGAGGAGAGGAGAGAGGAGAAACTGCAGCTGGGATGTAAAATAAATAAATAAACTTATTTATAGATATATAAAAGAAGTATTGCCTCAAAGGGGACCTTGTATCGTACTGTCTAAATTCTTTTGAGAAATACATGTTGACTAGTTTGCCTACAGTGTATCACCATGACTTCCTTTTGACAATAAGGGATTTTATCCCTTTTTAGAAAAATGGCTTTTACCCTTATAAAAATATACCAGTAATAATAAAATCAAACATACTGCCTCTCAGCCATAACTACATCTTAGAGAGTGGAAACAGGCTCATCTTTGTTTTTCCACAGGGTCTCTTAGAAATTTTCACGTTCTCTAAAGTATAGGCCCTTTCTAAGTTAGTTAATGAATTAGACTCATCTTACCTTCACAACACCCCCTGAGAGGATGAGGACATCATCTCCCCCATTTTACGGGGAAACGCATAGGAATTTATCCTGTGGGCACTGAGCTCCACTAGTCACCCCGAGCAGTCTGTTCTTTCCAGGGCTATCTCACCTGTGACTCTGCAGCCAGTCCAGAACCGAAGTTGGTACTGTGAGACCCTGGGATATGAGCCAGAGACACTCTAGGACCTAGTGTTTGCTTCTCATTAAGCTTTGCTTGTTCAAGGAGTGAAAGTAGAGGGATGGGGACCCTGCAGAGTGAGCTGCAGCTATGGATCCACAGGTTCTGATGGCAGCCGGGGAGACAGCTGCCCGACTAAGAGAAGGGCGCCATGACCGTGATTTTTGAGAAGCCTGAGGCTTGATGGCAGTCCTCAGTGTAAGGGAGCGTGAGAACTGGCCTGTCTGTAACGATGCCTTTAATTATTATGTTAAATTGCTCTACTAAATTATATTGACTTATCATTATTCAAGGCCACTTGCTTCCATGAGTGAAGTTCCTTAGTCCGTTTACTTGTCATCCTGTTTCCTCACACAAATCACTGACCTAGCTTTGTAATTTATCACATGATAATTCAGTGGCAGGTTTCTCATCCATGAAATAGCGCCAGTAATCCCCACCTCACTGGTCATAATGGCAATTGAATAAGATTGTGTATCTAGTACTTGGCATAACTTAGAGTGTAGAGCTATTGATTAGTGGTTCTGACTGTTACTGTTTCAATACTGTTTCAGAAACCAGTATAAACCCTCCTTTTAAAGATTTAAGAATGCAAGGCCGTGAAAAGTTGTGCCTCATGGACCATGGCTATTTCTCTGGTTCCTGGGAGGTGTGTATACAAAGGCTTCCCCACTCATTCTTTCCACATCACAGTTCTTGTAGAGGACAAAAATAAGAGCACCCATGTCATTTTTAATATCATAGTATCTGTATGCATGCATTATTCATATATATATATATACACACACAAACATATATATGTATACATATATATATACATATATATGTATATATACATATACATACATACATACATACATACATACATATATATATATGCTTTTCTGTACTCCACTGGCCCTGCATCTGCATGGTGTGTGTGTGTGTGTGTGTGTGTGTGTGTGTGTGTGTGTGTGTGTGTGTGTGTGTGTGTATGTGTACAAATCTAACCTATTTCCATCACCACTATTCATTTCTCTGCTTTAAAGTGTGTTGACCCCCACCACACACACACTGTTTCTTAAAACATAGCTTTTAATGCTTGTGACAGGTTCCAGGAAGCATTTAACCTGGTTGAACCTTGAGAAACAGTGGCCTGACAATCTTACCTGTTGCTTACCTGAATCAGGGTTTAAAATAGAAGAAATTAGAATTTTGAGCCTGTTTAATTCAGTACATTTAGACACAAAAATCCAATATTCTGAGCAATGTTGATATTTCAAGAGAGTCAAGTTTAAAATGTTAATAAAAGATGTACCGTTCAGAGCCAGTGATGGATAGGAATTATGCAGGAATAATGTAAAATGGGGGTGGAAGCTGATGGTACCCAGGCATGCCATAGTTGCTTTCTTCTAGTAAAACTGGCTGAAGAAAAGAAAGAAAGGAGCTTATACTTTGATGAGGCATTAAACATGATTGAGCATGCCTACAGCAGCTCCGTGACATTATGTAAATGAAGCTATCGAAAAGCTGCTGTTTTTAATATGTCTGCTATCAAAGGACACACACAGCAGCTTTACAATAAACATAAACAGCTTAGCAGTGACTAGAGCATTCACAAGGTAGGAGGCTGTTTTGTTTTAGTGTGAATCATACAGACACCAGTTATTTCCTATTTAGGAGAAGAGTCTCTGTGAACAGAATGGGAATATTGGATATTCTAGATTCTTCCTAATTACCATTGGCTGCCCTATTGCAGACCTTGGTGGCCGGAGGATGCTCTCACATCAGTACATTGGCTTCTAAGCTCCTTATTCAAACTTTCCCTTTTGGCTTTCCCACAACTAACCCTGTTCTAGTCATTTGTCATGCAGTCTGCATTTATTAATCATGGGTTTCTCCTTTTTAATTATTTAAAGAGAAAATATATGACATATATATCTGACAAATATGCATTTAATATTCACATCTACACACATAAATAGCATATATATGCATGTAAATGACTACAGAGGCATTGTCTAGGATAGCAATGTCCAATGGCAATACAAAGTAAGCTTTAACTATAACTTTAAAATTTGGGGTAGTTATATTTTAATATAAAAATAAAGCAAAACGGGTAAAGTTATATTTAACCATACATTAAAAACATATTTTTGATACAAAATTCATTTAAAAATTATAAAAAGTCATCTAAGGAATTTTTTGTGTACACACACATATGCATGATGTAGTTGGGGAATTCATATTCCATAATGTCTGTGTGAACACGAGAGAACCATTTTGTGGGGTTCCTCCTCTCCTGTCATCTTTGTGTGGGTTCTGAGGATCTAACTGGGGTTGTCAGGCTTGCTTTACCCACTGAGCCACCCTTCCCCTGGGAATTGTTACATTCAGTAAGAAGAAAAATAATAGTTTGCAAAAATAGGCAGAATGTCTGAATAGGCACATTGTGGAAGCTGACATACAAATGACCAAAAAACATTTCAAATGTGCTCAGCTTCGTTCACAATTATGGCAATGCAAATTCAAACCACTGTAAGAATGATATCTGGGTATAATCTAATACTTAGACTTTAAAAATGACATGTAAAAGCATTCATAGAAGCGAATTTATAATATCCAAAGCTTAGAAATAGCCCAAATGAGCAGTAATAGAAAAGTGGATTATAGAATGTTGGGTCTCCGTGAAAATGGATTACAGATAAATGGCTTACCTGGATGAATCACATGGAAAGAAAAGAATTACATTGTATAATTCATCCCTATAAAATTCAAGAATGGATAAAATTAATTTACTGCATTGAAAATCAGATTTGTGTGTTTTTTTGAGAATTATTTTCAGAGGTATACAAGGAAACATCTAGAACCCTGACAGTGTTTTTTTGTTTTTTTTTGTTTTTTTTTTTCTTGTTAACATGAATGTGCTATTTCACAAAACATGTGTGTACATGTTCATGGTATACTTTTATTAAAATCCTTAAAAATAAATAACTTGTGAGCCTAGGATATAGAAATATTTCCCATGTTCTTAATACTCTGACTAAATCATTGGTCACTGAATTTCACTTAAACACATCTCAATCTAGACTAGCCTCGTTGCCCATGTTTACTAGCCACATGTGGCTAATGGCTACCCTATTGTTGGACTGTGTGACCCCATAGTTTTGCAGCTTCTCTAGGGTTAGATGTCTCATGTGTGCACTGCAGTGTTAGATAAGAACAGGAGACCATCCCTTCCAGGGGGCTAATTGTAATCTTACCCTACACCTTTGCTTTTATGCAAATTTTCCATTTGGAGCAGGTGGTTGTTGGTGCTAGTTCATGAATGCCTAATACATCATCACCTGGGTTATTTGTTCTTAATGCTTTTGTACCATTCTTTTCATGATCACCTCTTTCATCTTTTTGAAGAATGTAATTATATGCATGTCAGGGAGGAATAGGGATTACATTCACCTGAGTGTATGTGCCCACAGAGGGCACAGGAGGGCACCTGATTCCCCAGGAGCTGGAATTATAGGTGGTTGACAGTCACCTGATGTGGGTGCCAGGAGCCAAACTAAAGTCTTGTGCAAGAGCAGTGTCCGTCCTTAACCACTGAGCATCTCTTCAGCCCTTTGAGCACCTCCTTTTTTGAAAACAACTTTTATTGAGCTAAACATGCCTACATAAAATGCACTATTGTAAGTGTATAGCTCAAGTAATTTTTATAAAATGAATACACTTACTGCTTGTATTCAAGAAATAAAACAACTAAATACCTTGAAATAAATATACACAGTCGGTCACTTATTTGAGACCAAAATGCCAAGAATATGCACTGGAGAAAGGACATTGATAGATGGTATGGAGAAACTGGGTGTCACATGAGAAGAATTAAATTAAATCCTGTCCCACCCTGTATACAAAAGCCAACTTCAAATGGTCTAGAAGTATAAATATAAGATATGAGACTATAAACCTATTAGAAGAAAACCTGAGAAAAAGCTCTCCTGTGACCTTGCTCTGGGCAGGGACTTTCTGGAGGTGACAGATACAGAAATGGAAAAATGACATTGCATCAGCACAAGTAAGAAACAATTGACAGAACAGAGAGAAAAATCTATGAAATGGAAACAGTGTTTTCACACTGTGTATGTGATAAGGAGTGTCTTAGGGTTTCTGTGCTGTGGTAAGACATGACCAAAAGCAGCTTGAGGGAAGGGATTCATTTCGTCTTGCATTTCCACATCCTGAAAGAGGTCAGGCAGGAACCTTGAGGCAGTAACAGAAGCAGAAACTATGCGGGGGATGCTGCTTCCTAGCTTACTCAGATTGCTTCTTATACAAGCTAGAGCCACCTGCTCAGGCTTGGTACCACCCTCAGTGAGTTAGCCCCTCCCACATCAGTCCTTAATCCAAAAAATGCCATGGACTTGCCTATAGGCCAATTTTACAAGCCATTTTCTCTATTATGATCCCCTCTTCCCAGATAATCACTTTTGTGTCAAGTTGATTAAAAACAAACCAGCATAAAGGACTACTATCCAAAATATGAAATAACTCAAAACCCTTCCAACTGCAAGGAAAGAGTACAAAAAGACATACAGATGACCATCAGGTATACAGAAAATTCTTGACACTATCAGAAATGAAAGGAAATCCACTGGGGTGTCCTGTTACTAGAGAATGCTGTACAAGAGACACAGGACAAGCTTGAGAGAGGTAAAGAAAGGGAGAATATAGAATAAAGATTATGTTTTTAATTGTGTGTACATTTGTTGGGATGGTATGCACATATAAGACTACAGCTGCCCATGGAGGTCAGAAGAGGGCACAGTATGTGCTGGAGCTAGAGTTATAGCCAATTGTAAGCTGTAAATTACAGACATTGACAAGGATGTTGGGAACCAAATTCCAGTCCTCTGCAGGAGCATTACTTGATCTTAACTGCTGAGCTGTCTCTCCAGTCCTAAAATTATTTTTTTCTATTCAGTGTAAAGCCCAGCAACCCAATTACTGTGCATGCATCCTATGGAATTAAAGTCAGCATGCCAAAGACATGCTTACACTCTTAAGTTCTTTTCAGTGTTATTCCAGAAGCCAATACATGGGACCAGTGTAAATGACATTAACAATGAGAAAATAAAGAATATTATTTATATACATAGTGAAATACTTTAAAATCTTGTTGCAACACTATAGATAAATCTGGAGGGCATCATTTGAAGTAAAATTAGCCAGGCACAGAAAGACAAATGCTTCATGATTACAGTTATATATAAAATCTAAAGTGCTGAACTTGCAGGGGAAGAGAATGAAATAATGGCTATCAGGGTTGGGAGCAGGCCAGGGGTGATAGCCTGGGAAAATGTTGATCAAGGGATGCAACATTTCAAAGTAAATAGAAAATTACAGCAACCCAGGACCTCCTGCCTTCCACTAACTCCCCGCATGGAATGCAACTCATAAAGCTTCTGTGACTGAGGTGATGCAGTGCTCATCTTTATGAGTCTAGCTCAGCTTGTTGGGTCATGATCACAAAATTCCATGGGTGATTGATGGTGGCTATACTTCCTCATTTGCTGCACTGTAGGGGGCATACAAGAATGTCTTGTTTTACTCTTAGTGAACACTTCGGTAGTTTTCCAACTGTTCTACTGTGATTTTGTTCACATCTGTGTTGGTTCGCTACCAGGAGTGTGCCATAGTCTAACTCAGTAGGTAGTTATGGCCTGACCATTTTACAGAATGACCAGCAGCCAAAGCCAAAGTCTGAGCTGTTTCTCCTCCCCACAGCCTTGGGTGTTTTCTCTTCGGTTTGGTTTTGGTCATACTGGTGCTCATATTTTTCTAACTCAGATGTGCTCTGGATATCTTCTTTGATGAAATACTTGAAAAGCTCTTACCTGTTTCTCATTCTGTTGTCTGACTTTATTGATTTGTTTCTTATATATTCCAATAAAAAGTCTGTTGCAAAGCTTGTGTTGTAGAAGTCATGCCCTGCTCTCTATAGTCTCCCTTTCCATTAAATGACATGTTTGTTTTCTAATATTATTAAAGTCCTATTCAATTAAAAACACTTAAGCTTGTCTCTAGTATTTCTTTGTGTCTGATTCCAAGCTTGCAATTGTACTCACTTGTTTTCTCCTGGAAGTGTTTTGCTTTTCACTCTTAGCCTCTTGTCTACATAAAATTAGTTATCTGTATGATGCAAATGGTGGGCTAAGGTACACTAATTTCCATGTGGCTACCCAGCTAACATACAGACACTGTGTTGTTCCCATTGTAAAACAATGACATTCATACAGAGTTCTATTTTAGGCTCCATGCTATTCCATTTCAGCCAATTTTGCTGCTGCTATTTATGTTAATATTGAAGCAAGGTGGTATATGGGTGAAGTTCTTGAGACAGACATTCTAATTGAGTGCAGTTAGTTTATTTAGACAAATGAGGAAGCAGTATTAGGGAGTTTGCACTCAAGTTGGAAGATGTCACATTAGTATGAGAGTACAGTGTTTCAACCCTCATGTGATGGTTTGTTTTTTGTTTTCTTTTAATTTCACTTTTGTCAATAAATGATACTTCATATATTGCAATGCATATTTCTTTATATATGTGTGTTCATGTGTTTTAGCACATATATTTTATAGTATTTTGTGTTATTTTCATAATAAAATACAAAATTGGTATTACACAAAAATCATAAAATAGAAACTCTAGAAAGAAAATTATTTCTGCCTACCTTTGTATCAACTAAGGCAGGGTGGGGTTATGACATCAATACTTATCAGGTGGTTTCAGACAACGGTAGCTGGCTTCCATTGGTCCTCATGTCCATTTTCTCTGTATCATGCTCATCTATGGTATACTGACACAACAGCCACTGTCTGGACACCAGGACAAAGAGGACAGAAAGGGGAGTTAGTCCTTAAATCTTGACACAGGTACTTCTGCCCATACTACTTTGACCTAGATATGTCCTCACCTAACTGGAAAGGAGAAAAATCTCTATTTTGTGTCAAAGAGGAGAGGAGAGCTAGGTGTATTTTAGACAGATGATCACCTCCCATAGGATTGATTTTGAAGCACATGGCCCTGAATTTCTGTTTATCTAAAACAAAATAAAATAAACACACAAAGACAAACACATTTTCTTTTCTCATCATATTGTTTCTAAACCTCTGAATAAAATTCCTGTTATGATAGGCAAGAAGGCCTTTCCTATCCAAATCCTTCCATGGCTTCTCTGCACTATAGAGTTCCTTACCCATGGCAAGCTCTCCCGTTTCAGCTGCAGGTCTACCCCAGCCCACCTAGGATTCACAGGGCCTTGCAATTTCCAAAGGGAGACATGTATTTCCTACTCGCAATTGAAAGTTTTTCTTTCCTTGTTTTTGCCTGGCTTTTATGTAACTTTTAGGTCATAAATTTCCTCAAAGAAACCCTCTTAGACACTGGAATAGATGGAATCATCTCCATTCTTTTCTCTTGTAATAGTTTGTACTTTACTTCTAGAACAAACCTTTTTTTGTTCAACCCATTTCTCCAATTGCAGTGTGAGCTTTAATGCTCTGCTCACCCCAGTGTATGTTTTCCCTTGGGTCTAGCTTAGTTACTGACATGTAAGTGCACAGTAAATGCTATTTGGTTATATCTGTGTATTTTATGTCTGTGACATTTATGCAGTCTATAGAGAACATGTCTGGGTGTTTCTGTAGTCCACAGAGGACAGTTTGTTCATGAAAGTTGAATCATGGAAATTGCAAATACATTCATGCTATGCCTCTATTCCATGGGGGCTAAGAGCTTCCAGATTCTTTTTAAAATGCAGCACACCTAGATTTTTACTTTATTTGTTTTTCATGTTCTATTTTATTGAGTAATGTTTTTTATGTTTAAGTTGAGAGCCCTAAAGTCAAGGTATATATAACATTCAACATAAATAGCAGTTAAACTGCCCAAGCAATAGGGACATTATATAGTCACAGTCAATAAGCAAATAAACCTTATGATACTAAGCTGTGTTTTCTCCTTCCTTTCTGGAGATTGTACTGAATTACCAAAACATGTGTGATTCAATTTTTTTGTAATAGTTTGCATCAGCAAAATGGCATGTATGAGCTGCTTTGAAAAGCTGTGCTGCACAGGACTCCTTCACTGAATCTCTGCTGCACAGGGCTCCTTCACTGCACCTGTGCTGCACAGGACTCCTTCACTGCACCTGTGCTGCACAGGGCTCCTTCACTGCACCTGTGCTGCACAGGACTCCTTCACTGCATCTGCACTGCACGGGACTCCTTCACTGCACCTGTGCTGCACAGGACTCCTTCACTGCATCTGTGCTGTACAGGACTCCTTCACTGCATCTGTGCTGCACAGGACTCCTTCACTGCATCTGCACTGCACAGGACTCCTTCACTGCATCTGCACTGCACAGGACTCCTTCACTGCATCTGCACTGCACGGGACTCCTTCACTGCATCTGCACTGCACAGGACTCCTTCACTGCATCTGCACTGCACGGGACTCCTTCACTGCATCTGTACTGCACAGGACTCCTTCACTGCATCTGCACTGCACAGGGCTCCTTCACTGCATCTGTGCTGCACAGGACTCCTTCACTGCATCTGCACTGCACAGGGCTCCTTCACTGCACCTGCACTGCACGGGACTCCTTCACTGCATCTGCACTGTATGGGACTCCTTCACTGCACCTGTGCTGCACAGGGCTCCTTCACTGCACCTGTGCTGCACAGGACTCCTTCACTGCATCTGCACTGCACGGGACTCCTTCACTGCACCTGTGCTGCACAGGACTCCTTCACTGCATCTGTGCTGCACAGGACTCCTTCACTGCATCTGCACTGCACGGGACTCCTTCACTGCACCTGTGCTGCACAGGGCTCCTTCACTGCATCTGTGCTGCACAGGACTCCTTCACTGCATCTGCACTGCACAGGACTCCTTCACTGCATCTGTGCTGCACAGGACTCCTTCACTGCACCTGTGCTGCACAGGACTCCTTCACTGCACCTGTGCTGCACAGGACTCCTTCACTGCACCTGTGCTGCACAGGACTCCTTCACTTCATCTGTGCTGCACAGGACTCCTTCACTGCATCTGCACTGCACAGGGCTCCTTCACTGCATCTGCACTGCATGGGACTCCTTCACTGCACCTGTGCTGCACAGGGCTCCTTCACTGCACCTGTGCTGCACAGGACTCCTTCACTGCATCTGCACTGCACAGGACTCCTTCACTGCACCTGTGCTGCACAGGACTCCTTCACTGCATCTGCACTGCATGGGACTCCTTCACTGCATCTGTGCTGCACAGGACTCCTTCACTGCATCTGCACTGCACAGGACTCCTTCACTGCATCTGTGCTGCACAGGACTCCTTCACTGCATCTGCACTGCACGGGACTCCTTCACTGCACCTGTGCTGCACAGGACTCCTTCACTGCATCTGTGCTGCACAGGACTCCTTCACTGCATCTGCACTGCACGGGACTCCTTCACTGCACCTGTGCTGCACAGGGCTCCTTCACTGCATCTGTGCTGCACAGGACTCCTTCACTGCATCTGCACTGCACAGGACTCCTTCACTGCATCTGTGCTGCACAGGACTCCTTCACTGCACCTGTGCTGCACAGGACTCCTTCACTGCACCTGTGCTGCACAGGACTCCTTCACTGCACCTGTGCTGCACAGGACTCCTTCACTTCATCTGTGCTGCACAGGACTCCTTCACTGCATCTGCACTGCACAGGGCTCCTTCACTGCATCTGCACTGCATGGGACTCCTTCACTGCACCTGTGCTGCACAGGGCTCCTTCACTGCACCTGTGCTGCACAGGACTCCTTCACTGCATCTGCACTGCACAGGACTCCTTCACTGCACCTGTGCTGCACAGGACTCCTTCACTGCATCTGCACTGCATGGGACTCCTTCACTGCATCTGTGCTGCACAGGACTCCTTCACTGCATCTGCACTGCACAGGACTCCTTCACTGCATCTGTGCTGCACAGGACTCCTTCACTGCATCTGCACTGCACAGGACTCCTTCACTGCATCTGCACTGTATGGGACTCCTTCACTGCACCTGTGCTGCACAGGACTCCTTCACTGCATCTGTGCTGCACAGGACTCCTTCACTGCATCTGCACTGCACAGGGCTCCTTCACTGCATCTGCACTGCACAGGACTCCTTCACTGCATCTGCACTGCATGGGACTCCTTCACTGCACCTGTGCTGCACAGGGCTCCTTCACTGCATCTGTGCTGCACAGGGCTCCTTCACTGCACCTGTGCTGCACAGGACTCCTTCACTGCATCTGCACTGCACAGGACTCCTTCACTGCATCTGCACTGTATGGGACTCCTTCACTGCACCTGTGCTGCACAGGATTCCTTCACTGCATCTGCACTGCATGGAGCTCCTCCACTGCTTGGCTTCATTCCCATGTGTGTAGACTGCCTTCATCTTCTCTGCTCTTCCTTTCAGAAACAATAATAAATCTTACCACCTGTCTGTCAGTGTCATCATTGGCTATCAACGCTATTCTTCATTTAAGATGCAAGTGACCTAATAGTTTCCTACAGTGACGATCTTATGGTGGAGCAGTTGGGACAGCACAGACACCTTTACTCCTGTGCTCTTACTGTGGTGCTCTGCATTCTTACTCCAGAAGAGAGCTTTCTTTAAGTTCATGTGAATGTGAGATTTCAAGGAGCATGGATGCAGACAGTATTTGCAGAGCCTGTGTGCTTATTCAATGGTACTATTGAGTAATAATGTTTTTTTTAAGGTGTATTTTATGCTGAAGCCAGGCAAACTCAGAAAGAGATAGGAACTGTAGGTGAAACTTTAACATTTTATTCAAGTAGCAGCAGTAGGAGCTGAAGTGAATCTTCTGCTAGCTTCAGTTTCCTCAACTAGAGAGTAGGGATGATAAAACACTAACAGTGTCCGTATGTGGAAAAAAAAATGACACTCATTCCAGTACCTAGCTTAAAAGAGCCCAGAGTGTGTTGGCTGCCACCTACTGCAGCCTCCATTACCCGTTCCTCTTTCTCCCCTCCTGTTCTTCAGCATATTGTCACCACACTACATTTGACACCACGCCTCTGCATGCCACCACCTCTTTTTTGCTTCTTTTCAACATCAGAGATCTTTGTTGTTTCTTGTGTCTGGTGAGCATTAATGTCCTGTTGTTTGATTTGTTACCATTCTCATTGCTATGACCAAAATGCCCAAAAGGAAGGAGAAATTTGATTGGTTCACAGTCTCTGAGGGGTCAATCCACAGTTGCTTGGCTCCATGTGGTTGGGGAGCATGTGAAGGAGAAAGTTGTTCACATTGTGTTGGTCAAGAAGCAGAGAAACAGGGGGAGGAGTGAGGGGGGGGGGAGAGAGAGAAAAAAAAACTGAAGAAGTTGGAGAAGGATAGCAAGTTATTCCAGTGATTTAATTCAGCAAGCTGGATAGATACCACTTCTAAGAGTTGCCAGTAACACCAGCTGGGAGCAAGCTTTCTATTCAAGAGCCTCTGGGAAACTGAATATTCAAAGCATAACACCCTGTGGCCCTGGCCTTCCTCTCCTCCCTGTGGCCCTGGCCTTCCTCTCCTCCCTGTGGCCCTGGCCTTCCTCTCCTCCCTGTGGCCCTGGCCTTCCTCTCCTCCCTGTGGCCCTGGCCTTCCTCTCCTCCCTGTGGCCCTGGCCTTCCTCTCCTCCCTGTGGCCCTGGCCTTCCTCTCCTCCCTGTGGCCCTGGCCTTCCTCTCCTCCCTGTGGCCCTGGCCTTCCTCTCCTCCCTGTGGCCCTGGCCTTCCTCTCCTCCCTGTGGCCCTGGCCTTCCTCTCCTCCCTGTGACCCTGGCCTTCCTCTCCTCCCTGTGGCCCTGGCCTTCCTCTCCTCCCTGTGGCCCTGGCCTTCCTCTCCTCCCTGTGGCCCTGGCCTTCCTCTCCTCCCTGTGGCCCTGGCCTTCCTCTCCTCCCTGTGGCCCTGGCCTTCCTCTCCTCCCTGTGACCCTGGCCTTCCTCTCCTCCCTGTGGCCCTGGCCTTCCTCTCCTCCCTGTGGCCCTGGCCTTCCTCTCCTCCCTGTGGCCCTGGCCTTCCTCTCCTCCCTGTGACCCTGGCCTTCCTCTCCTCCCTGTGGCCCTGGCCTTCCTCTCCTCCCTGTGGCCCTGGCCTTCCTCTCCTCCCTGTGACCCTGGCCTTCCTCTCCTCCCTGTGGCCCTGGCCTTCCTCTCCTCCCTGTGGCCCTGGCCTTCCTCTCCTCCCTGTGACCCTGGCCTTCCTCTCCTCCCTGTGGCCCTGGCCTTCCTCTCCTCCCTGTGGCCCTGGCCTTCCTCTCCTCCCTGTGGCCCTGGCCTTCCTCTCCTCCCTGTGGCCCTGGCCTTCCTCTCCTCCCTGTGGCCCTGGCCTTCCTCTCCTCCCTGTGGCCCTGGCTTTCTTTACCTCCCTGTGACCCTGACAACCACCTACTAGGTGACCATAAATGTCAGACAGCTGCACTTTGCTGCAGTGGCTATTCTCCTGCTCCTGACTGTTTTGGGTGCAGATGTCACTGCCTCTTCAGGTTGCCTACCCACCATCTGAAGGAGCAGTTGCCTCTGGGCATTCTTCCCAGGCCAAGCATTTTAGTTCACTTTTACCCCCTTTTAGCATTTATTACTGTTAGTTACCTATCCTCATCTCTCACTAGCTTGTGAGTTCCGTAAAGAGAGCCTGCCTTACTCACCATGTATCACCAACTAGTAGGCACTCAGTAAAAACACATTGAATTATATACTATGATATTCTATAATTTTATTTTAACTTTAATGTGTTTGTATTATTTTAGGTTCTTGGGCTTGTCCAAAACATGAGTGTCTTCCAGTGTCCAAAATGTAAACACAAAACCCATATTTTTGGTGCTGATGGAGCAAGAAAGCTAGCACAGACCCTTGATCTTGATGTTCTAGGTAAGACCTTAGAATGCTCTTTCACGGGGGAAATTTCAGGAAGGGAAACAGCAATGAAGCCTGCCATGGAGTTAATGTAAGTAGTTGTTCAGGGCGTTGTGTTTTTGGAGTGTTAGTATAGCGCCACTCTATGTGCCAAGCTCTCTCTAGAGTCTGTGAATAGGCTTGTTCATGACATGGTTTCTATAACAGATTAAAAACTGCCTGTATATTCAGTTTGAATAGAGAGATGTAGTCTGGGTACCATGGTTCGAAGCCATATTTTAAGTGGTGGTAGTTAGCTTGGTTGTGACATCAGACATAGATGTTACTTTACAAGTAGGTGTGCATGGCCGTGTTCCCTCAGTGAGTTACAGCACACCTTCTCTGAGAACGTTCCTGGACTGTGTAAGAGCCTTCATGAGAAGTTCTCTGTCAGTCTTTCAGCTGCTGGATGACAATATCTCCTTCTGATTACTCTGATATACAACTGCCATTTCTACAAAAGATAGCACCCGAATTTTCATTGTAGATATTGTTTACTGCACTGGATCCAAGAATTAAATAGTGTAGGAAGAGGGGAAAAAGTCATGTGATGAGTGAAAAAAAATTTGACAACAACCTGGATTTTGGGTAAAATATGATTTTACAAAAAGTCCACAAACTGTGGATGTTTAAGACAACATGCTTTCTTATTGCAGTCCTGAATGAGCTCCTGTTCAGAGCATACACAGATGTTACTAGCTGCAGGTACTTGTAAATTAAGATCCTTTAGAGACGAAACGATTTCAAAACGTTCTCTATTTTAAGTTTCTGAAAGTTAATGCTAAACATATTGTTGTTATTATTCATTGCTCTGTAGTTGCAACTACAATACCAGGTGAATGCTAATGATACATTTTGATACATTACTATAATTATAGCCACTAATTATATTCTGAAACTGTTTTTCACTTAACTAACCTAGAAAGTTCAATTTTCCAAATCTGCATAGTAATGTAACAGATTGACTTTCACTTATATAATAAAGTAAATGTGTAATTATAACGGCATTATTGAATTATGCTGACAGTGTACTTCCCTAACTTAGAACGAGTGGGGGCAGTTTGGTAACTCATTTATTTAGATGTCAAAGACTCCTGGACACTGGAAATGCTCTCTCAAGCATCTGCTCACAAATGTGTGATGTCAAAAGTACTGGCTGCTAGGCCCTGCTGTAGAAGAGCATCTCCACACTGTCACAGGAACAAAAATTAGGAGTTCCCACTTATCTACTCAGTGCAGTCAAGGAAGCCCAGAGAGATCTCCCATGAACTTCAGGGGACGCTCTGCTTATAAAGAGGTGGGTCTGGGCGTGAGGAACTGAAACCAGGGAGACCTTGCTCAGCTCAGGTTTTCTGTAGTTTAACATCCCCACCCCAATTCTTTTCTGACCTGTTGATAATTCCTAAAACGGCTCTTTGAATTTTTTAAATTGTATTTGTAAATTTATTTATGTCATGTCTGTTGGGGTGAAGGGGTGGTGGCACATGTGACATTGTGTTCATGTGGAAGTCAGAGGACAATTTTCAGAAGTCAATTTTCTCCTTCCATGCCTTGAGAGTCCCTGAAACTGAACTCAGGGCCAAGTGTTTTTATTGACTGAGCCACCCCTCTGTCCTGAAGTGGTTCTGTAGACCTTTGTCCATGTGAACCCAAAGGAATATTTGATGCACAGTAGTTAAGTCTCAGACCATCCCAGAGCAAAGTCTGCCCAGCATCTGGAATGTGCCCGGAGTTCTTTCCAAGATTCCCTTCCTGCCCAGGCTGTTCCTTGGGCTTCGTTCCCATTCCCACTGTGGCTTTCCATGGTCTTTTGTGTCTGTGTATAGTGGCAAGACTCTGGAGAGCAAGGACGATGTCAGCAGGTGACTAGAAAACACAGGGTTGACCTGTCTTCTTCCATTTCTGCAGCAGAAAGAAGCTGTTCAGGTTTCCTTGCTATTCATAAATCAAGATTAAAAACTTTCTGGGTTTCTAAGCTCTTTATGTAACATGTGCATGTACCTGTCTGCTCCTGTGAGAATTTCCTACAGTCTTAAATTGACCTGCAGAAGGACATCAGATTTGCTGCAAAGCTGATCCTTAAAGGAAATAATCATGTGTTTTATATTTGACTGTTGGATATTTTATCTGTCAGTGTTCTCTAAAGGAACAGAACTCTGTGAGAGAGAGGGGAAAGGAGAGGAGAGGAAAAGAGAAGAGGGGAGAGAAAATGTGTATACTTTTTTAGAGTGGGTTACAGTCTACAGTCTGGTTGATCCAATAATGGTTTTCTGTTAACCTGGACCAAATGGCTAAGAATCTAATAGTTATTTAATTCACAAGGCTTGATCTCTCATTTGGTATTCAATCCATGTTACAATCCTGAAGATGTAGGTTCTAATACCAGCAAAGGTATGCTTCAGCAGCTGGATAGATGAACTTGCCATCAAGAGTGAAGGGAAGCAAGCAAAAAAAAAAAAACTCCAAAAGTTTCCTTTTATGTGGGTGGCTATCAGGCCAGATTTCGGGTGGATCTTCCCAGCTCAGATGATCCAGGCTAGCAAATCTCTTAAAGGTGTGTCTAGCTGCTTAGGTTTTAGCTGGTTACAGATGTAATCAAGTTGACAACCAAGATTAGCATCATGGATATTGAGGAAAGCATGAAGATTGTATGAGCAGAGTACAGCAATATACATGTATGAGAATGGTATAATGAAACTCATTTTGTACACTAACCAGAAAACCTAAAAATGACTGGAACAACAATTGCAAAGTTGGCTGATAATAGCAGCCTGAAATACCTGTCCCTCTGCCATACTATGTGGGATAAATTATAATATTTTGTGACATAGATGTCTGTACTGTTTACATTTCTTGGCAGGGTACTGTGTGAGATATTGATATAAAACACACATTTACACACGTTTCAGTAACCCTTGTAGGCATTTGAGCATGCTGAGACACAACGACTCCATGTCAGTGCTCCATGTCAGTCTGTGTGCTCGTGGTGCTTCCCGAGAACACACCAAGCTCACACACTGTGTGTCATGCTACGTGATTAGTAGACAGCTTTAAAAAAAAGAGACTCAAACATAGGTTGATATTGGGAAATATATCTGACTTACTTTTTAAATGTTTTTATTACACTTTTTCTATGTTTGTGTATACCTATGTGGGTGCAGGTACCTTGGCAATGGGGAGGGGGTATCACAGAACAACTTCAAAGTTGATTGTCCCATTACACTGTGTGGGTCCTGGGGATCTACCTTGAGTCATGGGGTTTGGGAGCAATCACCTTTACCTGCTGAGCCATCTTGCCAGTCCCTGATTTATTTTATAACAGCTGTCTTTACTGACGCATCTGGCAACATCTGGAAGAACCTTTGGTGTCTTTCTGGGACTATTTGCCTCTGCATTCTTTCCTTGTCTATCTCCTCCTTGGTGTGCAACACATCATGTCTGTATCAGCTATTACAGGGGATTGCCCTCTGAGCTATCCCTTGCCTGGAGATCTTCGGCAAAGAACAAATCAGATGTCTCATTTCTTGGTTGGTTGCCCTAAAACTTGTACCTGTGTGCATGCATGGTTTTCTCAACTGCCTTAAGTGGAATTTTTCACCCTTACTTTGCATTCAAAATTTCCCTTTTAGGCATTTAGCAAATTGAGGGTAGGCATAGTTCAACTTAGTTTGGGAAACTTCAGTTCAGATTTTATTTCTTCTAGAGTTGGAGCAGTGAGATTGTGAATGCCTTTGTAAGCATCTCTGTTTCCCCCTGGGTTTTTGCAGGAGATGTACCCTTACACCTCAGTATAAGGGAAGCTTCAGATAAAGGTCAGCCAGTTGTGTTTTCACAGCCTGAAAGTGAGGAGGTAAGTTGTGTTTCGTGTGTCTGTCTTTTTGTGAGATGCATTCTTTGTGATATACAGAAAGTAGAGAGATTACATTAAGCTTGCTTATGCACAGGACGTACATACATATGTACATACATACATGCATATATACATACCTACATACATACATAAAAGTTACTTACCTTGACTCTGAGCCACTCATCATGCCATGTGCCAGGCTGCGAGTGTGGATACCAAACTCTCAGTTCAAACAGCAGACAGCTGGCCTCCCGGCACTTTTCACATAAAGAACCCATATTGAGAACTTGCTGGCTGGCAACTGCTAACTGCTCCAGAGCGTTACACCTTCAGCTGCTTGTTGAGAGAAGGGAAAGCTGATGTGAGAAAGCGGCTACATGAATATCCAATCAGGATGGTCGGGAGCATGGCAGAAAACCTAGTAATGTTTCCTTAGCCAGCACCCTAAGGGATAACTGACAGAGTTGATAAGTTGCCAAAATATGAAAAATTTAAGGATAAACATTTTATTATAATGTTTCTTGAAAAATAGACATGAAATCAGTCATGTATATGTCTTCTTTTCTGCTTAGTCCTTGCTGTTTAAGTTGGAAGCTCAGTTATCTGTGTGTCAATTTGGATGTAGTTTTTGTGTTCCGTCATCAACTCCAGCCTGGCCCTTAGTGGACAGGACTCTTCCTGTCTGCTTATGACAACTGCCCTCTTCATTCTTGTTCCCTCCTCTAATCATCTATGAACAAGAAAGTGTAAGAACCAAGCCTGGTTAATACCATGAATAAAGTGAGAGTAGATTTGATCTAAAATCATGAATAAACAGCACCGATTCATTTAGAGTTGCCTTTTGTGGGTGCAGAGGGCCTCTCCCTGCCTTGAGTGTCAGCCAGTGTGGTGCGGCTGCTGGAGTGTGACCTGTGAATAAATACAGTATAGCACTTATCAGTGTTTTCCTCTTCTCTGCCTTTCAGGTATTACATTTCCTTTCTACTTTTTCTTTAAAGAACTTTCAGATTAGCAAAACCATAACTTTTTATTGTTTTCATGAAAATTTTGAAATGAGGATTAAAAAAAAAAAGTTACGCACATTTAAATGACTTCCAGGAGCAGAATATTTAAAGGTATTTACTACTATTTTCAATTATGAGTTGAGATTTTTAAGTTATTTCTACATGTTCATTATTGCTTTCCACTCCCACCCCCCCCCTTTTTACAATACTCCAAAAATAAGAAGCAATGCATTGAGTTACAGGAATGTCATTTAAAAGAGAACATATAACAAATCATCCAAAGATACTACAGTTTTAAATGCTAAGCATTTGTATTTGCAGTATCTTTGGAGTTAGTGTTTCTGTGGCCTGGTGTACATGTGTGGTCACTGGGTCTCACTGTTCCTAGGTGACAGTGCTAAGGTCCTAAAATGGCCTCAGTCTTTGGAGCTAGGCTACTTTTGGTTGAGTTTCTTCAAAAATGATAAAACTCTCATGCACTCATCGGCAATGTTAAATATGAAGGCTTCTGGTCATTTTTAAGTAGAAATGCTATAAATAGGAAAGCGTAAGTGAGTGCCTGGTTCCTTGTTCTCCGTCCATGGAAGCAATTACTTCCGTTCTTGGGTGCAGACATTGTTGTTCTTGTTGGTCATATCCTAATAATAGTAGTCAGAGGACCAGACACCAGTCAGGCTTTAATGCACAGTATACACAATTTCTGTCCTTCTAACAACTCAGTGTGCTATGTAGGGAATCCCCCTATTGCAGATGAGGAAACTGAAACTCAGGAAAGATGAGTCATTTCCCCAGGACTGTCACAGAGCTAGTAAACTGTAAAATAGCAAGAAGCCAGTCTGTCTGTTTCGTCCAACTCTTTACATTGCGTCAGCCTCTGGCTCTCATATTAATAGCTCCAATTTCTTTGTCATTTCTTCTAAGAGACAAGCATAATAAGTACATTCCTACCCTTTTTCACCTGGTTCCCATAACATCCTTGTGAAGCAGATTCAATCTCCTTACCCCCTAGGTGGGAGTTTGTTTACACTGAGGAATTTTGTCCAGGCTGGTACTAGAAGGCACTTGATACACAACCCATGCTTTCTCTTCCCAGTTCAGTTTCTGCTTGAGTTTCTAATTGCTGCAGGCCAGTTCCCTATGGCTAGAGTGCCTGGGAGCTGGCTTCCATCACCTCTGTTGCATACAGCACAGAGCTCTAGGGGACAAACTCAGGAGAATCCACCCCTCAGGTTCTGCTGCCAAGGACAGCCATGGGACAGGGCTTTGGATCCTAACCTGTTCAGAGGGTCCCTGGAAATCTTGTCAAAAATGTGTCAAGGTGCATTTTCTCTGGGAAATTACCCAAGAGCTGTGTTAAAAGTCACAAAGGGGATCTCTGAAGGGATCGAAAAACATAGAATTGGAGTCCATGCAGAGTGATTGCCAAGCTTACCACTATCTAATTGGAACCCCCAAAGATCTCCCTCCCTCCACTCTTGAAGCTTCCTCCCCCATCTATATATTGATGCCATGTGTGTATGGGGGGGGAGTTAAATGAGGTATATGAAACTGCACTGGAAGATGCCAAATAGATCAGAGCTGCCCTTCCTGCCTTTAGAAACTTGCTCTCTGAGGTGTCCTAGCCACCAGATGCCTTTCCTCTCCCCTCATTAAAGGGCTAGGTCCATGTATGCCTAACCCTTACAGCATCAAGGAAATTTTTTACTCTGATGGCCTCCAGTCCAGAGTAGCAGGGTTTGAGTCGGGTTCCTAGATGGAGCATTAATAAAAACATTTCTTGATGTTAAAGATTGTAACTGGGTCCTGGACTCTGCCTCTACCTAAGATAACTTTCTTTATCCAAACAAAGCAAGTTAAGTTTGCTTCTGGAAGTTTAACTCTGCTGTGGTGTTTCTCTTTCAGGAGAGATGAACACTACACAGTACTAACTCAGATAGGGGTGTGGGTTCTGGTGAATTTGAGGCGTCATTTGAGAAGTTGGGAGGGTTGTGACACCAGTTAAGAAAAGCTAATGGTTGCTACCTACCCAGTGAATGAACCCACATTTCTATCATGGCACCAGTTAAAAGAGTAAGCCAGAGAATGCAGAAGAGGAAGGACAGATGGTGGCTGCTTTGAATCCAGGTCTAAATGTCATAACATTGCCTCATGCTGGCAGAATTGTAACTGACCATTGCCTTTGCTGAGACCAGTACATACGGAGTGAACCGATGACAGGTGATTTATATGTCTTATCATTTGTATCAGATAAAAAAACTAGCATACAAAATGATATCCTCTTAGAAGATATTCTTGGTGAAGATTTTCAAATATAAATGGAAGATTTATTACCATATAATTTCTAAATCATCTCCCCATTGCCTTAATATGAACAAAATATGATAAATCAACTACAAATATTACAAAACAGAAATGAAACTAACTTCCATACAAGTTCTTTCACTCTGGCGCCATTTTTTCCCTGTTGCCTGGTAGGGACAGAGCAGACAGAGCTCCTTTGGATGGCCGGATAGACAGACCTGCAGTAATAGCAGGGAAGTTGGGCTAATGAATGGATAGAAGTAACATCTTGAGAAATCTCAATTGTACATTTTACATAGATTTATTTGTGGTGTTTATGCTGGATGACAAAAACAGGGATTTCATTATTCCTCAGGAAAAAATGTTCTTCAAAAATATTCATATGAGTTACTCAGAGAGACTGCACTTCCCTCCCTCCTCCCTCTCTTCCTCCCTCTTTTCCTCCCTCTCTCCTGTTTTTGGCACTTTGAGAGTCTTGTGTAACCCATTCTGACTTTGAACTCACTGTAGCTGAGGATGACCTTGAACTCCTGATTCTCATGCTTCTACCTCCCAACCACTGGGATTACAGGCTTGTGCCACCATGCCTGGCCAGGCTTAGTGGCCTCTTAAGCTGTGCACACTCTAAACCAGCACTTTATGTGCCTTCCCATAACCCTGGGAAGCGTGTGCTGGTCCGTCCCACTGACATCTTACATCTGTAGAAACATCCTAGGAGGGATATGTTATTAGCCTAATGTCCTTCAGCTAATTAGTAATGACACGAGGCTTTCCAGCCCAGCCTGTGTGACTCTAGGGCCCCAGTTCCTCTCTCATGAGCTGACATGTCCCCTTCTAAATCATTGCATCCCACGGATTTCCTAGCACAGGACATCACATGCAGCAAGGACCAAAATGTATTGGTTGAAATGATAAAGCACTGCCTGGAAAAAAAAAAAAAATCAGTCTCAACTCAGCACTTTCAGAAAGTCACCTTCTAAGTATTTACCCCCAAATAGCATGAGCCCCTTTCTCCTGTGGCCCACCTGCAATGCACCCTCACTGCTGGACTCCCCAGCCCAGACTGCTGCTTTACCATCAGCTACCACAGCCGCCATCTGTGACACACAGTTCAGGAATCATTCTGTCTCCTGGGAAACATAGAACAATGAGTCTGTTCTTTTCCAGGCCAAAGCTTACCTGCACATTGCTTCAGAAGTGGTAAGAAGATTGCATCCACCTCCAGAGTGATGCCCCAGTACCCTGGAAATCGCCCTGGTATTTGATAATTACCAACTGTCAAAAGTGAGGGTTGTCGCAGATTGTGGAACCCACAAAAATGATGGCTGCCGTGATTATTTTCTTTCATTTCTTAAGAAATGGCTCATTTTCAGATTTGATTTGACAGCCCATGACTCGCAAATAAAGTTTGTATGTACCTGTGCTGGCTGCAGTATTTGGGGGTAGAAAATGGGTTTGTCAGCTTCATTGTGCTCCATTCATTCAGCCACCTCATGAGGAACCGTGACTTCCAAGATGCTACAGTCCCAGGTCTGAAGAGAAATGCACTCTCCTGCTGAATCGATGAGTCCCTCCAACTGTTTCCATCTACATATGGATGTAGGTGAAGCACCTTGTCACCAGGCAGTTCGGTTCTGGTTTGGATCTTGCCTGTAGTCCTGTTTTAAACATGTTCTTGATGGAAAGGACTTCTGCTTCATGTGGCCCAGACTGACCTAGAGACTTGATGAATCTGAATCTCTACAATTGGGCCAAGGTATCAACAGTGATTTTGATTATGATAGTTTTTAGTCACTGTTCTATTACTGTGAAGAGACACCGTGACCATGGCAGCTCTTTGAAAGAAAGAATTTAATTGGGACTTGCTAACATTTGAGAGGTTTAGTCCCTTGTCAGCATGGTGGGAAGCATGGGGCAGACATGGTGCTGGAGAGGTAGCTGAGAGTTCTACACCTGGATCAGCAGGCATCAAGAAGAGAGACACTAGGCCTGGTTTGAGCATTTGAAGCCCCAAAGCCCACTCCCAGTGATAACTTTCTCCAACAAAGCCACTCCTCCTAATCCCTGTCATGTAGCACCACTTCTTAATAACTAAGCATTCAAAGATAACCTGTTTGAGCCATTCCTATTCAGACAACCACAGATAATAATTATGATAATAAAAATAACTTTTTTATCTAAAGTGATTTCTATAGCCTTAATTTTTTTCATTCATACAGTGGGCTCTGTTCATTTTATGAATGAGGAATGTAGGTATGGGAAAGGTAAGTGCCTTTTGTTGGTAGGTTCCTATTTCTAGAAGATGACGAAGCTGGCATTCAGCCACTTTTGCAGTTTACTGCTAGTCCTCCCTTGTACAACATTAAGTATATTCTGATTGCAAAAGAGAGGCTTAGTATTCACTGTAGTCATGACATCCCAACCCCCTCCTTAGGGTATTCATGTTTCCAAGAATATACTTTGGAAAGCATGTGTCTTGTCTAATTGAAACACAGATAGAGAGCCAAAGACATCCCAAGGTTAGGGAGCTGTAAAGCTGCAAGTACTGATAAGAGCCCAGGGAATGCATCTCTGGTTTATGGTCAGCTATACAGAAGTAATCTTTACCCGTTGGCAAATCCTATGATGCCCTATGATGCTGCTCTTTAATTGGCAGGTAGAAAGTTAATCAAAAGGCAGATATACCATCAAACAACTGTAAGGACATGTCTAGCACCTTATATGAGAAAGCCACAAAGTCATGAGTTTGCAATGAGCAAATGATTACAAAACATTTGTACCATGATAGTACTCCACAGTTGAAAATGAGAAAACGGAGGATTCATGCAACAGTCTCACTAAGATAGTAAAACATATGGTCAACTTGTGAATGCTTTTGAAACGAAAAGGATGATAGATTACCTTGAAGCCATGTAAGGAAAGGGTGGAGATAGAAAATTAAGTTTTGCTTTAAAAGAATAACATGAAGAATCCTAGTAAATATGGCAGTATTTTCCCTACTGCAGTACTGGTGGAATTTAGGTTTTCACACACTCTAGGCAAGAGCTCTACCACTGAACTATATTTCTGTCCCTGTTTACTTTTTATTTTTGAGACAAGATCTCACAAAGTCTCCGGGATGATCTTGAACATGCTGTGTAAGCCAGGCTGGCCTTGAATTTATGATACCCTACCTCAGTCTACTGCATGTCTGAGATTATAGGCCTGTACCACCAGATCTAGATGATGGAAGGCTTCTCTATTATGCTTTTTATTGCTTTGTTGTGATTGCAAGATTGAGTACAACTGTATTAACAGTTAAGTTGCAGGCACATGGAATCTGTTTTGCTTCTTAAAATTGTATGTAAATCTGCATTTATTACCAAAAAAGTAAAAATTGAATTAGAAATCTGTATATACTATGAAATGTTTGGATCAAGGTATCCATACTAACTCTTGAAGGAAAATCTTCATAAACACACAGAAATCATTATTCATCACTATAAAGAGAGCAAAGGCTTAAAATTTCAGATACTTATTTGTGTATTATTGCCTGTCTAGTAAGGGGGTGCCATAGAGCATGTGTAAATATTGAGAAGCAACTACTGAAACCAAACTCCACTTTTGGAAAAGAAGACAGGAATAGACATTAGGGGTGTTTTCCTCTGTGCCCTTGTGATTGAACACACCTACTGAGGAAGTGGGAGGGGCTTCCTTCATACATCCATGACCATGATGTAGAGAAGGCCAGCATATACCATCTCCTGTTTCCTTGTCTGTGATGTCTGCAGATGCCTCAAGGGAATTGTTGCTGGAGAGAAGAGCAACTTTGAGCTTAGATAGGTGTGGAAGGGGGAAGACTAGAAGCAGAGGCAGAAATCTAGGAAGTGAATCTGAAAATTTCTCTCTAGCTAGTGAAGATTGAAGAGCTGTCATCAAAGAACTGTCTCAGGAGGACTTCAGAGTGTGCTAGTCTGTTGTTGAGAAAGGTGGATGTTTAGCCCTCATTTGTCATGTTCTTTTTGGGGGGGTGTAAAGAATTAACATTTCACTGTCCAGGAGGAAAAGTAAACTCCCTTACTACCCACTCCAGGAAAGAAAAAGTAACCAAACTTATGGGAAAACCTCTTTCCCAAACCTCTTCATTTCTTTTTCAGCCAAACCTTGAGATTTCTAAAGCAGGCCACAGGGAAATCCAAAGTTCTCTGTGTATGCCTTGGTGGGGTTTTGAGATTGATTGATTGATTGATTGATTGATTGATTGATTGATTGATTGATTGATTAACTGACTGACTGATTTTGAGATAACATCTCACTATGCAGTCTAGGATAGCCTTGAACTCTTGGCCCTACCTTAGGCATCCAGGTGCTGGGATTTCAGAGGTGGACCCACTCTTGGTTCTGCCTTGCCCTTGAGTGGGTGCATCCTGCTATTTTGAATTTATGGAGTTGGTGGCTTACTGTGGTCACATGTCCTCTAAGGTAAGTTTGTCTGTGCTGACATTACAACGTTTGCCTCCATCTGATGTTTTGTTTTTCTCAGTTCCAAGCAAGGAAATAATCCCCAAGATCCTACTCTGTTTCAAGAAAACAAAACCTGTGACTGCTGGAACATTAAAACTGTCTGGATACAGAGTCCAGATAGCCCTGTCACTCTCCTAAAGCCTTTCTATTGAAAAGTAGGTTTACCAATAGTCAGAGCTTTCTAAAAGAGTATTTGTTCATTTATTTAGTGCATGCATGGGCCATGTGTGTTTGTGAGTGTGTATGCTGGCACACTCATGCACATTCCGAGGTCAAGGGACAACCAGGTTTTTCCTTCCACTCTTAGGGTTGCAGGGATCATTCTCAGGTTGTCGGGGTTGGTGCTAAACACCTGTACCCATTGAGCCATCTCACTGCTTCAGAAGCTTTTTGAAGGGGCTGGAGGGGCTGTCATGAAATCAGTACATACATAAGAAGCACTGAAGATGGACTTATGAATTGGTTCAATGATAACTCCAAATCCTGCCACTCTGAACTTTCCTAGATAATTTCTTGGTATTTGCTTGGATTTCTGCTGAATTGTTTATTTAATAAAAATGGAACTATTGACAGTTGTTAACTGATATATCAGTTAACTGATATATATAGTTTGAAATTCCCAAAATATAAATGAGTTTGAACAACTTTATATATACTTACTGACTAATTGAGACGTTTCTTTTATCTAGTACCTTGCCAGCCCTTTTGCTTGTTTTGTTGTAGTTGTACTATTGGTACTTTATATATTCTTGGTATGGCTCTTTTGTCAGAGTTATATGTTGAAAATTTCTTTTCCCATTCTGTGACTTGCCTTTTCTTCTCATGTTAACTTTTGCCGAACAAAAGATCTTAAACTGTTTCAAATTTCCCATACTTTTCCTTTCACTGTTGACTTTTGTGACCAATGTGAGGGCCATGAAAACACCACTTTGATATTCTTTTCCTTGTGGGTATCTGACTTTCCAGTACCACTGACAGTGTCCTTTCTCCTTTGCTTCTATGTAAAGTCAGTAGCTGTTGTCTGGCCTCTATTTAGTCCACTGGTTTGTTGGTTTGTCTTCATATTGATAACTCACTGACTTGTTTATCATCACGATGTTTTTCAAGAATATTTAAGCAATTCATGATTCTTTGCCTTCCCGTATAGATAGCTTGTGAAATTCAAGGGCAACAACAGAACTCCTGGAGACAGTCTCAGTTTGACTAAGGATGGGAGGATGAGAAACAATGTCACACCCACACTTAACAGAGGGCAGGGGAAACTGTATGAACTAAAGAATTTTAATTTTCTCAAAAACATTCAACAACTTAAGTTATATAACAACCAAGGCTGACCTTTGGGTTCTAAGTAGATATGTCCTGCCCATCCAAAGGGCTCTCTGGGAGTTGCCTCATCCGGTGATGGAGATGCCTGACTGAACCCAAGCCAGTTCTCCCCACTTCTTTTCGGAATGAATTTCTGATGTAATACACATGGCATTCACCTCAAGGAGGTGATTTTCTTGTACTTCCTGTAATCTTTAGCTGATTTTGCTATGTATAAGGCTGGCCTTGAACTGGAGATCCTCCTTCCTCTGTGCCCTTGGTGCTAGGATATCTAATGTCTTATTTTCAATCACTCCAAAAGACTGATAGCAGTGTGTTGTGGTTTTGTAGCAAGTGAAAACAAAATATATGACAAAAATGATGAGGACTGAGGTTGTACTACTATAAAATACATGAGAAATCTTGCTTAAAGGTAGGTCATAAATAATTAAAGCCAAATAGTTTAGAACAACTGTCAACTTCTTAAAAAATAATATGTCAGTCATAGAGATAAAAATGGAATTATTTATTTAAAACAAAACTAAATTTGTTCCAAAACCAAGCAGAAATAAAAATACAAAAGAGAAAACAAAAACAGTGGCATGGTGATGTATCTTAATGCAAATATATGCATAATCTCAGTAACTAAAAATATCCACTAACGAAAAGACATTGTCAGATTAAATAAAAAGAAAGACCTAACTCTATACTGTCTAAAAAGAAAGCCACCTGTCCCCCATTTCTTTTCCCCACCCCACCCCCAAACAATACTTTCTCACTTTGTTGCTAAACTGGTCTCTAATTCCTGGGCTCAAGTGATCCAACCTCAACCTCATGAGCAACCAAGACCACAAGCACACAATACAAATCCAGTATTTTTATTAATGCTTTTACTAAGTTCTTTGAGTTACAGCCCCTTCTTCCTACATTCCCAACTTCATGTCCCTTTCTTCCCCCATAATTCATTGATTCCAATTTCTGCTCTTCATATCTGAGTGTAGGGTCATCCACTAGAGTGAAGTTGACATACCAAGTGTCAAACTCTTAAAGATAATTGACTTTTCCTCATCTAGAAGCTACCAGCGGTCCTTAGTACCTCAGTTATGGATGGAAGCTCGTGAACCCTTCCTGTTCCACACTGGAATGTCAACTGGCTTGAGCTAAGCATTCTAAATATGAAATTATAAATAGGTTAAAAGAAAAAGATTAAAGAAGGTATACCATGTAAACATCAAAAGATAAGTAAAATCACTATAGTATAATTAGATACCATAGATTTCAGGACAAGGAATGTTACCAGGGATGAAGAGGGGTCATGTAATAATAAAGGTATTGTAGCCAAAAAGATACCATGACTCTAAATCTGTGCCCACATAACAAAGCAGTCTTCAAATACAGAAGACAAGATTTGCTAACGAAACATAAATAAATTCACACGTGTAGTTGGGGACTTTAATACTACTCTTGCAGTAATCGATGGAACAAGCATTAATAATCAGTGATTATTGAAGAGCTGACCATCAACTCTAGTTCACTCTAGTTCCAAACAACAAAATACATATAACGTTCTTGTGCAAGCAAAGCACTTGCCATATATAACAAATTTAGCAAAATATAGCAAATTTAGAATAAGCCCATATAAAACATTTCTTTTCTCATAGCAGAATTAAATAGAACCCAATAATAAGGCAGATACCTGAAAACTCACAAATATGTGAAAGTAGAACGAAACAATTCTGAATTATCCACAAGTCAGAAGGAAAAATGAAGTAAGGTCATAAAACATGTTGAACAGACTAGAGATTATCCACATTCGTGAGATGTGGAGGGAGATTTATAATATTGTTTATATCTGAACGGAAGACAGATGTACCAGTGAAGCAAGCTCTCATCTTAGTAACCTAGAGGCAGAGTGTAAATTAGACCTGAAGTGGCGGAGGAAAGGGAAGAAGAATGAAATTGGGAAGAAGCGCTATAAAGAAAATACTGAAATCAAATGTTGACATTTTGAAAAGATGAACAAAGTCAATAAGATTCATTAAGAAAATGGACAGAGATATAAATCACCCAATCAGGAATGAACAAGGTTGTGGCAAGGTGCTACAGTTAATTAAGAGAACAATAGGAATTGTTACCCATTTTTGCCATAAAACTAGCAACTTGGTGAAATGGATAAATACCATGAAAAAAGTTATCAGGGCTCCTTCCCAGAAGAAGTAACCTGAACAGTGTAAGTCACAGAAACAAAACTTCCAACTCAGGCCTAGATGCCTTCACTGGCCATTCTAACCCTTTCTTGGAAAGAAGAGGGCCAGCTCTAGCTGAGGACTTCAGAGAAGGAAACAGCTACTAGCTCGTTGATGAAGCTTTCATTGACCTGAGGTGCAAGCCTATCACAGACAGTGCAGGAATACAGCCAAATATTTCCCACAAGTACAAACACAAAATCCCATAGCCAGGACAGGGCCAGAGAGATGGCTTAGCTTGTAAATGCCCTCGCCATATGAGCCTGATAGTTCAATCCCAGGAACCCAAATAAAAGTGGACAGAAGGACTGACTTTACAGAGCTGGTCTCTAATCTCCACACATGCAGTATAGCATGTGCACTCACACACACCCCACTGCATCATATAAGATGTAACAATAAATAAGTATAACTACAACAAACCTTAGTTGGTTCCAGCATCATATTTAAAAGGAGAAAGGAGAATGACTGTGATAGTTTGTGTTAACTTTCAACTAGACGAAATCTACAGTCTGCCGGAGACAGGCCTCTGGACATGCTGATGGTGCACGTCACTGGAGTAGGAGAACCTGGCCACTGTGGGAGACAGTTCTCTGCCTGGGGTCCTGCACTGAGCTACTCTGTGATCAATTGCCTCAGGCTCCTACATCTTGCCTCTCTCATCACATGGATAATATGATAATAGTAGGTTGGTCCAATATTTGAAAGTCAATCCATGTAAACAGCGGATTAAAGAAATTGAAAAAGTCTGGGTATTGGTGGCACACACCCTTAATACAAGCACTTGGGAGGCAGAGGCAGGTGGATCTCTGAGTTCGAGGCCAGCCTGATCTACATAGCAAGTTCCAGGACAGCCAGAGCTCCACAGAGAAACCCTGACTTGAGAAACCAAACCAAAAGAGAGAGATTGGGGAAGATGATGAAGAAGTAGGAGGAGGAGGAACAGGAAGGGGAGAAAACAGAATGGTCTAAGAAATGCCATGTATTTCAATAGATAACAACAAAGCATATTTAGAAAATTCATTTGTGATATGAAAATAATTCTCATTAATGTAGAAAGAAACTATTTCTAGGATTTTATTTTAAGTGATCTGGAGCAGTAACTTATTTTCACATTTATTACTTTTTAAATGATTTGGCTTAAACTTTCCAGACAGTAACTTGGTTTTATGGACTCTCAATATTGGGAAAGTGAGGTAGGGGATCAAAACAAGTTTAAGTCCAGCTACATAGTGCATTCCAGACCAGCCTAGGCTTCACAGTGAGGCCCTGCCTCAACTTTTTTCCCCTTAGAGAATAGTGACCAAATAACTCCAGACATTTTTTTTCTACTAAAAAACAAAACAAAACAAAAACCTCATATTTAAACAACATTTTACCCCAACTGTCGGTTTCAGTTTCCTGGAAGAGCCTGAAAGCTTTGTTGAACTCAAATGCCCAGCAGTTTAAACTGTGGCCCCTGACCCCACATGGAACCTATGAAGAATTAAATGAGGCTGTTACGAAGAAACTGGCTTCTGAATGTACAACAACCAGAAATTAATTGAAAACCAAGTCTGGACTGAATCCCGAGCATCCCAGCAGTGGTTACCTGTGCTGCATTGTACTTGCCTGCAGTCTTGGTTCTGAATAGCATGTGCCATCACCCACACAGCACTGAAATATGCTGCACAGACCATTGCTCCCAGATTCTCCACTAATCTATGTCATAATGCAGTGGTTTTACTATACACACAAAGGATTCTGGTCTTACAGAAACATTAATGGTATAATTACAGAAAACAAATAATATGTTCTGTAGGGCCCTACATGGACCCCCAAAGCACCTTGAGAAAACCTGAAGCTATTAGCCAGAACTCCTTGCCCCAGAGCTGTTATTGGTACTCATCCTTTTTCAATAACACACACCTCCTGGGGAGAAACAAAGCCCTCAAAAACCCACATGGCCTCAGGCGCAGCCCAGATCCTGAGCATCTGTGTGGACTCCATTGGCAACAGGAGCCTTGAGCATCAACGAGACCCTGGCTACAACAGGGCCACTGACCCAGACTCACCCAGCCACAGTTTGGGCCCATATGATGCCATGGCCCCAGGTGGCAGGGCAGTGAGGATAGGAGCTGCACAGAGTTGGCCCTGCCCCTTACTGACTGCAGCACTCTCGGCAGAGTTGGTCCTGGGCAGCACAGTAGAGCTGTTGGTGGGCTGGCCCCGAAGGCCTGACAGTAGGAGAGCTAGCCCCACTGTCTGTCTCTCAGTGGTGTGGGCAAGGGAGAGATATGCCCCCTCCCCTGCCACCTACTGCAGGTGGAAAAAGCTGGTTCCTGGGTCAGAAGAGTGGGAGAGTGGATCCTGTCCCTTGGGAGAGCTGGCCCTGCACCTTGCCTGGGCAAAACAGTAGAGCTGGCCCTGTTGGCAGGGGAACAGGTGAGCTGGTCCTGTGGGCAGGAGAGCAGAACTGCCCCTGCCCCTGCCCCTCCCTCATGTGCCATGTGGTGGCATGGGTGAAGGAAATGCCCTTCCCCCTAACCTCTTGCCACCTACAGCAGGCAGGAGAGTCAGCCTTGGAGCTATGTGAGCAAAAGAGGTGGTCCTGCCCTTACCAACTGCAGAAATCAGGATAGTGAGTCCTGCATCTTGTCTGGCAAAACAGTGGAGCTGGCCCTGGTGGTGTGGGGTGAACCAGATCCAAGAGTATGAGAGCAGGAAAACTGGGTTTGCTCCTTGCTGCCTACTGCTTTGGGTGACTTAACTGAGACAGTACTGGAGAGGTTGCCTGGGTAGTGACAAGGGAAAGCTGGTGGGCTGACCAACCAATTCCACCCAGACCCAGAACCAGGGCTCTGAATTGGTCCACCCCAACATCTCCCTCATCTGTGAACTGCTGGAGCATGTGAGGGGACCAGACCTACAGATCCAAAGCTGCAGGATCTCCAGGACTTGAGGCAACAACAGGATATCCAAGAGGAGCCCCAGTGAGGATCCAGTATCAATAGTGTAGCGGAAGCCTTGAACCAAACCAATGACTCATGCAATGAACACAAGTAAAGATACATGGACTAAAAGATATATACCGCATTACTCACTGGGCCACACTGCAGCTTCGTCACTGAGATTCTTTTGTGTGTGTGTGTGTGTGTGTGTGTGTGTGTGTGTGTGTGTGTGTGTTTGCTTGGTTTTTTGCTTTTAAATTTTGTTTTGAGGTGGGGGGAGGAGGTTGCAAGGGCAGAAAGCAGAAGTGAGGGGAAGCTGAGTAGGACCAGGATGCATGATATGAAATCCACTAAGAATCAATTTTAAGTGTTTTTTAAAAATTGAAAAAAAAAAGTTGAATGAATTTTAGTTTGAGATTAAGACAGAATTTCCAGATTCAATTCATTCTGGAATGAATCTAAACATATGTGTGCTGCTTGTACTAAATACTTAGGTTCTGTGTCCTTCTCAATACTGACAATTATAAATCACACGTGAATCAACTCTGAAAAGTGTTGATGACGTGTGTGTGTGTGATTTGAATGAGAACGTTTGTTTCTCCATTGGTGAAACTACTTGGGAAACATTAGGAGGTGTGGCCTTGTTGAAGGGGGTATGCCATTTGGGGTGGGCTTGAAGCTTTACAACGGAGGAAGTCTGTTCTGTATTAGTGACGTGCTGAGCTTTTAGCACTATGATGTTCCTCTTGATTATAACTTGTTAAGATTTAGAATTCTCATGGAAACGAATCTTTTGGCATGCCTATTAGAGGTCATTCCAGATTGGCTACTTGAGGTGGGAAAACCCATCCAAAATGTGGATGGCACCATTCCACAAGCTGAGGCCCCCACATGAGTAAGAGGGAGGACGTGGGCTGCACCCAAGCATCGGTCTGTCCCTGCTTCCTGAGTGCTGATGCAGTTTGACAAGCTATACCTCGTGTACTAACTACCATTATTCCATCATTGTGACGGACTGTACCCCTGAACTGTGAGCTAAAATAAATCCTTCCTTTTGCCAAGTTGTTTGTCTCAGCAACAGGAAAAATAACTAGTATAAGTCATTTATTGGAAAGTACCATTCTCCCTCTGAAGTTCAAGCTGGTCACAGCAGATAACTTGCTTAACAGAAAATGGATTTTGTTTTGTTTGTTTTGTTTGTTTGTTTGTTTATTTATTTTGCTCCACCATCTTGGTGGTGTTGCCTACACTGGCCTCAAACTGCTGGTCATTTTCTGTCAGCCTTCCTAGTGCTGAGATTACAGCCCTTAGGCACCACACCCAATTAAAAAAAAAAAAGGATTTTAATAGAAAAGAATATTATTTAGTTAAAAGACAAAAAGAAGTCTGAATATGGAAGTGTTTGCTTAGGATTTTTAACCATTCATAGTTATTTGTAAGTTCTGTGGCTAAACTTGATATGTCATGCTTTGTTGATATCCATGGGAAACCTGCTCTTTCCTAAACAGATATTGAGGAGGAGTGGACTAGGACAGGGGACAGAGCCAGGAAGGTGTGCGAAGGAGAGGATGGAGGGGACACTGCAGTGGGAATGTAAAACAAACAAATAAATAAGAAAGTTCTGCCATTATCTTGGGTCATTTTAATGCCTTTGGACATAATTTGATCTTGCATATCAACTAGATGTTAAAGTGACATCAGCTGTCTTTTATATTTTTGGTTGTGAGCCTAACCTTTAATGGCTGATCCATCTCTCCAGTCCAAGCTGTCTTTTATCAATTAAATACATCTAGTCAAAATGATTTTCATTTTAATTGTCAAGTAAGATGAGAGTAATAAATTACCTTCAAGTATATCTGTTTCAAGCATAAAACCCGCTTTGTAGACTATGGGTGTTGCAGCTGCTGAAGTGTTGTTTAAACATTATCCCCCACACTGTGCCTAATGCCTTTAATTATGGTTCACACAGTTGTTTCTTCATCATCTCTTCAGATGGAGAACTCTACAGATGCAGTGTAAACCACCATGGGAATATATTATTAGGCTGTCTCTAGGACAAAGGTATCCTTGAATTGTGCTGTAAAACTCACTTGCAAATAAATTCCATTAAACACTGGCTTTCTCTTGAAGCTTCCAAACCATAGCTGCTCATCTAGATGAAGTACATATACCCAAACTTAAGCTTTTCTAATTGCAGCCAAGGAGTGGCAATAGTGACTGATATAAAAATGCATGTAATATTGGACCATCAGAAATACTTCTTCAACTCTTTTCTATTCTATACTTGCTCCTGAGACCACATCCTTTAAATAAGGACACCAAACTATCAACAACAAAGTAAAACTTAAAAGTAATAGTACCTTCATTGTTTAAAGGAAGTAGACTGAAGAGAGAAGTTCTAGAATTGAGCTCCAAGAGTGGTTGGTTGAGTATGAGGAAATGATATGAGCAAACAAATACAGCACATTAGAATGTTCTGGCAATTGCAGATATAGGGAGCTTTTGAGAAACCAGCCTACTGAGAGGCATGGTGTCTTATTTGTAGCTAATGGAGAATCACATGGTGGGACTGGACCAGCAGGACTTGACATACAGGGCCTCAGGTGACTTGTAATAAGCTTGACCCTGGCATGAGGTTAGTCATATACATACACACACACATACATATACGTGTGTGTGTGTGTGTGTGTGTGTGTGTGTGTGTGTGTGTGTGTGTGTGTGTCTGTGTGTGCATTGTCATGTGTGGTTGAACAAGCCTATATTCCTAGTGCTTATGAGGCTAAGGCAAAAGATTGTAAATTCAAGGCTGGTCCAGACTACATATCTTATTTCAGCATTCAAAAAAAGATTTTATTTTTTTTTTAATTTGCAACAAGCTTGTTTTACTTGTTAATCCCAGTTCCTTCACCCTCCCCTCCTCCCCTGTCCCCTTCCCAACCCCCATCCCATCCCCTTTCTGCTCCCCAGGGAAAGTGAGGCCCACATCTGACAGAGGGGTGATTTCCAAATTTTACAAAAAAACTCAACAGGCTAGTTACCAAAATACCAAATAATCAAATTAAAAAGTGGGGTGCAGAACTAAATAGAGAATTCTCAATCTCTATGGAATCTAAAATGGCTGAAAGACACTTAAGAAAGTTCTCAACATCCTTAGCCATCAGGGAAATGCAAATCAAAACAACTCTGAGATACCATCTTACTCCAACAGAATTGCTAAAATCAAAAACACCAATGACAGTTTATGCTAGAGCAGATGTAGAGAAAGGGGAACACTCCTCCACTGCTGGTGCTAGTGCAAAGTCACAGCCACTTTGGAAATCAATATGGCAGTACCTCAGGAAAATGGAAATCAGTATACCTCAAGATCCAGCAATTCCACTCTTAGGCATATACCCTAAAGATGCACAACCAGATGACACGAACATCTGTTCAATTATAGTCATAGCAGCATTATTTGTAACAGCCAGAACCTGGAAGCAACCTAGATGCCCCTCAACTGAAGAATGGATGGAGAAAATGTGGTACATTTACACAATGGAGTACTATTCAGCAGGAAAAACAAAACAAACAAACAAACAAAAACCAATGGAATCTTGAAATTTGTAGGCAAATGGATGGAATTAGATGAAACCACCCTGAGTGAGGTAACCCAGTCACTAAAAGACAAACATGGTATGTACTCACTCATATACGTATTTTAGACATAAAGCAAAGAATCACCAGCCTATAAATTCACATGGCCAGAGAAACTAGGAAACAAGGAGCATCCTAAGAGAGACATACATGGTCCCCCAAAGAAGCTGAAAGGGACAAAGTCTCCCGAGCAAATTGGGAGCATGTAGGGTAAGGGAGAGGGAGTTAGGAGAAAGAGAATGGGAGAAGAGGGCATGAGCAGCAGGAAAATTGAATCGGAAAAGAATAGAAGAGAGCAAGAAAATAGATACCATAATAGAGGGAGTCATTATAGTTATAAAGAAAAATCTGGGAATAGGGAAATTCCAGAGATCTACAAGGATGACCCCAACTAACAATCAACTAAGCATTAATGGAGAGGGAACCTTAAATGCCCTTCCCCAATAATGAGGTTGATGACTACCTTATATGCCATCTTAGAGCCTTCATCTAGTAGCTGATGGAATCAGAAGCAGACACCCATAGCTAAACACTGAGCTGAACTGGAATCCAGTTGAAGAGAGCAGGGAGTGATGAGCAAAGGGGTCAAGACCAGGCTGGAGAAAACCATAGAAACAGCTGACCTGAACAAGGGGGAGCTCATGGACTCCAGTCTGATAGCTGGGAAACCAGCATAGGACAGACCCAGAACCCCTGAATGTGGGTGTTAGGTCGGAGGATTGGGCAGTCTGGTAGTGGATCAGTATTTATCCCTAGTATACGAAAAGAAGATTTTTTTATTCATCCACTCATTCCTGTGTATGTGTATCAGTGTGTGGGTATATGGACTCTTTTGTTAGGGGATGCCATGTGTCTACTTCTAACTGTCTATTCTTTTGGGAGTGAGTTCTCTCAGACTCTATTCTTTGGCTCTTCAGTTATAGGCATACATATGGCAGCTTATTACATGGTGCTAGAATTGGAACTTTGGTTCTGATGACCACATAGCAAGTACTCTTAACATATGAGCCATCTCTCTAGATTCTCAAAAGTTTATATTTATAAAATGTGCGTGCCTTTGGCATAAAATCTAGAAGCTACAAAAGGCTTCCATGAAACATAATTATCCCTCTTATAAGTGCCAACTTTTTTGGTTTCCATTTTTATGTGAAAGAAAAGGTCTAAGAATCCTAGAAACCCAGTCTGACTGGAAATCTGTTGGGATTTGGAATTTTGGGTTGATGAAGGGTTATAAAATTGAAAAATTAAAAAATGTGGGAATGGTGTGTGCATATTTGGACGCTTGAGCTATGACAAAATGGTATTGCTGAGGTATATAGAAAGAAAATGAACCTTGCCTCATGCTATGTAAAATCAATTTTTAAGGCAAAGATTTAAAACCAAGGGGGGAAAAAGATATTTTATGTCCACAGGAGAGAGGGATCCTTTAAATAAGTTACAAAAGACTCTGGTCATAAAAGGAGAGATTATATCACAGTGAAGATACCTCTTTGGTAAAAGAAAACACATTCAAAATGAGCAGACATGACACATCCAGTGTGGAACCAGGTATTTGGAACAATTCAAGAACTCTTGTAAAGCAATAGAGGGAAAAATGTATTTCAGCTGAAAACTAGCTAATAGCAGTGCAAAGCATTTCATCAAGGAAAAAAAATGTCAACAAAGGAAGCATAAGAAAAACTCAAATGAAAAGCAGTGATGTACCCTTCCACACCCTCTAGATGGTAAAAACTCAGAAGTCTGAGCAAGGGTTGGAAGATGTGTGACTTGCTGGGGATGCAGGAAAAATGCTGGTGTATTGCTACAGTCAGGTCCCTAACCACAGTGCCCCTAGAACACCTGCAGACCCTTATGCATGTCACTTGAAGACACACATGTTCATGGCAGCACTGTTGAGAATAGCAATGACCTGCCGACAACCAGTTGTCTGCTGCTGCTGCTGTTTGAACATCTCTCTTGTTCGGCTGTAGTTTTGGTGCCCAATGGGGACCCACTGTGGTACATAGCCTGGTTCACAGATGGCGCTGTGAGATGGCAGAACTTCAGGAGGTGGGGCCTCATAGGAGGTTCATGGTCACTGGGGACGGATGGTGAGGCTTGGTAGTTCTCCGACACTCTGCACCTGCTTCAAGATGCATTCAACTTGCTCACTCCTGCCACTGCTGTCTCCTGGGATAGTATACCAACAAGAAGTGAGCCCATGCAGGTGCCATGCCCTTGAGTTTCCAAAACTGTAAGCTAAGTAAGCATTTCTCTTTGTAAGTTGTCTGTTTTAAGTATTTCACTTCGGCAACACAAGTGATCTGGGATGGAATAATAAGAAAATGTGAGGAATTCTAAAGTTTGCATTAAAACATGGACACTATTATCTCTGAAAGATTACCAAGAAATGGGCACTCATAAGCTCTTGCCCCTTGACATGACTTACAAAAGCTATTTTTTTAGAATGAAAACCGTATGTAGCGCATGTGATGATAGTGATGGCACAAACAAGTGGCGATTGGTAGCAAGGCTAGTGAAACCTATCACAGGGATGCAACTGTGAGAGTGAGGACCTGGAAGAGGACAGTAGCTGGGGAGGCATGAACAAATGTCTTCTTGTGCCAGATAGAATCCAATGACAGACCAGAATATCCAATTCCATCAGAGTCCAACTCAGTGCATTAGTGAATTTATTACTTATAGGACTGGTGGGGGGGTTAGTTAAAAGAGTATAAATGAATCAAAGTCAAATATGTCACTGAAAGTCCCCCCAAGCATAGGTGACATCCCATGAAACAGTGGTTCTCAACCTGTAGCTCACAACCCTTTTGGAAGTCGAATGACCCTTTCATAATGGTCACCTAAGACCATCAGAAAACACAGACGTTAACATTATAATTCATAACAGTAGCAAACTTACAGTCACGAAATTTATGGTTGGGAACACCACAGGAGGATCGCAGCATTTGGAAAGTTCAGAACTACTGCCATCAAAACTGCATGCCTGAAGCCCTGTGCACAACTTGCAGGCAGCTTCTGTCCTCTCCCTAACAATTGTTTGCTCTTTGTATGACTTTGGGGAGTGGTTTTTATGAATTCTTTAAGTCTCGGGAGCCTTCTGAGACATGTTGAGTTTTTTTTTACTTTCTGGAGTCTTGAAGCCTCTCTCCAGTACAGAATATCTCAATTTGGAGGACAATGATACACAGCATTCCATCCTTTTATTTGACTTTTACATTCTTTCTTTGCCTTCTTTCACAGTGTTTCCTGATCCTTGAAGACTATGCATACATCTATACCATAGTGTAGTTGTCAGCCTGTTTTCCTCAATATATGGCTGAGAATCTGACTTCTGTGCCACACTAACAGTCAATCTCAGCAGACTGACCCATTATGAGTCTCTGCTTTAAACTGGTTTGATTCAGTCTGAACCTGTTTGATCTGGCCTGAACCGGTCTAAACCTGTTTGATCTGGTCTGAACCGGTTTGATCCTGTCTGAACTGGTCTGTACCGGTTTGAACTGGTCTAAACTGGTCTAAACTGGTCTGAACCGGCATGATCTGTTCTGAACTGGTTTGATCTGGTCTGAACCAGTTTGATCAGATCTAAACTGGTTTGAACCAATTTGATCCGGTCTAAACTGGTCTGGACCGGTTTGATCCGGTCTGAACCGTTTTGATCTCTGAGTTTGAGGCCATCCTGGATACTAAGCATGTTCCAGGACAGCCAAACTTAAGCATTGAAGAAAATCATTGAAAACAGAAAGCTGTTAAAGATGTAACTGAAAGATCTCTGATTTCAAGGCCAGAAAAGTTCCAGGATAGCCATGCTTAGGCAGTGAAGGAGACCATCAAAAACAGAAAGTTGGTGAAGATGAATTGAACAAGGGGGCATGTTTCAGGGCTAGCAAGCAGCAGAACTTGGCAGCTTGGCCACATGCTTCTGGCTTTAGTCAAAGACAGATGAAACAGATTGTAGACTCTCCCTCTGAGATAAGGAAAGCCACTGGGGCAAGCCCCAATTAATTTTTTTTTTCCCTTGGTAAGAGTTGTTGTGATCATGGTGTCTTTTCACAGCCATAAAACCCTAACTAAGATAATAGCATGCTCCCCCAGCAGCCCTCATGGTGCCTTTGGGCATTGTGAATACCTGCCATCAGGAAGGCTTTTTCTTTCTGCCTTAGCTTAGTTTCTCCACATCCTGTAGTCAAAACATGAGATGTTATGGTGAATTGAATAGAAATGGCCCCTATGGGCTCATGTATTTAAATGCTTGGTCATTAGGGAGTGGTGCTATTTGACAGGGATTAAAAGGTGTGGCCTAGTTGGAGGAAGTGTGTCATTAGGAGTGGGCTTTGGGCTTTCAAAGGCTTTTAAGCCAGGCCCAGTGTCTCTCTTTCTCCTGCCTGCTGATCTGGATGTAGAACTTTCAGTTACCTCTCCAGCACCACATAGAGGCAGCACCTCTCCTGCCTCTATGCTGCAGACATGCATTATCATTATGCTTCTGCCATGAGGATAATGGAACAAATCCCTGTAAGTCAGCCTCAAATAAATGTTTTCCTTTATAATAGTTGCTGTGGTCATGGTGTCTCTTCACAGCAATGTAGCATTGACTAAGACAGATGTTATCTGTAACAGGAACTTGCAATGTTGTTCTTTCATGTAACCAATAGCAGTAACATTATTTGTTGGGCCTTGGGAACCTCCTTGGCCAACAATTCCAAAGTGAACATTTGTTGCCCATCTGGAAAGAGTAGACATTTTTCTCCCCAGGAAAAGCTATACATTACATCATAACTGGCACCCAAACAGGGACCAATAGAACCTAAGATAGCTTGGGGAGGAGTGGATGCATGGCCCCTACAGTGAATGCTAAGACATGTGCCCAAACACTCTGCCTCTTAATTGTTGTCAAAATCCAACAGTCTAAAAGGTCATGTAAAAGTATATTTTAGATAGACCTGTTAAATACATTTATTTTATTATTAATGTCTTATTAGAATCAAGCTGTGATTATGACTTCTGGCATCAAAAATGATTTTCAGATTTTGTGGAATCTTCTTTTACATTGTTGTCAAAGGGAGTGAAATCTTTCTTAACTTGCTCTATAAGCTACTCTCCATCCTTTCATCATAACAAGGATTTAATTGATGCATTTTTGGTGAAATTTGAAAAGCATTTGCCTCTCCATGTGCCCTAAGGATCCATGTCGGAGCACCTCTTCTAATCGGGCACTTACTTTAAATGAAAGAACTTTTAAGCAGAAAAGAGGTGTCAGGGTTTATTCTCTTGACATCTATAATTAAATTTAATGAAACTTCTATTTTAGTCCATTTGGGCTAATAGAGCTAAGTATCCCAGACTGGATTTGTAAATAATAGCAGTTTATTTCTCATGTGACTGGAGCTGGGAGTATAAGATCAAATTACCAGCAGATTTGGTGCCTGGTAAAAATGTCTTTTATTTAAGGTCGGTACCATATTGTCTGATCTTCATGTCGCAGAAGAGAAGGGCCATGAGTGTATTATTCTATAAAATAATGAGCCACTAATATTTTTACTCATGTTTTTAATATACCTTGATAACATTCACTCCATCCCCTTTCATCCCCTCTTATTCCCTTCTCTTCCTAAAAATCCCGTTTTCCTGTCTTTTAAACAGTGTGTGTAAATTCTTTTTCATAATATTTACAATGAAATATTTAAAAATTCTCCCTCCAGTCATCTCCAGTACCAGTACTCCCCCTGCTAAGTTCATCACACACACACACACACACACACACACACACACACACACACACACTATGTGACTATACTCTCATGAACTCAGAGTAATTGTGGCTACTTGTTCAAGATTCCAGCACAGTGGGGGAGGTGTTCTCCAGGCTCTGACCCCAACTGAGGAGCTGTTGGCAATTACTATCTGCTGGAAAACAGGAAGCCATCCTTTAAGGGTATGGGCACTGGTAGGGTCCCATGCTCTGGTGAATGCCCCACACCCTTGTACATATGGACAGTGCTAATTGGATTCAGTGGGTCATCAAAATTATTTTAATTGAATTTTTAAGACAGGGTCTCATATGGCCCCATTTCACCTCAAACTTGCTGTGTTGCTGAAGATGCCCTTCAAATGAGCCTCCTACCTCCATCTTCCAAGTTCCAGGTCACAGGCTTGCACCACCATTCCTGGTTTTCATGTGGTAGAGGGGATTACCCGGGGTTTCATGCCTGATAGGCAAGCATATATCATGGACTTAAACTCAGAAATCAAACCGGTTACGACTAGTGTAGACCTGATCAAACTGGTTCTACCAGTTTAGACTGGTTCAAACCAGATCAAACCAGTTCAGACCGGATCAAACTGGTTCAGACAGGATCAAACCGGTTCAGCCCTTCTTTTTATTTTTTGTAATTATTATTTTAACCTGGTGTCTGTATATAAAAGAAAACATGGTATTTGGTTTTCTGAATCTGAATTTTTTAATGTGATTACTTCCAGTTCCATTTTTCTTCAAGTGACATGATTTTGCTCTTTATAGCTAAATAATGCTCAATATATGTATCACTCTAGCCCATTCATCTGTAGATGGTCACATAGACTCATTTTATAATTGGCTTTTATGAATTATGCCAGGCTTCTATTTTTAGATGCCTGTGTCTGTGTTTGTGTCTGTGTGAGTTTATATGCACCATCTGCATGCAGATGACTGAGGAGGTCAGATAGCATTGAATCCCTAGGAACTGAAATTACTGGCTATTGTGTGTTGTCAGGCGTTGGTGCTGGGGACTGAATTCAAGTCCTCTGGAAGAACAATATGTACCCCTAACTGCTGAGGAATCTCTCCAGCCCCCAGGCCACTTTTATAATGGCAATAATCCAACTCTTGATAACAGAGTCTGTTGTCCTAATCGTCTGATTAAGACTCCACCTTTTAAGCTGCAGCATAGACACATTCCAGTCACAGTATACTATAAACTCTGTTTGTTACAATATGGACTTTCACATTGTAGGATTGTTAATTTTTCTTAATTTGTCCTGTCAATGTTAACACGCACACCTTTCTACTTATTTTTATAAAAACAGAAAAGCAGCTAGCATTCTATCACACCTCTCCTCATTTCTTCTACACCTCTGCTGTCCTCATAGTTCTTGTTTTGCCGGTGTGAGCCTGGAGCTAGCTGTATTCAGATATTGATTGTGGTGTTTTGTGTGACTGTCTCCTGTCCTCTTCTCAGGATCCTGGGGTAGAGTTGTCACTGGAGATAAACAGGTACTTTTTGGAGTACGTGAATCTTTGCACTTCTGTTGTTAGACCTTCACCTCATTTGTGTCACTCAGAAATCTACTTAAAGGTTTCTCTCTCACACCACTGGGAGTTGTGTTCCTGCTCTTTCCTGTGGCTCAGATTGTTTCATTTTTCCAGCAGAAGGCCCGAGGAAGGATCTAAATGCTTCCTGCGCTTTCGTAAAGTTTATTTTGGGAAGTGAAATTGGAGGCTTTCCCTCCCTGTTTACTCGCTGTTTTCCTTGCAGAAGAATGTGTGGGATCTTAAGTGGTACACACTCTGCTGCATCGGCCAGTGTGTTTCTCACTGACAAGAATGTGCCCTGACCTCATGCTGTAAATCCCTGCCTCCTGTGTTTTGGAGGAGGGCTGAACACCCTCTCTGTCTCCTCACTGGTATCATCAGCCTCCAGAAGTGCTTGAATCAGAAGCACTCTCCAGTCCCCCTGTGCCATTTTGTAAACATTACCCACGACCTCACCAATAAGCAAAACCATGCAAACCCATCATTAGTTTGTCTGTTTTGTGATGACAGAAGTTCCTCTATCTTGAATTAGTGAGTAATTACTTTCCATTGACCCAGGACAGCTTGCTGTCCTTCCTTCGGAGGACTATTCATGTAAACAAGCCTTCTTTATCTATCTCAGGCTTCTAAATAATGACAGTTTTCATTATATTATCAAAAATGAGGAATCACAATACCCTTCCTCATGGGTATGGAGCAGCACAGGAGGATTGCTGGGTTGGGAAGACATGTCACATCAGCATCGAGGCCAGGACCTGCAGCAGCTTACTTAGGAATGATGGCTTTCGGATCCCAGGCTTCTAGAAGCAAGTGTGGTTGTGGCCCATTTACATATTCCTGAGTATATTTCCCAGACATGGAATGTGTGCTGCCCTTTGGTTTCGGTTTTACTTCACAGCTCTATTAATAAAAATCCTTGTTTCAAATTAATTGTCTTGGAAAAATCCTAGCAGCCCTGATAGGCTATTATTTAATATAATAGAATTATTGGTTCCCACTTAAGTAAGAACACTTCTGTTGGCTGAGGGAGGAAGGGAGGTTGATTTCTTGATAATAGGAGAGAACAAATTATGGGCATTCCTTTTTGTATGGTCAGTTTATCTATATTTGAACATCCTTAACAACATGGATTTTAAAATTTAACCCTTTGGAAATTTCATACATGTGTATAATGTATCTTGATCATATCCCTTTGGTTCCCTCAAATCCCCAGGCTTCCTGCCCAACAGGTTTCCCTCCCTACTTCATGTTCACTTTTTAAAAACTGTAAAAACTGTAAAACCCACTGGGTCCAATTAGTGTTCCATATATCCACATTGGTGTGGGGTCATCCACTAGGGTGTGGTCAACCTACCAGTAGCTACCCCCTCCCCCCAATGACTTTCCCTCTCCTAGTAGCTATCAAATGACAACAACTCCTTGGTTGGGGTGAGGGTGGCAGGGGGTGCTTATAAGCTCCTTCCCACTTCCTGTTGAGATTTTTACCTGATTAAATCTTGCACAGGTCTTGCGAAGGTATCCACAGCTGCTGTTAGTTCATGAGTGCTGTGTGGCCTTGGCATCTCCAGAGCACAGTTTTCCCCAGCTCTCTGTCCCTCATCTCTACCTCCTTCAAACTTTCTGTCATCTCTTCTGTGATATTCCTTCAGCATTTGTGGAGGAGGGTTGATGTCACATCCACTGGCTAAGCACTCACAATTGCTCTACTTCCAACAGTAATGTATCTCTGTATTAACCACTATCCAGTCTAAAAAGTATCTCTGACCAAGGTTTGGAGCAGTACAAAAGCATAAATATTTTGAAAGAAGTTTGACCACCTAGCAAAACAATATCAATACATCCTTACCTTGGTGCTATGACTTCCCTAGTAATGGACCATGTTTACTGTAGCAGATGTTAATTTTTTCCTTTGGAGCAGGCCTCAAATCCAACCAAGAGAGTGGTTGGTTAATCTTATACCCTGTCTTGCCTCTATTGTATCAGTGAGTGCATCTTGCCTGAAAGGTACTAACCTTTTGCAGCAGGCAGGATCCAGAGCAGCCTGCATAGGTCTTTCCAGGACTATGAGAGCTAGGTAGGGAGAGTTTCCTAGCCAATTCAAGATTGATTTTTCTATGTTTTGGAAGTAAAGCATGTGGTTTCTTCTGCAATGAGGTTTTCCCATCCAGTTATGGTGGGCAACTATTAGTAGTGCCATATACTTTGGAGTCTCCCTGACCCCATGGGGAGGTGATTCTCAATATGAACTTTATCTTGTATTTTCTCCATTTACTGCTAAGTGTAAGATATTTGTTGTTTTCATGTAGAAGAAGCAGGTTTGGAACGGCCCATCAATTTACTCTGGTTTAACTATTAAAGAAGACTACACTCAGGAATTATGACAAGCCTATATTCTTTAGAATAGTATACAGTAAGAAATAAGTATCATTTGATGGGATCTTTATGTGTGGCATCAAATCGAAGCCTGTGCTTGCTAAACAAGCACTATACCACTGAGCTCTGTCTTCAGTCTTGTATGACTCAGATACCATATACCTCACCCTGCGTTACTCATTTGTATCACCCCAATTTACTTTCTGGAGAACTAAATATGAACCTGAAGAGAAATTTTAATTCAAACTAATTTAATGATAAATTAGAAAAATTTTAAGCGCCATTCTTATTGAATAAGGATTAATCAAGAATATATTTACTTATTGCTCTTAGTCATTTACTAAAACCATGCTCTGAAAGATTTATTGTGTAGCTTACAGTAACTTTTTTTCCAACTTTACTTCTCATGCATATCTGTTTTTTATAATTGTGTTGTGAACGTTTTCAGGCGATGTTGGCATCTGGGAGAAATGAGGAGTTCGTCTCTTGGTTCTGCCATCATGAATACTGGTATAGAGGAAGTGTGGAATGCTTGAAGTGATTAAATTTTCTGGGCCATCTGGTCATCAAGAAAAGGCTGTGTTTTCAATTTCACAGTGAATAAGAAGTTATTAAGGAAAGAATATTTAGTTTAGGGAAGAAAGAAATCATACTTTATTTCTGACTCTAATTTAGAGTCTGCTTAACTGTGAAGAGGAGGGCTCGCTAAGGTGGGGCCACATGATGGTGCTGTCTGGGTTGCAAGGGAAAGCACAGAGGCCATTGTTAGTAAAAGATGAACAAATGTGCAAGGGGTAGCCACTTGCAAAGGAATTGTTCCTAGTGCTCTTCTTTCTCCCCACAAACAATTCTTATGGAAGGGAAGTGAGTCACAGGGGTGAATTTTTCTCGTGCCACAAAAGAAATTAGACTACCTGGTTCCTTCCAGTGTGCTGCCAGGACCTCTGATGCATGGATCAGTTGGGAAGTGATGAGTCAGGTGTAATTGATTAACATCTGTCCACTCTTCTACTTATCATACTACCTCATGCTTTAAACATTCAAACCAGGCTTATATTTTATTTACTACTCTGTAAATAAAGTACCAGCTTCAAGAAAGGCTTAGAAAATCAGTGCAGAAGGCACTAAACATTGAAATTGGAAATATGGTAGAGATGATGGTAGACAAGATTATCAAAAAGAAAAGTGCCTGGAAATGAACCCATTTACCACCTGACCTTGCACATCATCATATTTTCAAGTCCCCCTTGTGCCACCTAACACACACCCAGAGAGTTCACATCCTGGAGTGTGCATGGTATGGAGCCATCACATTTGTAGTAGATTTGTAGCCCTGCAGCTATACAGATGTGGCTGACTTCCTTCAAAATTCACTTAGTTACTAAGCATAGAAACTATGGTTCTTGATGGTTGCCCCGATAGCCTTTGGAACACCGAGAGTGCCTCTCAATGCAAGAATCCTCCTGGCTTCAGTCAAAGTCTCCATAAGGAAAGCAAGGGGTAGGACAGGAGCAGAGGCCAGACAAGAGGACTAGAATGGAGAGTCTTGACAGCCAAGAGTGTAGTCTGCTTCCAGATGAGTGTGGTTGAAGCCAAGCTGGGCTGGGGCTCTGCAGAACTGAGCTGAGATGGTGCAAATGATCAAGTCAGAAGGGAAGGACCTCCATTCAATATGAAGATATTAGACAATAATTCCAGAATTTTAACAGGCACTGTCCATGCCTGCAACATGGCTCATACTTCTCTCTCCTTCCCAAACCCATCACTCAAGCTGGGATACAGCTCCTCAGCTTGTGGGGCTCATCCAGATGCAAGAGGAGTGTGTCCAGCACAAGCCTCAAGGCACTCTCATGTCCCGTTCACTGTTCATGTGTACTCTGCACCTGAAACCTGAGCCTTCCTAAAGCTGAGCTTAATGACCCCCAGCCTTCCTGTTCCCACCTTTCTTCTGTCTCCTGCACTGAACTTGCTCTGCTTCCGTACTGTTTCTTCCCTGAGTCTGCTCTCTCCTGACTTACTTCTGTGGTAGCCAGGGTTCTTTGGAGAAGTGGAACTAGCAGGATGTGAATAAAGGCAGATGTTTGCTTTAAGGAATTAGCTTCTGCAAGTATAGAGAATGATAAGTCCAGATTCTGATTCTATGGGTGAGCTGGCAGGCCAGAGACCCAGGTCCCAGTCTACAGCTATCTATGAGTAGAATTCCTTCTTGCTTGGTTGAAAAGCAGTCCTCTCATTAGGTTTTCTAAGAATGGAGTAAGGCCCACATTATGGGTGACAAAGTACTCAGAAGCCACAGTCTCCACCCATCTGTCCCCCACTCACAAATATACTTCATTTTGTATTTGACCAAGTCACTGTAGTCAGTTCACACTGACATAAAATGATCACCATCACACTGTCATTTCTTTTCTAGCTGTGACCTGCATAATGGGTGGAATCCTTCACTTCTTTCTCTCTTACCGTGTCAGCTCTACATCTGCTGTGTGCCTGTCAACACCTACATCGCTCTTCGGATCTTACATCGCTCCTCTGGTCTGCCTTTCTACTGAAACTGCTTCACACAGAAAATAAAATAAAATAAAATAAAAGCCCAAATGTTAACAGTGACACAAGCCTGTGGTTTCTGGCCCACGGGGTTGATAGGAAGTGCATGATTCACAAATCAACTTCCTCTTTCAGACATAGAGAGTTCTGTGGAGCCCCTTCTCCCCGGAATACTACAGATCCTGGCCTCATGCACCACCCCTCAACTCAGTGCTCTTCCTCACTGGCTCTTTGAATGGTCTTGCTTCCACTCCAGGAGACAAGTCAGGAGCTCATAAAGCCCAGGAGCTATTCACACCCCTGTCTTCAGAATATGCCCAGAGCAGCTCTGCCTCTTCTCCATTTTAGCTTTCCTGGTGACAGATTTCCCACATCAGCTCCTCACCAGTGTCCTCTCAGTGTGCTAACTTCCAACTTTTGCACTGCTCGAGGTTATGTTTGGTGATGGCTTCATTCAAAAAGTCAGAGGATGCAGTAGCTAAAATATCTGGGCTTCAATTCCTGGCTCTCTGTGATTCGCTAGAGAACACAGCTGATCGTCTAACCCTCAGACCAGCATCTGCAGCAATTACACACATCTGGGAGACTTCTCACATCCTCTAGTGCTTACTCCCGAGGTTTCTTTGGGGTCCTGAAGCCATTATCACCCGACTCCTGACTCTGTTGCCCCTCCCATGACAGTCTGTTCCACCTTTCAACTTGAGTTCCCTGCCAGATGTCCAGCTTTTACTCATACATCTATTCCAACAACTCAAGAGTACGTTGATGGGAGATGTTATTCTGTATATATGTTTCTCATACTGGTTAATACAGCTCTGTGGCCAATAGAAAACTAGATAGGCGGGGCTAGGAGACTAGGAGAAGGAAAGAGGAAATGGGAAGGAGGGGTCGAGATGTAGCCGGGGGAAGAAGCAAGACGCCTGCTGCGGCTCCCTGATAAGACGACCACGTGGAAATACTTAGATAAGTAGAAATGGGTTAATAATTAAGACAGAGCTAGCCCATTAACAATAATGGTAACTGGCCAACAAGATTGTATCAAATACAGAGTCTCTGAGTGTTATTTGGGGCTGGCGCAGCTGTGGGCCCAGACTGGCAGCAGGCGGGATTGCGCCGGCGGGTAGGAACAACCTGCCGTAACAGTATGTGACCTCCAATATGTTGGGAAGTGGTAGGACATGACGGTGTGTAGTTAGGCATATCCTACCAGACACAGAGTAACAATAGGAGGAAGAGGACTGGGGTGTTAGAAGGAATATGATATATGTTGGCCTTGTTACTTCTCAGGTATTGGAGGAGCATGTGTAACTTTTGTGACCTCTTTAGGACTTTTATTCCTAGATCAAATTCCTACCAGAAAGGCCATGGGGTTGACTTGATAATTTCATACCCCAGTAATGTAAACCAGAAAGGATTTGTTCTACAAAACTGAAAAGTCTCTGTTACAGCAGGGATGCTATGCACACTCTTCAGGGGTAGGTCTTAACGCCAGCAGTTTCAGCCATCTCTCCTCTATAATATCTTCCTCATCATCTTTGCCTAACTGCTGGTGTGCTGGAGTTCATTGTGAAGGACAGGGCTCTGAGCCAGTGACCTAAGAGCAGAGGGAACACATCTCTAAACACAGCAGCCATCAAGTTTTATTATTGTATTATTATTAGTTTCTATGGAATTATCCAGTAAAGTTCCTTTAAAAATGCCTCTATCCATTTATTCATCAGTTTTCCTGGGCACGTGATACCATTGCAAGTGCTGGCCGACAGGGAGAGTAACGAGGACACACAGGCATCTAGAGGAGTCCATCATTTGGCCACTGATAACACTGGCTTTGATTCCAAGACAGGGTCGACAGAAAACATGTGCTCAGACAACTGAATCTGGCTCCTGTCCTGCATAGACTCATCTGCCACATGTCCACATTTCACTCCTACACATGGCCCTGCTCAAGAGTAAGAGACCTTCAGAACGTTTGGAAGTGGCAGGGCATGCCTAGCTGATGTGTTCTCATCCTTCAAGGCTATTTCTGGAACCAATGATAGTAGATACCAAGTGTTACATATGTGCATATGTGCCCGCGTATGTGTGATGTGATGGCTGATCAATTAAAACAGGGCTAGTCTCCTCTGACCTATCACAGACATTGTGTCAGGATGGCATGTACATGTGCAGCCTCAACAGGAGCTCACAGATTATGGTTATTTCTTAGGTACTTTTACCATTCTTCTGCACGCAAGTTCCCTCCTTATAAGAGCTTCAGTAGACAGTATAACTCTTTAAAAATAAGGAATGTGGCCATTTTCCCCATTATCACACTGCTGTGAATACACCACTCTAGGAAATCAATAATTCTTTTAGTGGAATAGTGTAAACATTTAAATGAGGAACATTTTAATACTATTCTCTAGTATCAGGAAGACTGGGGAGGGAATAGAAGACTGGAGAGGTCCCGTGGATGTCTTATAATCCTGATCCTTGATGCATTTACATTCACCCAGAAAAGAATCAGTAGAATGTGAAGAAAAGTAGAAAAGTCAGCTAGCCTTCTTTCAAATATTAAAGTGTATCTAACAGTACACCCAAGTCCAAAAATGACAAAACTGGGTGGTGAATGCATGAATGAGTCAGTCAGATGACTCTGAGAGTAAGTTGGGCTCTGTGGGATGTCCCTTATCTTTCTCAGCCCACTTACAAATTATTGCCTTGTGCTTTAGAGCCAGAGGGCTCCTTGTTATTCCTAAGACAGAAGTGAAAAATAATGGTGCTAACATCCTCATTAATTTGTTAGCTAATTCTGCCACCAAGGAATCATTGTCACCCAGTTTTTCTCTTTTTCTCTAATGTATAGAGTCACTCTACATAATATATGCTTGTCATTCAGTCTGTGTGTCAATATTTCAGGAGAGGTAGTATCCCTGGGCCAGGAGGCCAACCTTGTGAAGCTGGTAACAATAGCTGATGAAACCAAATACAGTCTACGGAGAATATTGATGAAGCTGTGGAAGCCACTTCCACAGAGGCTATCAACACAGACAATCACATGGAAGACATAAAGCAAATATGGATGATCCTGGCATCATGGCCTTTGACAGTTTCTTATTACATTAATATTTTTTCCATAGTCCATAGGTGTGGGTATGTGCCAGACTACACTGAATTTTCCTCTGCTTCCTGGAATTGCAATCGTTGATTTTATGTATTAATTCTTAAAGAATAATGTATTTTTCTCTGTGAAGATGTAGTATTTCAACTCAATAATGACTCTACTTTCTAAATATTTTAAACTAAATATGTTTAATGAGATATGAGGATTAGTTGAAATATTGAATTACTGAAACCATCCTAAACAAAATTTTTATTTATCAATGCCATAAATTATTTTCAGTATATTCTATTTGTTGCCTATTGATTAATCCGCATTTTCTCGTACTTCAGGATATGAAGCAATCATTTATGCTTCAATTGTAATTAATGTCTATATATATACATATATGCATATTCGAGAAAGTAATTACATTCTCTTTATTTCCAAGATAAAGCCTGAGAATTGGAGTTAAAACAACACTAATATTCTGTATTCCCATTTGTTTTCCTTTGGTTGCCTCTTTAACCTCAGGGCTCACTGAGTACTGTCTCAAATTCAATTGCACTGGAGATTTAGTTTATGTTTTCAGATCACTCTTAATATTTTCCATCTCAATTGGAAGTCAGGCAATTTAATATGTTTAAGTTGCTGACTAAGGCAAAGAAATAAGTTCTACCAAGATTTTCTTAAAACTAAATCCTAAATTAGATTACCTTAGATGTGAGTTACCTGATGATTGAATACTGTAATCGTCTCAGGCCTTTCTCCTACCTGCTCATCCATTGTTGAGGCAATGAATATTTATCAAGTGTCTACAACCTGTCAGACAGTGTGAGATGCTGGCGACATGTAGATGACAAACCGCAGTCTATGCCCTCCGTTGTACTTAGGAGGCTGGCAAGGCTGTGTGGGAATTCACTGGATAATGGAATCAAAGCTAGATTTCAAGTTTGTTGTTCCCTGTCAATTAAAACAAAATTTAGCAGCCTTCCTGGAAAAATCAAGCTTGCCTGTGGCTGCCAAAGTTCCCAAGAGGTTTGCAATATGGTTGTTGCAAATCAATAGTTGTCACACCTGAAACGGGCCTAGTCTCACTGTAGGACCTGATAAACAGATTTCCATGCCCTGTACAAGTGGTCTGGTTCAGTAGATCTGAGGTTGGAGTGAGATGAATTTGGGTTTCTAACAAGTCCACGGGGGAGCAACGGACTGTAGGGAGCACGGTTTGACCTTGTTCTACATTATCGTGTTGCTTGATGTCTATTCTTAGTGACAACAGTGATATGGACAATAGTGATGAGAAGAGGCCACATTTAGTGAGCTTTTGTGGAATGTCAAGTATTTTTCCCTCTGTGTTCAACTTTATGTTCAATCCTCACAACTGTGATGTGGACCTTGCCACTTCTTTCTACAAGTGAGAAAATGAGTTTGTAGCGAGGCCAATAATGTTGACAAGGTTCCAGGTCTTCTAAGGGGAAGAGGTCAGGACTGGACCTCTGGGTCATTCGTGTGCTCCAACCATCAGGCACTCCTGCCCTCCTGTGATGGCCAGCACATCTGTGCAGTGATATCAGTGTGATTGGCCTCCCTGGCAAATGTGTGGGCAGCTGCTAGACCTGTCTGCACTCAACCCTGCACCTTGTGGGATTCTGAATAGATGGCTCTCCAGGCTCTTGGGGAAGAGCTTCAACTGTCTGTCCTAGTTGCTAGGAGGCTTTTGAGATGGGAACTTTTCTGTTTAATTGGGGAAAAAAATGTTTCTCTTTTACAGATTTTTGTTTGTTTGTTTTGTTTTTTTGTTTTTTGAGACAGGGGTTTCTCTGTATTGTTTTGGAACCTGTCCAGGAACTAGCTCTGTAGACTAGGCTGGACTCGCACTCACAGAGATCTGCCTGCCTCTGCCTCCTGAGTGCTGGGATCAAAGGCGTGCACCACCAACACCCAGCTTCTTTTGCAGATTTTTAAAAAGTTAAATGTTTTTTTTAAAGATTAAAAATTATTTTTAAAAAGGTAAGTATAGCACAATACCCTGCTAAATGAGCTCATCTCTAAACCAAAGCAAACATGAGCAGGAGGACTGGAAGGAGGTTTGTTGCCTCTTCTGGAGGTCCCATACCCCTTTCCGTCCCTGTCCACATTCAGCCTGTTGACAAGGTGTCTGCAGAGTGAGGCTGCGTTTTCCTGACCTGTCCCCATTAAAATATGTTTCTGCTCATGTCCTGATGTGAAAATAGCAGGAATCTGCTATATTAATTAACAGTTCTCTCAGGAGGGTTCAATCGCTCTCCTTCCCCCAGGGTGAAGAAAGTCAAAGAATGTGCTAGAGTATCCATCAACATCTAGGAAGGGTGTCTTGTTTCCTGGTTAGCCACTGTGGCTTTCACTGAAGGGTTACTAACCAGAGTCTGCTCCCATGCACACAGCAGGGAGTCCTTTCAGTGGGTGCTTAGAAACACAGTGGACTATGTAACTCCATCTTGATTCTTCCCTTTTCCTTCATATTTTATCCTCTTTTTTTTTCACAAAAGATTACCAAGTCCCATCACTTTTCAAGGAAGTATATCGTTTCCTATATCTAGTGGTTGATGAGCCAATGGAGCAATCTCTGTGTCTCTTGTATTTTCAGTGATCATTATGTGCCTACATTTTCTTTAGTGGAGACTGGCCCTCTTTATTTGCCAGACACCAAACTTTAAAAATGACCTCCTATCCAAGAGACCATTTCATAGCCTGTCCAGTCTAGCTGTTAAATTCAGGGAGATCATGTGTACAGGAAAAAAGCCACAGAAAGGTTGTAGACTGACTGAGTTATTCCAAATTTGATGTTTATGAAAATGTCCTATCAAAGAAAAGAACTTTGTCACTCAGCCCCTCCCATATGCCCCATTCCATCATAGGTCCCTCTGTCCTAATAAAAGTAACCATGTTCTGGCTCTGTCATAATCAATCTTGTATTCTCATGGTGTCGTTCTATAAGCTGACCTCTACACATGTGCCCGGGTGTGTTTGAATGTGAGTACATGTGTGTGTATTGACTAATCAATGACATAGCTCATGTAGGGAAAGGGCAAATGCTTGTGTTTCATTTATTTACTAAATCTCAAGGTAAGGAATTAGTTCTTTATCATATTCCAAAGGTTACTAGTTCTGTTTTTAGAAGGTCACCTTAAGAACTCATGGGTGGAGGCTGAGGAACAGTTCAGTAGTTAAGAGCACGAGTTACTCTTGTAGAGGATAGGGATTCAGTTCTCAGCAACTACATCAAGACTCACAAACACCTATAACTCCAGTTTCAGGGAATCCAGCATCTGCTTCTGGCCTCTTTAGGAACAAACATACTTATAGCAAAACACGTGTACACATAAAATAAATCTTATTAAAAAAAAAAAAAAACCTCATGGATGTAAACTCATTTAACAAATGCCAATATTCTGCATTTAATACCATGCTGAAGCTTAAAACTGTAACATCCATGACCCTTAGAAGTCTCTTCGTAGTGCTCCTAAGTCCCTCCCACATGATCCATGAGATTAATGAAGCTTCCCCATGAGATGTTCTAGGCTTACCTTGTAGCCTCGCTGACTCCACCTGGAATCTGCTGTTTCTCTGCCTAGGCTGGGTTCTTTTAAGTGAGACAATATGTCTTCCAACTGCTCCTATTCAGGGATGCTCTACATCATTGGGGAAAGCTTTCTGGCTCCCCCAAGCTCCCTCCACTGTAGCTTGATATGGTGGTTTGAAAGAAAATGATCCACCAAAGGAATGGCACTATTAGGAGATGTGGCCTTTTTGCAGGAAGTGTGTCACTGTGGGGGCAGGCTCTGAGGGTCTCTTTTCCTCAAGCTACCTTTAGTGTGACAGTCGACTTCCTGTTGCCTGCAGGATGTAGCACTGTCAGCTCCAGCACCACATCTGCTGCCATGCCATCATGCCACCCTTCGTGACTGAAACTGTAAGTGAGCCACCCCAATTAAATGATTCCTTTGTAAGAGCTGCCATGGTCGTGGTGTCTCTTCACAGCAGTAGTAACCCTGACTAAGTGGTATTCAAATGTACTCAGCAACAAGCTTTCTGTTTTGGTTCTGGTTTCCCAGCCCGCTTTCTTCTCAACTTTATTTCTTCATCTCCATTCATCTCCATTCCGGTTCTGATCCACTTTGATGTATTTTACCAGTGTGGGTCTTGACCTGTAAAGGAATCTTGGTGAACTGGGGAGCCCGCAGGGAGCTGGTGCCGTGTGACCCCCCTCCCCCCGGGGTTCCCTCGTGCAAGCGATGAAGACCAGTGCTTCCTGCTCTCCAGTTTCTCAGATTGGCCCGCCATGCCTCCCACTGTGCACTGTGGACCTGTTACTGGACTTCTCAGAGGCCCGACTGCTTTCTCCTCCCCCTCCTCATGCACCGATGAAGCCGCCACATATGTCTCATAATATTGGTAGCTTGATTCCAACCACTTATATTTTGGAGGCTCACTGAAATGTTTTTATTGAAATATTATATTGGAAAATTATGCTTGCCGCTTCTGTCCTCCTATTCCATCTCCAGTGGGAACTTCTTGAGAAATGTCCTTGTAGACTCCAATTTCCTTCTCTCTTGAAGAGTGAAAATGTTTTAACCTGTGTGGTAGAAACCTTTATAACCCTCCTACCTCTGCCTTTCAAGCTCTGTGTGTATAGGTGTGTACCACCATGCCAAGCTTTGCTGGGGTTTTTTGTTTGGTTTGTTTGGTTTTGTGCTAGGGAATAAACCCAGGGTCTTGTGGATGTTAAATTTGAGTTCTGCCACTGAACTACACCTCTGGCTGCCTCCATGCCCCAACCCATCTTGCTGTCTGTCTATCTATCTATCTAATCTATCTATCTATTTATTTTTGGCCTGCTCAACACTTCCTCCAACTCCCTCATCCTCCCAGGTGGGTTTTTAACAAAATGGAAGAAAGAGGGTATAAGATGATGGTTGGAACATCTTTGGATGTTTGAAGAACAACAGAACTGAATGAAAAGATGAGTGGCAGCATATGGTCTGGGTATGAGCACTGTCTCACTGCACCCAGGCATTTGCTATTCTTCCTTTTCAATAGGAGGGAGACAGTTTACATATAATTTGGGGATGATAATCACTTTCAGGCAGAGGCAGGTGGCACCAGGTCAAGCCAGCACCATAATTAAGGAGTAATTTCCTTTTTTAAGATTTATTTTCCTTTATGTGCGTGTGTACCTGTGTGGGAGTATATGCACACCAGCCCAGGTACTCACAGACACCAGAGAGTGCCAGACTCCCTGAAGTACAACTTACAGGCAGCAGTGTGGCATGGGCGTGGGAACCAAATCCAATGGAGCTCTTAGCTTCCAATTCTACATTCCATGGGGGAAAATGGGAGGGCTAGGTTTTCTTCTTTTATATATGAAACAGCCTCTCATAAGCATTAAAGTGTAGACTTGCTCCTCTGGAGGAAGGCAGCCCTGAAATTGAAGCCAACATTCTCTCCTCCAGCCTGGCAGGCCCTGTGTCCCCATAAGGGACTGTGAAGCCACAGCCTCTGTAGTTTTCTGAGCAGGTGCCGGCCATCTTCTCTTGGAGCTGTTGCTGACAGTTAGGGTTTCTTTTGAGTATGGACCAGGCCAGAGGCCTCCTTTGATTGGCATTTCCTTTATTAGCTGGGAACACTGAAACAATAGGCCCTTCTACTGCGTGCCAGCATTCGGTGTTTGGCCTGCAAGTGTCTCTTGGTGACCTTTATTTGCATTGGCCTGCAGATAATAGTCAGTTTCCTTAGTGAGGAGGAGGTGGGAGGAGGTAAGAGGCACATGCGAAGCCTAAGTATTAAATCTGAGGACTTAAGTATAGGATGTGCAGAGGGCTCTGGCAGCCTCGGTTCCGCTGCCTTTTATGAAAGGGACAAAGACTGTGTCATTAGCTGCCTGGCCAGGCACCACCACTGGGCACTGATGGTTCAAAGACTAGAGATTAAGCCACCAGTGTCTTCAGGAGGTCCCCAGAACAGGGGCCACACCCGAAAAGTTAGGGAGGGCGTCAGACCTTGCCAGTTGCCAACCAGCAGCCTGCAGAGGAGGTGTGCCTGGCCTCACAGAGTTAACAAGACTTAGGGAACTGCCAGCATCTAAATATCAGGAGACTTCATATCTTTATGTCAAGAAAAAGGTCAAATTTGAGCTCCCTGAGAAAGCAGAGGGCTCGGTGCTACACTCGGCTGGTGCTGACTGGCAGGCACTTCCTGCTGTCACAGTCCTATGTCCTCTTTTTTTCCCTGGATTGTTCCTGTGAGCACATGGGCAGATTGGTATTTCTCCCTTCTTAAACACACACACACACACACACACACACACACACACACACACACACACACCATCAAACTCTCTCTACTGCACATCCCGGGCCCATTCCCATTTGCTTTCTTCTCTGCAGCAAAAGCTCAGAAGAGTTGTTGACAGTCAGTAGGATTCGCTGCCTCCATGCTTCTGCATGTTCTGCAGCTTTGCCCCCAGACTCCCCCCCGCCCACTGGGAGCTGCCTATGGTATGGCATCGCACACCTTTCAGACTCTTGCTCCTGCTGCCCCTTCTCTCTGGCCCCTTAGCTTTGTAAAGTTCATCTGTCCATGGCCTCCACCTCTCCCCTCGCCCCTCTGTGAGGGGGATGTATGGCTCTGCCCCTAGTTCATTTCTCCAGCTCAAGCTGGAGTCCAGCTGTGTGCCTGGCCCTCCCCTTTATGTTTCATAAGGCTCTTGACCGGACACATCCCAACTGAACCCACTCCTTTCTGCGTCTGCTGGCTTCACTGTGTTTTCTCCACTGCCACGCTCCTGCCTGGGGGAGTGGAGGGTTTGTGCTCTTCCACTCTAGTTTCTGCCTTAACAGATGCTAGCAGATAGGGGAGGGAGGCATGGTGTTCATTCTTCATGGTGGCCCTGGGCTGGGTGTGTCCCTGTCTGAGGTAGTGCAGCACGGCCATCTCCACAGGATTCTTTCCTGTCTGGATTCCCTGTTTCCTTCAAGCCCACGGTTGGTCACAGTTCCACTGTTGCTGTCTTTGGGGCATTGAAGTTCGCTGTCCCTGAACCCTGCCCACACCTGTGTAAACGGCCCCTTCATTATGCCCTCTATGAAGCTTCTTGATGAGTACCATCTGTTGCCTGGTGGGCCTTGACTGTACACCACATTGTCACCCACTCTATTTGAAAAGGCGGTACAAAGAGTGGCTAGCCTCTGTGTGAGGACAGTTAGGCACATGTGTCCATCATTTCCCATCAGTAGAAGCCTGAGGAGAAGATAGAGCCACATGCTCATCCCAAGAAGTATCTGTGATGAGACATTTTCTCTGGATAAGCGAGAACCCAGAGGTCAGTGCACATGAGCTGGGAGAGTGGGGGCCTCAGACACAGACTCTACAGCACTCAACTGCATGCATCCCTGGCGAAGTGGTTCAGACAGCTCTGAGAATGAAACCTTCAAAGAAGTCTGGGAACTGCAATCCTGTGCATTTCCTACTTTGTTTTTTTTTTTTTTTTTTTTTTTTTTACCAAGATGCACATAGTAGAGGCCATCATGTTTCCATAATATGAATTATGGGCATTTATTAGCTGCCCAAGATAGAAAGTATTATTAAGTTATGTGCAGGCACTGACTCAGGCCACTCAATGAGCAGGGGACCAATGAGAGGCCCCTGTTTGACTGAGACCATCTTTACACTGGCTGATGCTCTTTATGGCCTCAGGAAAGACTGAAGCAAGACCTCTACCCTTTGAAGCATCTCCTTCACACTGTTGTAAAATCGTGGGGTGTGGTGGTTCCTCCTGAGTGGTTGGGACATCCAGGAGAGACTCCCCTGACAGGGAAGTTTGAAGTAGAGATTTTATTTCTAACTTCACATCTTACTGCCTCCATGTCTCCTCAGACCCACCATACCTTGCAGCTTCTAGGATCCAGATGCAGCCTCTGTCCTTCATTCTGCAAACAAAACAGCTTGTAGAATGAATTAATGTGAAACTTGAGAGAGAAAAATCTATAGGCAAAGGGGGCATTTTTATTTTTAAAATACAAGAAAAATGCTATAAAGAATCCTATAAAACATCAAGATAAAGTTAGTGTTATTAGTTACTGTATTATCTAGGAAGGCCAAAAATTTGGTTTTTTTTTTTGTTTGTTTGTTTTTAGTCTGTTTTGGAGAAGTTTAAGTAAGAATTGGAAGCAGAGAGAGCAGATCATTAAGTCAAAGATTTACATCCTTGGGCTTTGTTCTACAATTATGCTTTGTAGTAGAGCAAAAATATTCTGCAATAGAAGAATCCTTAGGTAAACTCATATACATATATATATATATATATGAGTATCATACATATCAGCTAAATATGTATATTAGCTAAATGTTTTCATACACAAGCTCATATTGAGCAGTATTTCCTCATTTTGAATATATAGCTAAATTAATACTAACCTCTTGAGGTAAAAATTTAGGAAAAAAAACAACTGTATGTGTATTATTGTACCTATTCTGATTATATATGTGTACCTCTATATTATAACTAAGAAATTGGAGGCACATGTGCCAAAATATTAGCAATGCTTACCTCTTAGATTAACTGGTCTTCTAGTGCCGAGATAAAACATCATGATAAAAAGTAACTTGGGAAGAAAGGGGGTTATTTTGCTTACATCACAGTCCTTGTCTAAGGAAGGGAACTCAAGGCAGGAATCTGAAGGCAGGAACTGAAGCAGAGGCCACAAAGGATGCTGATTTGTTCGCTGGCATGCTGAGCCTGCCTTCTCATACATCCCAAGACCACCAACCCAAGGGGAACAACCACTCACAATGGACTGGGTCCTCCCACATCAATCATCAATCAAGAAGATGCCCATCAGGCTTGCCCGCCAGCCAGTCTTTGGCATTCTCAACTGAGGTTCCCTCTTCCCAAATGACTCTGTGCTAAGTTGTCAGAAAACTAAACAGCACATCTTTGGATAAGGATACATCTAGTTGCTTCTAAGTTTACATTTTAATTTTTTAATTACATTTTTTATTTTATTTAGTGTATGTGTATGCATTTGTCAGGGTACACATAAGGAGGTCAGAGCATAACATGTAGGAGTCAGCTCTTCCTTCTGCCACGTGGGTGCTGGGAATCAAATTCAGGTCATTGGGTCTGACGTAAGGTGCCATCTCACTCAGGGGCACATTTAATATTTTACATGCTTTTCCCAGTTGGCATACAAATGCGTCAGCTTAATAACTGAATGTAAAAAAATAACTCTTGGAAGGGGATGACATTGCTTTACAAATAGGGCTGACGGCTACGAGGAAGGGGCATTTTGTGTGTCTTACATTACACACAATGGATAACAGTAATCAGCAGGCCTCACAGAATAATAAATAGTGAACCTTTACTATACACCTGCCACTGGCAGGCACCGTGCATCGACACACCTTGGGCTCACACTATTACACTGACTCGTTTTCAGATTCTCTTTAATTCTTTTCTAACAGCACCACGAAGGTAGATACTAGAATAGTCTGGAGAGGCAGTTGGAGTTTAGAGAAGTTAAGTATACTTGTTGTGATAGAGCCAGTGCTGTGACAAACTGTTATTTTTTTTAAAAATCCCATTGGCAGCAACACTGGGACTGAGGGTGAATTGAGTTTCCTACTGATGGGGCATCTGCTGGACTCCATTGTTGCCCTAGATTCTCCTACCAGGCCAGTGGTCAGGGCAATTGAGACAGCAGAGGCCGGTGTGGAATTTATGGCTTGGCCCGGAAAGTGATGTCTGGAAGTGAGCCATGTGGTCACTTCTACCTACAAGGGAAACTAGAAAGAGTCTGGTTGTGGTCCCAGAAGGAAAAACAAGCATCCTCAAGTGTTCTGCAATGCTTTGCACTTTGTGAGTGATCTTCCCAGAGTCAATGACAGCCAGGCTGGGAGTGTAGTCAGTCCTGGTAAGCTTACAGCTTCACCACAGAGCCAAGCAGCCACACTAAGAGACATGTTTGTGGATGGTGCCACCATGACGTCCGGGTTCTTTCCCACTTCAAAGCCTGTCCCACCGCTCCCCTCCTCCCCTCCCCAGCCCCTGAGATGGTCTCACTTCACTCAGTATTTTAATTTTTAGAATTCTTTTAAGACATTCCTCTTTTACTTTTTGTATGTGAATACTCTTCCTGCATTACACGTATGTATAATTACTTGTGTGTCTGTTGGATCCCTGGGAACTGGGGAGTGGCTGGGATCCACCATGTAGGAGCTGAGCATTAAACCCAGGTCCTCTGTGGGTGCCAGGAACCAAACCTGAATCCTCTACAAGAGCGGCAAGTGTTCTTCACCACTAAGCCACCTCTCCCCTTTAGTCAGCGTTTCTTGCCAGTATCCTTTCAGTCTCCAGATGTGCCGCAGCTCCAGCTGTGCTAGCCTCTACGTCACAGCTCTGCAAGCATGTCCTATAAGAACACAAATATGCTTATATAACTTCTTGGCTTACAAGCTCCAGTAAGTTCCATGAATAACACTCAGCATGCTGTTCTAACACAGGCTCTGAGGCATGCACACCTGCCTGCCCTTCTGCTGGTCCTTTTGTAAATCCCATCCAGTTCACTCTCTCCACCTTCCTGGCTTCCACTGAACTGTATTTCCTGCTTCTCCACTTGTCTGAGTTACAGGCATCCTTCAAGGCCATTAAGCTTTATCTTTTCCCAGAGCCCTTTCCCAACCACCTCCAGCTAGCTCTAACTGTCCCTTTGCTTCACTTGGGGATTAGCTGCTGCTAACAGCAGTCAGCAGCAACCGCTCAGCCAGCTTTAGGAAAAGCCAGTCAGTGGAGAGGATTAGGAGCCCATAAAATTATTGGGAGGGTAGAGGAGCAGTAAGGCTGTAGGCAATTTCCAAGAGCAATTCCCAAGTTCACACTGCAGAATTTGCCCACCAAGGGCATATGCCTCAACCACAGCTGGAACCCTAGAAAACATGGAAGGTACTAAAGGTAGAGGGGGTCACACTGCCTCTGGTAAGGTCTGCATCAGCACGGGACCCAAAAGTAGGGGCAGAACACCCTCACTACTGCCACTGAAAAGTCAAAAGCCTAGACAATGGGCACTGGTTCACTAGCAAATACTCTTATAAATCACACACACACACACACACACACACCAAACTTTTTCCCGAAAGTTCTCATCTTCTCTCCTACTCTGACAACCTCATACTGAGTTCTGTGATTTTGCTCCATTCTGTAGTGTAAACACAGTATCACCACTATGCCCACCCTTCTAAATTACAAATCTCATTATCTCTTTCCAAGTTTCCAGTAACCAACGCTTCCTTTAGTGTTGAAAAGTACAAATTCTTTGGCTTAACATTCACATTATTCTTCTTCCTGTCCGCCATGGCTTTAGCTCAAGCCACTGTCTGCACTGGCTAAAGTGCCTGGCTGCTGTGTTTACTCAGTTTCCTAATCTTAGTTATTTTGGGGGGATGGTGGCCGTTACCTGCCCTTTAACCCGGTACTCCACATCACATGGGCATATCTTTTCCTACTGAAGTTCCACAGCACTGGCTTTTAGTGTGTGTAAGGCCTTGAGGTTCCATGAAAATGTTTCTAGGACCTCTAAAGGGAACAGAGAAAGACTAGCAAGGGACATTCTGACCTGCCTGTCATAGCTGGCTGAACAGCACAGCTCTGCTCAGAAAAATTCATCTGTTGTTTCCCTTGATTTTTATGACAAAAATTTATATTTCTGTGGAAAAGAGGGAAAAAAACCACTTAAATGGAAGTTTGGGTGAGGTGTGTGTGTGTGTGTGTGTGTGTGTGTGTGTGTGTGTGTGTGTGTGTGTGTGTGTGAAGCATATGTGTGCACATGCTTGTGTAGATGTACACACCTACACTACACATGTATATTTGAAGGCTAGTGATGTCTAGTGTCTTCTGTTGTCATTCTCTACATTAGTTTTTGACACAGGGTCCCTCACTAAACCCGAAGTCTGCTGATCAGACTGGCTGATCAGCAAGCCCCAGAATCAACCTGACTTCTCCCTCCCTACCAAGCCCAGATTTTACATGGGTGCTAGCAAAGCAAACGGGTCCTGATACTTTACCCACTAAGCCATCTTCCTAGTCCTTGGTATTTTTTTTTTTACAGTACTGAGAGTTGAGCCCCTGGCCTAATGTGTGATAGGCAACCACTCTCCTGCTAAGCTACATTGCCAACCCAAAAGTGAGTTTTAAAGAGTTTGTATGCATGCACTCATCCTTGTGCATGAAGTTTAATTAGGTGTGTGTCTACCACTTGGTCTTGCTTGAATCACTTGCATGTAATCAGATGGAGATAGCCAAGATACATGTGTTCATTTGAAGTGAGGAGATAAGGCTTAGGAAAAACAATGAACACCATGTAAAGGTATTTTTTTTAAAGTTTCTCCATTATAGCTAAAGAGGTTTCCAGAGGCAGTGTTACAAGACTGTGAGTCCCAATATATGCCAGCAAATGTCAGTTTGCTCCAAGCAGTAACAAACTGCCTTCCAAAAGGCTCCCTGAAGGGAGGGTCAACACCAGGAATGACACAGATGATGCTGGAGCATCTACAGAAGACCCTGAAGGTCCTTTTGACCTTAATGCCCCCTAATCTTCTGTTGTAATTAGAAGCAGGCCACACCGAGTCTCCAGATGGCCTAGTCTCAGGGGTTTTGTGAGACTATAATATCAGCAGTATTTCTTTTGTAACTTGGAAAACAAATTGGTCTGATGCCTTTATATTTAATTGCTTGTTGTTTGCCTCTGACTAAAGGTCCCCTGAGGCGATTTTAGAAAGGCAGCCCTAGGACTGCCATGTCTGGTCCTTGGGCCAATGCAGTTTCTGAAGCCAACTTGGCATCTTCTGGGCAAAGATTTGCTGGGGCAGCACATTTAGAGGATAATTTACAGGTTTTGCTCTTTAGTAGCAAATGGGAACTCACTGGAAAGTAGTGGTGAGTTGTGGGAACTCATTGGAAAGCAGTGGGGAATTGTGGGAACTCACTGGAAGGCAGTGGTGAGTTGTGGGGCCCGTTAGCTGTCTCTGTGGGTGAGCTGAGGGTTTTCTTTGCTTGACCATTTCACATGGACCTTGACTAGTTTGTATCCTCCCACCTGCAAGTTGACTAAACATAAATTTTATTTCCAGAACAGCTAGCTCTCTACCAGAAATCAAGAAGACTGCTTTTTAGTTCCCTGTCTTGGGACCTTCCGTGTACATTTTGAAACATATGGGCAGGGGAAATTAAGGAAATCTTAGGATTGCCACCGTTCTAAGAGAATTTTGACATAGTAAATTTAGAAACAATTTGTTTGCTTACTTAACTAGAACAAATCTCAAATCTTTTCTGGAAATAATTTATAGGATGGGTATGTGTTAGATGTACCTTGATAATTTAGTTTTATTAATGTCATTTCAAGTAATTATTAAATACTTGTCTGATGTCTTCAGTGAAGAATGGTTGGCCCAATTAATTCATTGAATTTTTTTTACCTTTCTATTTACAGAGGCTAATGCCATCATATTTTTGCTAGTAGAAGCATTTGATTTCATTACTTTTGTATGTTATATTAAGAAAACATACTCAATAGATCCACTTTGAAGAACTCCCCTTCATACCAAGACAGAATACCCTTTTTACTCAGCCTCATGGTAAAAGATTGCACAGAAGTAGAATGTATAAATCACATTACAGATATTGGCTGACACTGACAGTCAAGTTAAATGTGTGGCTTACATACATATTGTAGATTTGTGATAATCAGAATAATTTTTCGGTAGCTTACTGTGCCTTAACTGATTTTATACATATGCTTCATTCTGTCTTCATAATCCTGGCTGTCGCCCTGCTGCCTTTGAACTGGCTGCTATGGGGTGGGCTTTTCTTTTGTACTCATCCATTATCCTATACCTAAATATTCCTTTCAAAGTCTGGAAAATCATTAGGTATTCCATTGTGTAAAGTTGACGCTTCATTAACAAAATAGTTATTTAAAATTTCTGACTTAGTGAATAAGAATTTATTTATAACCATGTCTTAAGTTAATAGGATTAAAACCCAGATAGTATATGATATAAACATATGGCCCCTTTCTGTGACTCATCACTCGAGATATGTAAATGGTGTCACCATAGAAGCAGCAGAAGGGAATATGAAAATATGTGATATAATTATGTTTCAGAAAAGAAATAGCCAATTATGTTATCCAAGATCAGCTCTAAAAGAATCAAGAAACTTCTTGTGTGTGGCTAAGGATAAAACAGTGCTTTATTTTGTATGCTCAAACAAATAAGTTCCAAATGCAAAGTCCAGGATTAAAAGGACTGTCATAAGGGATGCAGAAATGCTTAGCACAGACATGATCTTTCATGCAAATGTCACAGTTCCAAAAATCATCTGGTAGCATTGGGCAGCCTTTGAAATTTGGTTCATATGCTGGGCTTGTCAATAACCCACCCATTCTGTCAGAGGCTTAAAATAGGTTCTTTTTAGGTTCATTTGGGATGGACGAAGAAATGCAAAAGTTGTTGCTCATTCATCATGTGTACAAGGCAACATCTGTTCTCTTCTAATGTTTTGCTTGCATTTCTGCTTTCTGAGTACATTAGGTAACCATAGAAATGAACTTTCTGGTAACCCGAAGGTGCGAATAGATAAGCAGATACATTGCTTAGATTAATGTCAGCTGAGATATACCAAATGTGAAAATGCAAAAGCCTTCCCTGTAGTAGGTAAATGATTATGATCCTGGTACCCACCTCCCAATGATACTAGTTCTGCCCATCCTACCCCCTATGTTAGACTCTGTATACCTTCTGTAATAGCAACTGAAGGGATAACATCTAATACACGCGAGGCTCCAGTATGGTGCTGAAGCATTAATGATTTTTGCTAGGATTCTGAGAGTTACCAATTTTTCTGGAAAGTTGACTTCCAAAAAAAAAAGTAGAACATTTCTACCCCTCAATTTGGAACAATATAGCATCACCAAGTTATGGTCCTGACTTGAAAGGGAAGTCATTACTGAAAATAAGATAATCCAGTAGGTATCTATTTATGGGGAAAACATTTGCAAAGCTGTGCACGGGTTGGTGTGGGAAAATCACATGGATTACCATGTAGTAACCTGGCACTAGAACATCAAAACTGGGTGGTTTTGATAGAGAGAAGTGAACTTAAGTCAGGCACAGTCATCATGAAACAAGTCAGATTTCTGGTTAGTTGTGGAATGGATTTGGATATGACCATACAGAAGCTATAGACAGCCCACAGAGATGAGCTTTCCATCAATCCACATCAGCAAAGCCTAGTGGGAAGCTGGGAACCCCAGTGCCCACTGAGCATCTGTAGGTTTTATCTCCTGGGGTAGTGCTGAGGAAAGGGGGTGGAAAAATGACCCTGGAGAGACAAAGGGAAGACACCAGCCCACCATCTAAATGTCCTGGGAAATTTTCAAAATAGTTAATATCCTACCCCCATGAAATGTTCTACACTTCATAAGGAGGAAATGCTAAAGGTTTTACTTGTTGCTGTCACTTTGGATTAAGAAATGTATCCTTTTATTTTATTAACTTATTTCATTCTTGATGCTATGTTTAATACCAAACCAAAGGCAGATCTGTCACGTTGATTTTCACAATTGGCCAGGTTTTCACAAAGTTTCAGAATTAGGATACTTACAACAACAAAGGGGCATGCAGTTCTCCCCAGAGATTCTTCAAAACAAAGTTTCAGAAACCAATAGATGGCAAGGCTCCTGGGATTGAGTCAGGTGATCATTTATTTGCAGTAAGATCCGGGAGAGTCCTTGTGAGGGTTCCACTGTCAAGCCACATCTCTGTGTGTCAAACACACCACTGTCTTAAAGAGGCCACAGTTGCTCTGACAAAACTGACTCATTTGCTCTTCCAGGCAGGTTGCTCTAACAGGCAGGTTGTCTGCTCTTGCATGGAAGAGCAAATGAGTCAGTGATCCCAGGCCCAAAGGACATTATGATGCTGCTGAGCTGCCGCTCCTCCCGTCTCCCCTTCTCCTCCCGTCTCCCCTTCTCCTCCCCTTTTACTTTCCTCTTCCTCCCCTTTTTTCTTCTTGCCTTTGTTCTTTCTAGCCACACTTCCACAATGCTGACCACCAAGGGGCCTTGACCAGTATGAGACTACACTGCCTGCTCTGTTCTTTGCTTCCAGGTTCCCACAAGTTGCTGTAGCCATATGAGTTCCTTGGGCAGCTTTGATATTTGAGAAGGCTACCCAGTGTGTGTGTGGGGGGGGGGTGCATGGCTCTGGAGACAAAAAGCCTCCCATTGTCCTGGTGGTATAGTCAATTGGAAATGTTAAGAGTCTATATCCCTGTAGTTGGTGACAAAAAGAGCTGAGTTCTAGTTTGTGGTTGATAGATTATTTACCTTCTTGCAGGATCAGGGCTCTTATTTGACTTTGATGCTTACAGATGGGCATAGCAGCATGCACTTGAAGACCCAACTACATGAGAACTGTGGCAAAGTGAGGCCTAAAATCCAAGGGTTTGAAGCCAGCCTGGGTAACATAGCACGACTCCCAACTATTAAAAATAAAAATAATTGATTTTTTAAAGAGAGAATGATTCAGTAACAGTGTCTTCCCTGGCTAGAGGAACCACATTTCTTTTTCCAAGGTCCTAGGAGGCCGTGTTTACTTCTCTGTTATCTGCAGATTTGTGTTCATGATGATCTCAGCCCTCCTTGGCATTGCACTTAGGCAATTATAATGTTCTCACTTCCTGCGGATGTAATCGAATGCAAAGATATACACACAGCCTGGTATTTGGAGAAGTGTTTCTTCCAAACAGGCAAAAAGAAATCGAGTTTCAAAGTTTCCTAAACACTGGGGGTTTCCCCGGGCCCCAGCTCTTTGTCTCAGTTATATAACTAGAAAACAGACAATGGGAAAATTACAAATGAGTATGAGTCCCTGATTGTAAAGGGCCTACTAGTGTTCCCAGCTAAAATAGTGATGAACTGTGATGCCTGGCTTGGTCTCAAGGACCTCATAGTCTGGTAGGGAAGATATTTGCGCTTGGGTACATAGATGGCAGGGTTGGGAATGTTTCGTGTTTGAAGGAGAGTAGAAACAAAGTTTCTTAGGAGGAGGACATCTGAGATGGACTTTGAAGGATAAATAAATGTTGATCAGAAGGCCGAGCAAAAGCATAGGGCCTGGAAAACTGAGTGGTGGGTCCAAAGAAGGCATTTATAAGGGATATAAGGGAGTGAGGGCCTAGTGCTGGGGCCTGGACCTTATCATTCTAAGGAGAACCAACCATTGTATGGTTTTAACCAGGTGGAGGCAAAGCCAGTGTGGCATTCTGAAAGTGAGCATTCTCATGTGTGTATAAGGGCAAGCTAGCTGTTCCTAATCTAAACATGACCTTGGACCTTAGCTTATACTAAAAAGCTTTCTAATTTGCTTTCATTTAAGTTCATAACAGAATTAATTGTATATCAGCTGGGAGACAGAAACCACATGGGTTATTTTAACGCAGAGGATTTAACATAAATTGTTAAGAAAACACTCAAGAACTGAAGGGCAAACTGTGCAGTGAATATCACAGTTCTAGTTGCCAGAGGAAATATCACCAGCCCTGAGGCTAGAGAGACATGGGAAGAGGCCAGAGTTACCAACACCATGCATTCTTTCATGGTGGCCACTCCGCAGGTTTAGAAGACGCTACAGTTCCTGAAGTAGAGCTATAATGGCCAGGGTGGAAAAAGAGGGCCTGTGGAGGCCACGGCAAATAAAGCACAAGCAGAACGCAAACAGGAAGAAAATGGGGCTTTCTCCCTCCCCAACCTTTCTTCTCTGTTCAGCACTCCATGGCAGAGAGCCTGCGAGGGAGTTGGCAGGCCAGACTCCCAGGGCAGAACCACAAAGCAGAATGAGAGATTAGAGCTAAGCATCCAGCAAATGCCTGCTCCCAGGGTGTGTGGCTCTGCTGGGAGGAAATGGGCTGGGTGTCCCAGAAACTGAGTCGCCCAAAACATTATCGGGTAATAAATCACCTTTGGACTTACTTTCGTTCTCAGCCTGGGTTTTCCTTTTCTTCGGTGTCTTAGCAATTTCTTTTTAATAGATTCATTGATTTTATTTTTGAGACAGAGTCACACCCCATAGCCCAGGTTGACTTGAAATTCACAGCAGCCCTCTTGCCTCAGCCTCCCGAGGGCTGGGGTTACAGGCATGAGCCTCCAAACCTGACGTTCGTTCCTAGGGCTTTCTGATCAGGGCTTTTGGACTTGCCCTGTGCCAAGCCATATCCTGCAGATTATAGGGCCCCAGGAAAAGGATGCCATTCTGTCCAGGAGCGCCTGCAGTGGGACGGTGACATCTGTGCAAGGCTTAGTTTGGCCACCAGGTGACAGTCTTCTCAGCCCATTGGTGCCTGGTGGGAGCAAGGGTTTAGTCCTTAGAATTAGGTTCAAATCCCAACTCTGATGGGAATTAAACAACAGTAGCAAGTGGTTTAATCTCCGAAGTGCAGCTCCTCATTTTCTAAATAATTCCCATCCAAACCCAGAACCTGGTACTTAGGAGGTATTTGCTAGACCACCTTTCCTTCTCTTATTTAGCAAAATAGAGAAACAGTCCTTTTTTGGAGGAAAACAGAAATGTAGTTACTATGTAGTTCTTCTCTCCAGGCATCTAGAACATTGAGTACACCAACAAAAATTTTAAAAATATATATATAATGGCTGGAAGTTATTTCTAAAGAGGAAGGCCGTCTTTAGTGTATGTAGACACCAGTGGCCGGATCCTCTGTGAGAACAATAGCCATTCATTGTATTTCAAAGCTGGCACCAGCAGCCAGTGTTCCAGTGTAATTCCCACACAAACAAATCTCTAGCAAAATTTCCATGACCATGTGGCTTGGTGTAAACAGCTTTGTAGCAAGTGCTTTCTACATGGATGCCCTTGCTGTCCGTGCAAATGTGCCACTTTCAGGGGAGTCTTGTAAACACTGTTTAAGAATTAATGATTTTTACAAAACAAGACAGAAAACAAATTCTCATCAGCCCTGCCCTCGGGATTGTGGTTTGCTGCAGAGGACACCTGGGAAATAATCCCTTCTACCAGAGCTGTGGCTAGAAGACGCAGTATTGGAACGATTCTTTAAAGTTACCAAGGCCCTGAAAGGCTAGCCAAGGCATGCTGGCTGCCAGAGGTCTTGTCTCTTGGGCCAATGAATAATGACAGGCTTTTTATTTTTAAGTAGTAGTTAGAATTTGATGGCACTTAATATTTGCAGTGACCTTTACAGCTATTGTTATTAGCTATTCCTCCCAGAGGCTCTTTGAACTAAAGGACATGACTATTTTTACTCAACACCCCCCCCCATCATGCTTCTCCTCCCACTTGTGCTGTAAGCCTGGTGGGTTCTCTGAATGTGATACTGACATTTGCCTGAAGGTAAGCTTCATTTCCTTAAGGGCAATGGTCTCAGTGATAAAGTATATTTCCAAGTGAATACAGTGAGGTTAAATATACTCCATGTAAATCAGTTCATATTGTTTCTCTGCTTAAAATCCTGCTGTAGTTTACTATTTTGCTCAGCGAGAAGCCCACGTGTCAGGTTCGAAAGGCCTTCAGTCCCTCCTTGCACCTTGCTTCTTCCTCCTAGCATTGTCGCAGTCAGTTACCTCTTTGCCACAACTCCTCCCTACAGACCCTTGAACTGGGCATTTGTATCGGTAGATTCCTGGGCCTGGCACACGCTTTCCCTCCAGATATGGCTGCCTCCTCTGCCCCTTGAAAGTCTTTGCTTAGATGTGACTTCCTCAGTGAGGTCTCTGTTGCTGACCCAATTTCAAACTGCAGCTGTCAAGTCCTCCCTGCCTGCTAGTATGCTACACTTCGCTTACCTGGTTATTGTGTTTCCTGGTTATTTCCTCGCTCCCTCACTCAGCATAAAGCAGGGATCTTTGGCAGGGTAATTCACTACTGCGCACTAAGCATTTAGACCAATAAATGCATGTAGAGGGCATCTAATAAATATTTGTCAAGTGAACGGATACTAGTTCTTTAAAGGTTGTTGTCACGAGGCCTAACCTGCGGGCTGCAATTTCTCAGTGTGGGCTTCATATTAATTCTCCTTAGTGAAGGCTCCTGGGCTAGTTTTCCAGCCCTGACAAACAATTCATCCTAATAGCAATTTTGTTCAGCTAAACGAAACCCACCAATTCCTAAGGTTGGAAGGAAGCATGAAATCTCAGTGTTATGGCACAGAAAATGCCTTAACAAGGGTTCCACTTGACCCCCACCAACCCATCACCATGCGGCACGGCTGCATCAGGCCTCTGAAGGGAAGTGGGCATGTGTGGGGCTTGAAGGGACAAAGTCTACTGATGGGTGGTGCGGGTAAGTTCTGCTTCCAGAGGTGCTCACTGCACGACCTTGAGCGGCCCGTAGCCTCTTCACCTGTTACCTTTTCTGTGATATAAAGGTAAAGACGAGTTTCCTTGATGCCATGGGTGTAAGGATACATATTTAGGATGTCATTAGGACATGCTGGTTTAGTAAAGTGGTGGTGCTAGGTTTTCCTCTAATATGACTTCACTAGCCCTGGGTAGTCAGCTATGTTTCCAGTACCAGGCATGGTTTCCCTCTGTTTAATCCAGCTTGAAGTCCAAATAGAAACTGTTAGCTATCAACAAGGTATGCATGCCACTATTGTACCTATAGAATTATCGTGGCATGCTGGTCATTGCTGTGGTTTCCAGGCATCATAGCTGGTTAAGACTGTTGGTTGCTTCCTTCCCTTGGAAGCTTGTATGCTGCCTTCTGATACCATGAAAGCCAGTCTTCGGGGAGGAGGCTTTCAAGTCAGATCCATCTTAGGTCCTCTCCAAATTGCATGGTATCTTCAGCAATGGGGATTTACCTTCCACTATTGGAAGGCAACCAAGGGCAACAGCAATAGCCAACAATGTTTTAAGAATCTATTGGACAACCCTGACCAAGAACTCAAAAGGAGTTCTCTCCTGCCTGGTGTTGGGGGCCATTAAAGAAAATCACATTGCAATTTTGAAATGCAAAAAACAAGTGATCACATGGTGATCAGCCCCGACTGATATATATACAACACAATTTCCACACCCAAGACTCTGGGGTCCTTGGGTAAAAGGAGACAAGTGATAAAAATCAGAGGAATAAGACACTGACTGAGATTGTGTCTCCTAGAAGTGTCTGAGAGGCTATACCCAAGAAGTCTCACCAACATGGCTGCCTCAACAAGACCTGAACAACGAACACCATAATATGGAAGGTGAAAAGGTTGCAGAGCCTCAACCAATAACTGGTGTATGCTGGGTGGCAGAAGTGGTCTTCAGAGAAGAGTCCTCTCAAACGGCTATCTAATCAGTACCAAGCAGTCAGCCCCAAGATCTTATACATCCCAGTAACATTATATGGACTGAGAAGGATGTATGTATGTATATGTATATATACTATATATATTTATATAAAATGGAACAACAATAAAGGAAAAGAAGATCATGAATTTATGAATTTGAAAGCAATGGTTGCATGGAAGGGGCTGGAGGGAAGAAACAGAAGGGAAAATCAAGTGATTATAGTATAATATCAAAAAATAAAAAAATATAGCTGGGCATTGGTGGCACATGGTTTTAATCCCAGCACTCAGAAGGCAGAGGCAGGTGGATCTCTGTGAGTTCGAGGCTAGTCTGGTCTACAGCGCTAGTTCCAGGCCAGGTTCCAAAACAATACAGAGAATCCCTGTCTTGAAAAAATAGTCTAGTTTATGAAGTTTCCCCGTCTTAAAAAATTCTGGTTTTAAAAATATCCACACAAATTATTTAACCATACTAATCAATTTTATCTGTGAAGTTCAGTGATGACCTATAACATGGCACTTTACCATCATCCATCATTGCAAATTTTCATCTTGCAAAACTTAGAGCATGATCATGAAACAGCAGTTCTAGTTCTCTATCCATCCCTCCTTATAGCTCCTAGCAACTATTACTATCCTCCTGTCTCTATGGTTTTGTCTCCTAAGAGTCCTCTGTGTAAATAGCAGCCTGTAGCTTTTGGGTGAGCATCTTGAAGGTCCATCCATGCCTTTAGCATATGTTAGTATTTCTTTCCTTTATAAGGTTGAACAGTAGACTATCATAATTGTTCACCATATTTTGTTTATTCATTATCTGCCTCTGGCCACTTGGCTTACTTCCATAGCCATAAGGTTTTGTGATAATTAGTAAGCTAGGGCATGTAAAAAAGTTTCACTTACAATAGGTACTGAGTAAATATTGGCTGACATTATTGTTAATATTGTTAACATTCTGATTTCTAGACTGTCCTTCAGTTCAACCAAGTCTTACTTCAGTTTGTAAGACCCGTGTCAACAGATTTGGGGTGGGAAGGGATAAGTCTCTCTCTCTCTCTCTCTCTCTCTCTCTCTCTCTCTCTCTCTCTCTCTCTCTCTCTCTCTCACACACACACACACACACACACACACACACACACACACACAGACACACACACACCTCAACTTCCTTTTGAGGGGCTAGTGGGTTCTCAATAAGTAGCCTAGTTTGCTCCTCAGATCTGCCCACCTCAGCCTCCTGAGTGCTGGAGGGATACTCCATCACACCCATCACACCACAACTCATCTGTTGATGGCTGTGTCAGTTGTTTCCATATCTTGGCTGTTGGGAATACTGATTAATGAACACCAAATGCAAATATCTTTCTGAAGTAGTGATTTCCTTTGGGGAAGGTCTATAGCTATATGAGAGACTGATGAATCATAAGGTGGTTCTATTTTTAACTTTAGGAACTCCCTGATGATTAATCACACTGAGCACCTTTTCACGTACATATTGCCATTTTTATATCTTCCTTTTTCGTATTTATTTAGTGTGGGATGTGTATGGGGGAGCACGCCTTATGGGTAGAGCTCAGAGAACAATTTGCAAGTCACTTCTCTCCTTCTACCATGTGGTGTCAAGGACTGAACTCCAGCCATCAAGCTTGTCAGCAAGCCCTTTGTATTGGTTAGACTTTGTCTACTTGACACAAACCTAGACAGTATCTGGGAAGTAGGAATTTTAGTTGCCTCCATCAGATGATCTTGTGGGCCAGTCTGTGGGGGTACTTTTAATGGAATTAATGTAGGAAAACCCAGCCAGTTGTGGGTGGTGCCGCTCATGGGCAGGTGGTCCTGGGTTGTAGAAGAAAGCAAGCAAAGTGATTTATGAGGAGCGAACCAGGAAGCAGCTTTTGCTGCAGTCTCTGTGTCAGCTCCTGCCTCCAGGCTCCTGCCTCGAGTTTCTGACCCAATTTCCCTAAGCGTTAGACTATGATCCTAACATGTAAACCATATGGGTAGTGAACTGGGTTTATAGTACAAGGCATGATTAGCCAGTCAAATGGGTATTGGTTACTGCTAGGATAGAAGTCCCACTTATTGCACCTTTTGGAATATTTTGCCATCCTGGTCACTGTTGTGGTTTGAAGACGTCAATCTGAGTAGAACTACCCAGATTGCTTTCCTCTCTTGGCAGCTCAAGTAGCTCCTTGCAGCACAGTACTGTGAGAGCTAGCCCTCAGGGAGGCATTCCAGCACAAGTCCTTCAAGTCCTCTGTCCAAGGAGAGTGGTGTTTTCAATGATAGGATCATACCTTCAATTGCTGGGAGGCAACCAAGGCCAATGACAATAGCCTATATTGTTTTGGAGGTCTCTTGAACTCTACTGACCAATAACTTGAAGGGAGGCTTCCTGTGCATAACACTGAAGTTTTTGTTGACTAGTCTATGGCTTTTATGGTGACATTGTTACCTCCAAGTGGTATAACCTCATTTAAACTATGTGTATAACACACACACACACACACACACACACACACACACACACTGAGATATATTAATTTTATATCCATTGAGAAATTTTCTAACATCATGTTCAGTAAGTGGTAGAATTGAGATTCGAACACAAGCTCTCTGCTTCCACAGTTTGAAGTCTCACCTTCCATCTAGCAGCTGTTTCCTGGTCTTTCACCCAGCAGATGTCAGCAAATTACCTTTGACCTCCAAGTCACCTCTGCCCTCTGGAAGACAGGATCATATGCTACTAATTTCTTCCACAGACAAATCCTATCTCCAGTCTTTGGCCACTGTCATTGCAGTTGCCCTGGGGATGTCATCAATGATACTGCCATAGAGCCTGCAGGCATATCCATGCCTGCTCCACCAAGACTATGAAGACTTGTCTGATACTATTTCCAGACTAGACAGTAGCTATGGAATACAGGTACCATCTGACATAAGCTTGGCAGACAGTGTTTATCTTCCTGGGTCCACAGCAGTATCTCTTCTATGCTAGAATTTTACCAGAAGTCTTGTTTTCTTGTTATTTTGAGATAGAGACTCTGTGTAGCCCAGGCGGGCCTAGAACTCACTGTAGACCAAGCTGGCTTCAAACTCAGAGATCTGCCTGACCCTCTCTCCCAAGTGCTGAGTTTAAAAGTGTGTACCACCACACCAGGCTAGAAGTTTCTACTAATAAAATTGAGACATTTGACTCTCTGAATGTTTCTCTGAATGTTTCTGGGTTTATACCACACTTGCCTAGTTTTCATATGTTATCATCTTGCCTTTTTTTACCAGATGATATCAGTTTGCTGACTAGTTTTTTGTCTACTTGACCCAAGTTAGAGTTATCTGTGAAGAGTAGTCTCTATTGAGAAAACGCTTTCATCAGATTGCCTGTAGACAAGTCTGTAGGGCATTTTGTTGATTAACAATTGATGTGGGAAGACCTAACACACTGTGAGTGGTGCCATCCTTGGCCCATGGTCCTATAATATAAGAAAGCAGACAGAGCAAACCATGGGAAGGAAGCTATGGGGAACAAGCTACTACGGAGCATTCCTCCATGGTTTCTGCTTTAGTTCCTGCCCCCAGTTCCTGCCTCAACTCCCCTCAGTAATGGAGAGTGGACTAAGAGTTAGTTGTAAGCTGAAATAACCCCTTTCCTCCCCATGATGCTGTTGATCATGGTGCTTTATCATTAGAAACCCCATTGAAGACAGAAATTGGTTCCAAAAGTAGGGTATTGCTGTGGCAGGCCCAGCCATCTTGTTTTGGGAAGGATTGAGGAGAGACTTTAAAACGTTGGGATAGAAAAGCCATTGAGTATTGAGAGCTTAATGAGCTACTGTGAGATCTTGGAAGAGAATTCTGAGAAAAGTGCAGAAAAAGGAGATGTGGCTTGTGAAATTCAGAAAGAAGTTTGAGTATATCCCTTAAAGACTCTACTGGCACTGTTCAATAGCTTGAATTAAGAATCTGGCTGTTCTAGTCAACTAGGGCCTAAAGAATTGGCTATGATTAGCAAGAGACCAAAAAAAAAAAAAAAAAAAGGCAAGAGTGAAAGCTTTGCTCTTCCAGGACAGTCTGAAATTGCTATCATGATTTCCTGTTCTTACAGAGTCCTTGGGCTCTCTCTCTCTCTCTCTCTCTCTCTCTCTCTCTCTCTCTCTCTGGCTCTGGCTGTTGGTTTCTTCTCTTATTACAGTATCTGGGTTCAGAATTCAGACAGCTCTGGGACGTCATTCACTCAAGCCTGGAGACTTAGGCACCACGGCCAGGTGCCCTCTTTCTATCGCTGCTCTGTCTTAGACTTTCATTTCCTCTGGGATTTTGCTCTCCTTGCTGGCTGAAGATGGTTCTTTATAGAGAAGATGAAAACCAAGTAAGAACTGAGAAATTCTGTTTTCACGGTTTCATCTCTAAATTAACTGCATCATCTGCTCAAACAGGAGGCCACTGCTTCTCTTATTTGTTTTCTTTTCCTGAACAGCCGCCAGTGGCTCTTACTGGTGTTTGTATGTGCTACCCCACCCCAGCCTTCCATGACTTTGTATCTCTCCTATATATCTACCTTTGACAGCAGAGTCCTTCTTTTGGCCTTAGTGACTGTCATATGGACATAACGATTTCTTAGGCTATCTTCCTCTCCAGAATTATATATAAATGGATAGGCTGAATAAATTACATGGAGCCTTCTGGAATGAAGTTCTATATGGTTAAAATCACCAACCAAGGTCTCACAGAGCATCCAGTCTCATAATTTATACATCCCAATAATGGCTAACCTTTGCTGAACATTTACCACACCCTGGGTTCTGCATTGGGGACTTTGTGTGTACTACCTCATCTCATTGTCAGTCACCATATGATTGGTCTAACCATTTGTGATTCAATGTGGAAGATGAGATTTGCCTACATGTAAAGAACAGGGCCCAAGGCCTGGTTTCTCCATGATCTTTTGGTGAACATTAACCTCCAAAGAGTTTAGCCTTCCAATCACTGTCTTTTGTGGTGCTATACTTTCTTACAGTCTTAAGAACAAAACCCTGTTCATATTCCCTTCACCAACCCTACAAGTCATCTGATGACAACCCCTCTTCAGTCTAAATGCCAGTCACTGCTACTCTAATAATCATCTAGACGGCCAAGAAATGGTCCAGACAGCATCTGTGTCCCTTTGTGACATGAAACTGTCAGCAGACCAAGCCTGAGTGAAGTAGATGCTCCTGGCAGGACCGGGTTTCTTGCCTCTACATGGTTCCTCCTTCATCACTGAGCCCACAGAGAACAGATCCTAGCAGGCAATGACAGGTGTGCCCAGCTAGGTGGGGCCTGAGGGAAGACAGCCCTTACTTCACCTTCCTCCCACTGTGCTTTTCATGCTCTGTGAATACCGTGTTGGTATGGGGTGCTGTCTTCCAGTGTGATTTATATAGCGCCTTTTTTTCCTCAAGAAGAATGTGAAATGGTTCACAATAAAACATGTCTGAAATAGGACAGTTGAAACACATTTTTAAAAGACACACAGACACAGAAGGGTCAGAAATCACTTGGTTTGAATCCCTGACATCAAGTTTTATAGAACAAATGTATTTGATCAATCTCTGGTACAAATGTCTAGGTGTGTGGGGATAGGGGAAAACAAAGTCACTCTGCGGTTGGGAGGGACCTAGAACCCTTCTGCTAGTTCCCTTCTACATATGGATCTCAATCAGTGGCATCTTGCCTAATGGCATCCACAGAGATGGACTACCTCATCTCAGAAAGCCCCAGGGGAAGGCAGCAGAGGGCATTCCCAAGGCTGATGGCAACCGATCCACCCAGAGGTCAAAGTTACAACAATTCATCACTGTCACTGACAGAGGACCACAATACATTAGTCTTTAAATATTAATATCTAATTCTTATACACTAGAGCTCACACTACCCATTTATCTCTCTGTTTTTAAGTACAGAAACAGTGTATATTATAATGAAACTACAAAAAATCACTACAAGGGACACTTCTTCCCTGGCTTGTCTGTAAAATAAATTTTCCAGGAGCAAATGGATAAGCAAGGAATGAATGAAATTCATGCCCACCAGACTTCATGATACAAGTGAGTGAATGAGCCTCATTTAACTGTGTCCCTACATGTTAATTCAGAGCCAGGTTTGACCTTGGGCAGCACTCAGTGTCATGATGTAGGCTGGCACTAAGGCACCTCTGAGTCTGATTCATAGCCAGCAAGATGGCATGGGGTGTCGTAGGGCACGGTGAAGGAGCATGAGGATTCTCTGACCCCTGTCTGGACACACCCACCTTGATAGTTTTACACAAGGCCAAGTCTATGCTAAAGCTACATGAGAAAACAGGGAAGAAATGTTAGTGGTGGAGAACTGGCTTCTGAATTCCAGTTTCAAGAAATGCATCAAAAGGAGATTCACTGACATTACCGGTGGGCATTTTCCTTCTTCCCTTGAATTCCATAGGGCTTTTCATTTGTCTTCTCTTCATGTGTTTGTGTGTGATATACCTATGCGTGTATGCATGTTTGTACCTGTGTGTACACCTGCAGTTGTCCATGTGCATGTGAAGTTTGGAGTTGACATTAGGCCTCTCCCTCAATCACTCTTCACTTTATTCTTTGAGGCAGGATCTTTCTATCCAAATCAGAACTCTAGGTTGGGCTGGCCTCATAGCCAACTTGCTGCAGGGATCCCTGTGCCAGCCTTCTGAGTCTGGAATTACAGGCAGGCTGCCATGCTGCCCAGCCATCATTTCCATGGGTTCTGAGGATCTGAACTTTGGTTCTCTTGCTTGTGCTGCTGTAAGTACTGAGCCATCTTGCCAACCCTCCATAAGGACAAAGGTTGTAGAGCAGAGTCAACGAACTAAGGCAACCTAGAAACTAAATATTGACAAGCTTCAGTTAAAAGTAAGCAAACAATAAAATTCCAGGCAATGAATCTACCTAAAACCACACTCTTGCTGTAATGTGAGGGTTCTAAGAATGTAGGTAGTTGTGGGAAGGTAGACGATACTTGAGCTGCAGGAAGTCATTACAGATGGAAATGATCAGGACTCAGGATGGGGAAATGCTATTGGTGAGCCGGAGTATGATTAGTCTTCTGTCAGCTTGATAGAATTTGGTAATGCTTTGCCTGGATTAAAATATGTAACTTAAAACCCCTGAGATGTTACAACAAGATGCATGTACACATGTGTACCTACTCACATGCAATGTCTCCACCAGTGTAATTTTATATATTATTAGTTAGCCTACAAATTCCCTCAATCAATGAAATATTTGTTGGTAACCTGGCTGTTTATCTCTATACATCTTTTCTTATACTTCTACCCATCATTCACATGACACTTACTGCCCTGAGCAGCATGATTGCTGAACTATAGCTTCATACCATCCCTGCTGCCAGGTTTCCTTTGGAAAAGACCTAGCTCTGGGTGATTTAGAGCATGGCTATTTAGAGACAGGGTGTTTAAAGAGACCCTTAGTGAAACGAATAGAGCACGTTCCTAACCCAGTCTGGCTACGACCTTACAAAATGGTGAAATTTAGGTGGGTTCACAAAGTGGCCAGGAGCAGAGAGACAACCTCTACCCACAAGCCACAAAAGAAGACTCAGGGAACACCAACCCTGTGCATCTTCATCTCAAATTTTAGCCTTCTTTTTCCTGTGAGAAAATAAATGTATTAAACTACCCAGTCTGTGATATTTTGTCATCATATTCCTAGAAAAGTATATAAGCGCCTACGGTGTAGGTATGCCTGTTCCAGACACGAAGGAAGTATCATCTCTGCCTCTGGAAAGCTCCTGATCTACTGGGTGCAAAGCATGCTGGAGCAAATGACATGCTGAATTACATGCCCAAATTGTGAGATCATAGTCTCGAGTTCCAAAGCCCTCGTCCTGGTTTGAGGATAGCAGCTATGGTTGGCATGTGCCCTCATTTTATTTTCTGTTTGGAAAAAAAATGTTTCTAGTGAAAGAGGGACTCATTTGAAGCATTAAGGGACATTCCTCTCAGCCACAGCATGCTAAAACCTGAGGATGTGTAGGAGGCTGAATCTGTGCTTTTAATTCATCAGCATCCGAAGCCAAAAGCCATCTTTAGAGTGTTTTCACTGCTTTAAGCTCATCAGAAATCTCATCTTCACGGTGAAATCTTATCTTTGCAGCAGATCCATTTTCTCCCAGCACACACAACCTCAGCTGATCTCTTGAGTGAGCGTAAGGTGAAGAAGCCCTGACAGCAGGCAGCTTGGCCACTCAAGCTTTCTGTTAGCACGGTCTCTGTTTAGATGGAGCCATTAACTTAAGTAGAAGACATGGCGCAGGACCCTGTGACTTGGAAGTAGAGCATGGTCAAACACTGTAAGGTATAATATGATCCAAACTAAAGGAACGTGGAATCAGGAGCAACAAGGCCCTTGGGATGCTGTTCAGTCAAAACACTTGATTTTCAGATTTGGAGTTAGAGATACAGGTTAAGTGGAAAATGATTTGCCAGAGGTTGGGAGCAGGAACTAGCTTATTGCAGAAATAGGATGAAGACACTTGTCTCTCCCTTGAAGTACATCTGTCTCTAATGCACTATGGGTCTGGGTTTAGAAAATTTTAGTTTCAGGCAGAATCCCTAGCAAATACCATGTCCATAATCTGGGGCGCTGAATAGGGAAAGCTCTATTCCTCCATCTTTGTCTGAGCAGCTAAGATTCCTACTGGCATGGTATATTGAGTCAACTAGTTCGACCTCTGTTTTTTATTGAGAGAATAGAGTTGCTTTTTAAGATCACAAATGTGAAGAGAATATGCATGGAGATCACCTGTGCCGCCAACCAGTCCTGTACTAGCCCGTCACAGCAACTTATGTATGAGAAGAATGCAGGTCAGAGACATTTTGTCTTTTGTCCAAGATCTTACAAGAAAAATAGCGCCAGAGTTGAAAATGGTGACATGCACATGTAATCCCAGCACTTAGGAAGTGGGAGGAGAATCAAGAGTTCAAGACCATCCTCAGTTACAGTCAGCTCAAGGCTAGCCTGGGCTACGAGACACATCTGGCCACAGCATGTGTTCTGTCCTGTAGCTTTTAATCTCCCACCATTCTGCATTCTGTCTCTCCACATAATGAGTAAGCATTATAGGGCTTGTAATAGAGATCTACTGATGAACATTGAACTCTATCACATTTTAAAGCTAACATTTCCAGCCACAAATCACTACAACTCAAATTCTATATCTAAGTTCAAGTTTTGGTGAGGGATTTTCCAGTATTCTAAATCTTGAGCAGATTGGCATCAAGACCCCTTGGAGGGGGCTTAGAAGATGGCTCAACAATTAAAGCACTTGCTATCCAAGCAAGAGGACTGGAGTCCAGCCCCACCCCCTGCCCCAGAACCCAAGTAAACATCAGGGGCACAGTGGTTTATCTATAATTCTGTTGTGTAACAGTTTCCTCAGATTGAAACATTACAGCTGGCAGGGAAGCTCCTTAAATAGGAAGGCAAACAACTCAAAGAAGCTTTGGAAGTCCCTGAAACTGACAAGATTCACTAGGCTCCTTCTTCCCAAGAGTAAAAATGGCCAAGCCTCTGAGAGTCACTCCAGATAGGCCAAGAGGCAAAGAAGACTCTGAGAGCAAACCAGCTGCACGTGAGAAGCAGAGACCAGCGAAACTGCCTAGACATTTAGACCAACTGAGACACATGGAAAAGATACTCTCCAGCCTGTTGAGCCCCCTGCAGGTTGTGCGGTGTTCTCTGTGCCCTACCTTTTCTGAGTTTTTCACCTGTGCCAGGATGTGCTTTGGTGATGTAGCTGTCTCTGAGTCACCTTTGCTCCTGTAAGTGATTCCAAATTTATATTCCTCTAAGTAACCCCAGTGGAACTCATTGGTTCACCAAGTTGGACTCTGGTGATTCCGTATTTTGGTCTTTCATGGGCTCTCTATCTGGGGTGAGTAGATATGTGTGTTATATCTCCCCAGGAAAAGTTTTGTCACACAACAAATTCTAGCCTTGGATGGTAGACACAGAAATTGCCCAGATCAAGCTAGCTAAAGAGACTAACCATGTCTGGGAGCTCTAGGTTTGATACCGATAACCCACTACAAAGAATAAAGCTGTTATACTCATAGATTATTGTCTTGCTTGGCTCAAAACTTCCTCCTGTAGCAGATGGGAACAAATAGAGAGACCTACAACAGGACAATGTGCAGAGAGTGAGAGACGTTGGAGTACTCAATCCCAATGGGATGTCTCCATCAAATCCCTCCCCTCAGGGCTCAGGGAGCTCTGCAGAAGCTGAGGCAGAAAGATTGTAAGAGGCAGTGAGTATGGAAGACACCAAGGAAACAAGGACCAATATTAATGCACAGAAATGGGGCAACATACATGGGGCCTGCACACGTCTAAGCCAGATGATCCCATAACCAAAAGAAGAAGTGAACACAAGCCCCCATTCTTAAGTCAGAAGCACTCTCCCATTGATAACCATTCACAAAGGAAGAATTAGTTTTCTCCAACCAAGTTTCTCTGGGTATACAAACCACACTTATAGGTTCCATGCCTACAGTGAAAGGCCAGCATAAAACAAACAGTGGATTTTGGAGGGTTTTGTTTTGTTTTTGTTTGTTTGTTTTTGGTCTCTTAATGCTTTGTCCAAACAGATTGTTTTTGTTTTTTGTTTTTACCTTACAGGTCTTTTGCTTATATAGTATGTTTTCCAAACGCTTGTGTTTTTATGTGACTTCTGTGTCTGGGAATGTGTGTGTGTGTGTGTGTGTGTGTGTGTGTGTGTGTGTGTGTGTGTGTGTCCATCTGTATGTTTCCGGTACCTTTTCTTTGTCCCCCCCCCCTTTTCTGTCTGCTTGTTTTATCCTATTCTGGTTTATTTGTATTTATTCTTTTTTAATGCCTATTTGTTTTCTAAATGAGAGAGAGAGAGAAACAAAGGATGCAGACTTAGTGGGTTGGGGTGTGGAGAGGATCTAGAAAGAGTTGAGAAAGAAGAAACTGTGATTAGAGTAAACTATGTGAAAAGAATCTATTTTCAAATGAAAGGTGAAATAAGAAAATTAAAAAATACAGAATAAGGTGGAAGAGAAAACAAGATTCCTACCAACTTTGGGTTTCCGTATACATGCACAGACATGTACATGTACATACATGCCAACGTTTGAGGACGTGTTACATACACACGCATGCACATGAAAAGAGGAAAAGACCCCATGAAGGCAGCTCCCATTTGCATTCATACATAGTAGAAGGAGACAGACCGTGTGGCTTTTCAAACCAGGTTTGACTTCATTTTTAGCTAAAGCATGGCTCCCTTCAAGGAAGTCATCTTCAGAGACAATTGTGGGCATCAAGCTGTTCTCCTTGGTGACCTGATTCATTCTTAGGCTCCTATAATTCATTCTTTCTTATATGGGCAGATAAGAGCAGAAAGATTACAATGTCAACAGTGTTGGCTTCTATTTGGGGACACCCTTTTCTATGGAGCTGAAATTTTCTGGGTGCTGATGTCCTGGGCACCATCTGGTATCCAAGACACCATACTCTTTCTATGGTCTGTATCCCTTTTAACTTGGGGTGACCTCATGCTGCAAGTCTCTGTTTTACAAAGGTGAAAGTGTGGTGGTGAATCATGACTGTTCACTAGATTTAGAACCATCCAGAACATTCCAGGCATGCATGTGAGGGGGTTTCAGAAAGGTTAAACAAGGCAAAAGCAAGCAAGGCATCTGCCTTCATCTCTCTCTCTCTCTCTCTCTCTCTCTCTCTCTCTCTCTCTCTCTCTCTCTCTCTCTCTCTCTCTCTCTCTCTCTCTCCCTCTGCTTTGTGACTGCAAACACAATGATGCCAGTCTCTTCCACTCTTCCACTGCCACGCTCTTCTACTCCCCCTTAAAACATGAATCCAAATAAAATTTTCCTGCCATAAGTTGCTTGATTTTAGGTGTCTGTCTAGTCACAGCAATGAGGAAAGTAGCTACTGCAAGTCTATTCCGTCCATCATCCTGGCTGATGCTGCCACCAAAAATCAAAGCAGAGCTTTGAACCCAGGCAGAGTTTTCAGCCTACATGCTCCCCACTCCTTATTTCTTTGTGCATTCTCTTGTTGAAAGGGTTTTGCTGGCCTGCCTGTCTGTTTTCATGATTGTTACTCTCAGGACAGATGATTCCCAAGGTCCCTTTGAGTAATGAGAGTCCATAATTGATTAAAGTTGTGATTCATTCAGTTTGATAAATTTTCACTAATATACAAGTTCATTTACTGTGTTAATTCTTCAGTGAAGGTTCCAGAAGGTTTTTAGTTTGTATATAGCTCTCCTTATGATGTGAAAGGGACTATATTGCTTTTCCTAGAACAATATTTAAAACTCCAATTTAAAGCATAAGCTTTAAGAACATATCTGATTTTTTTCCATGCACACAACACGCCATCTTTCCATATGGACAGAAATAGTCATTGTGAACGTCTGTTCTCTTGCTCATCTCTCCCTGGTCTCGCAGAGTTGGTGCTAATTGCTTGCAGCTTCAGGACCTCCCTAACATAAGGGAACAATTTGAGCATCACAAGTTGAAGCATTGCATTTGATAGACCTGCCAGGTCTGGAATTGGCTTTGGCCAGTTAGAATGATGAACCTGGGCACAGATCACCCCACAAGGGCTTCAGAAAGCTGGTGGGGAATCCCCTGTGCTGATCCTGTGTAGTCACTCTGCAGCCAAGGCACCTGCCGGCCAGACTCGGTAGCTGTAGGCAATGGCCAGTTTGGATGAGTACAGGTGTTTGAATCTGTGGGGTCAAACTGTGCCTCTTGAAGGATAGCTCCAGAAGTGATGCTCATCCAAGAGCTGCCAGCTGGGCTGTCTCCAAACATCTGATAGGCTACAAAGACGCTCACAGGCTCATATATTTGGATGTTTGCTCCTGGTTGGTGGAACTGTTTGGGGAGGATTAGGAGGTGTGGCCTTGTTGGAGAAGGTATGGCACTGGGGGGGTACTCTTGCTCTGCCTAGTGGTTGTGGCAGCATCTCTGCGCTACTCCAGCACCATGCCTACCTGCCTGCTGCCACGCTCCCACCATGGTGGTCATGCAGTAATTCTTTGAAACTGTAAGCAAGCCCCCAATTAAACACTTAATCAGTTGCCTTGGTCATGATGTCTCTTCACAGCAATAAAAAAGTAACTAAGACACAGTCAAAGGCCAACTCCACTTGGGACACATTTTCTAAAACTGGTTCTGATTGAACTGAGGCAGGGTTGGGGGCGAAGACAAGAAAAAGAAAGAAAATGTCAGGAGTCTCAAATCCTAGCTGAAAGGAGTCTTGCAGCGTGTCTTTGAAGACCATCAAAACTTGACAAGAAAGCTTTGTGCTTTCTTTGTAATTTCAGTCTTTGGAGTCAGGCAACTTGATTCTAAACAGGCCTTGCTGCCAGTAAGAACTTACTTGACTGTCCCCAGCCTCCAACTCATGTCCATACCTGTAGTGACATGCCTCCTGGAAGTCTGTTGTGGCAGTAACATGTGACAGTGCAGTAACTGTCATCTGGACACCCTGTGCTTAATGTGGCCACCATGCCGTCAACAGCTACGCACTGCTATTTTTACTCCATTCCCTTACTCGCTCAGGACACACTCCTTAGAAAAATACTCATGCAAATGAGCAATTGAAGGGCACTTATGCAGACACAGGGCATATGCGCTTTCTGAAGGTATGCAGGACATGTTGTTATATGAAGATAGCAACATCATTGTTTTCATTTCGGACTTTTAACAGTCCGTGTGCTTACAAACTGAAAGACCCTTCTCACCCAACCAGTAGGAGTCTAACCACTAGCTCACGGTTTTGCCCCCTGGGCCATACACAGCCATTCCTTGCCACGTTTCTGCAGAATCTTGGCTCATTTGTTGGCAGCTATCAGGGGCTGGCTACTCTTTAGACAGTTTCTATCAGTGGTGGACAGAAGCAGACTCGGGCCTTCAGCTGCCTAAGACTTGAACAAGAATGTGAAGTTGGAGGGTTAAATGTGCCTCTCAGAGAACTAGTAGAGGGAAAGAGACTGCCCTCCAGGAAGTGTCTGAGCTACCTTGGGGTGAGGGTGGTTTTCCAGAGATTGGATCCCCCAGTACAGCCATAAGTAGCATGAGATTTGTGCACAGCACATAGGAACAAGCAATGATAAGTGTTATTGCAAATGTCACTACTGTTGTCATAGGCTTGTTCCAGGGCTCTGGTATATGCCTGAGACTTACCATCTTACATGACTTCTCTACAAGCTGCCTCAGACTCTCTGTGTACACCCTTTCCCCCTAAATTACTTCCCTACTGTCTGGCTCCAGAGGGTCCCTGCTGATGTACCTGGGTTTGTGTGTTTCCTGTGCACTGTGAAGGGATAAGCATGTTGCCATGGATTCATGGAAGTGGCATGCAGCCAGACTAATTCCACACTGTCTGCATTTAGTCTTTAGAAATCCAGTTATGAGAATGCATGCCTTGCATTGCAACTTTGATTTTTCAACAAAATAATGCAGCTCCAGTTCTGGGTAATCTAAAGCGTGGGACAAATAGAGTAGAAAGAGTCCAGAATATATAGATCTGAATCTTGGCTGGGGAGATGGGAAAGAACCAAAGCACCAGATGTCTGGCATCCTTCCAAGTGGCTGTCACCCTAATGCCAGGGCTGTGGACTGGGCAGCCCATGTCCTCATTCTCCCCTTTCTTCTTCCTGCTTCTTATAATTTCCATAGGCTGGAGAGCCCTAGGGCCTACTGACCCAGAGAGAAGGCAGTGAGACCCGGTGAGTCCCAGGAGCCAGACACCAAGATCTCCAGTGGATGATCTTGCTGCCTGTGAAGCAGAAGGGCTGGACTTTGAGCCCCAGGCGCTCCCCATTCCACCTGGGTGCGGCCCTTATTCCCCAGAGCCTCCATTGCTTTCGTAGGCTGAGAAAATGAGGTTTAGGGCTGCATTTCCAGGAAATAGAAAGGCCTTAAGTGGACAATGACTTGGAGCCAATATAAACAAGGACAGCTGTTTACCCACTGTTGTTTCTTGTCTGTCCCACCTTAACCCCTTCCCCTTTGTCTTGTGAGCCCAGGCAACTAGCCCTGCTTGGACACCATAGACTGTGCCATGGGTCTTACAGCTGATGGCCCCTTAATCCGCGTGTCCAGAGTCCACTTCCAGAAGAACCTGTCCTTCCGGGAACAACTGCAGCTCTTTGCTGGGGCACCTGCCACTTGGGCTGTTATTGCTGTTCAGTATGTGGTGGCTGTCTTCTTCCCAGAGTCTAATATCAGGTCTGTGGGGCAGGGACTTTGGGGTTTTTGTACACCTGCATTTGTGAGGTGCTACAGAAGAGAAACCCCCCCCCCCGTCCTCCTGCTCCCCAGCATACCCATGTTTTAAACAATGGGCTTAATATGATGAGAGTGACTGTCACTGTTTTAATGTTTGTTGCTGGTGGTCAACCATGAATTGAGGACAAAATAGGTCTAGAAGCCAGGAGGGTGGCAGCTGTGTCATAGGGACTGACTATGTGTGGGAGGACATATTGCCCCAGAACCACAATGACACTGTGGCTTTCCTGCCATGTGCCAGGAGTCCACTCAGGCAGGCTGCTACAACGTACTTGAATGTGAGTACAATGTGGCAGCCTGACCATCCCAGCTGTTCCTGGGATGACAACTAGAAATGCTTTCCAGCCTTTCTCATGAACATCCATGGATACACCCACAGAAAGTTCCAAATGTGTCAGCTGGTCTCCATGGGTGTGCTAACAGAACTGAAAGAAGGATATGTTCGACAATTTTCAAGTTTCACCTAACTCTGATACCAGATCTATGCATTTTAAAATTTAACTCTGCAGGGGTGCTTGCCTAACATGCATAAAGCTGGGTTCAGTCCCCAGCACGACATAAAACCACATGTGATTTAATCCCAGCACTAGGAGGCATAGACAGAAAGATCAGAAGTTCAAGTCCATCCTCAGCTGCATAATGAGTTCAAGACCAGCCTGGGATAAATGGGTCTTTAAATGTTTTATTATTTAAAAAAAATTAAACCTGCTATCATCTTGTGACAGAATGGTTAGTCACATTGCCTGGTGTGTGCTTCAAAATTTCCACATGTGATAGAACTTTCAATTTATTAAATGTCAATGTTTAGACTATGTCACTGTGTCTGAGAATCTATTTGACAGTCCTTAATTTAACATAAAGGAGAGGAAATAAAAGTGCCTTGTTCCTTGTTGGCTACTCTCCTCTTAGTGGCTTCAGGAACTAGTTATTCCCTGTGTGCAGCCTGTAACTCTGGGAGATGTCGCTGGCTGGCATCAGGCAGGCATTTACCTTTATGATGGTGTGACCTGTGGTTACACGTTCGTTGTTATAAATGAGTGGTTTTCCCAATGTGTGGCCCCCTACTGTCCCAGAGATGCTAATGTCTTTGACATGGAAGATAATCTGGGAAGTGGAAGTGAGTTTTAATATCTTTCTGCGTTATTTTTAATGGACAGTAAAGTTTCAGAAACAGTGCCTGTGACAGTGGTCCTCAATATTAAAAGTCATCAGAATGCAGGAGACTGGCTAAAACACCAGATACTTGGTCTGTTCCTATAGCATCAGGGTCAGGGTTTCTGCATCCTGCTACTTGAAAATCCTCATGTCTAACAAGGCTCTGTTTCATGAGATACTGCTGTTCAAGACCACAGTTTGAGGGCAGGTGTCTACTCTGCTGCTTACTTTCTTACATGTAGCAAATACGTATTAATATTTACTGATATATGCAGCATAAAACTTACATTTTAATCCTTTTGAGTGTGTGGTTCAGTGGTATTAGCTCATCCACATTGTTGTGTGAACATCACCACCATCCATCACACAGCTCTCATCTTCCCAAACTGAAACTGCACCCATCCCATGCTAGCTCTCTGTCCTCTTTGCTGTGCCCCACCCTTGACCAGCAGTGTGCTGCATTCTACCACTGTGAATTTGAATATTCCAGGTGTGTCATATATGTGAAATGTTTGTGACTGATCATGGTTCATCCTTGTAGGATGTGTTGAAATTTCTTTCTTTCAGGATTGACTAATACTCTGTTGGTTGTGGACATTACACTTTTCTACATGCTTATCAATAGATACTTGGGACTTTTGGCTCTTGTCTGCCATTTACCTTATTAAAGGAATGTATGTGTGTGTGTGTGTGTGTGTGTGTGTGTGTGTGTGTGTGTGTGTGTGTGTGTGTGTGTGTAGGCCAGAAATCAAAACAGATGATGTTCCTCTGGTGCATACACCTTTTTTTTTTTTTTTTTTTTTTTTTTTGAGACAGAGTCTCTCACTTGGCCTGGACCTCACCAACTAGGCTAGGCTGGCTGGCCATTGAGCCCCAGGGATGCACCTGTCCTTGCTTCCCCAGAGCTGGGAGCATAAGTGTGTGCAACTGCACCCAGCTTTTTTCATATGAGTTCTGGGGTTTGAACTCTGATCCTCTTGCTTGTGTAGCAAAAACTTTAAAACTGGGCTATTGTCTCAGCCTTGCCATTTACTTTTTAACTTTTAAATAACAGACTGTGGCCATCTTTCCATGTGAGTTCCTGCATGGCCCCCTCGTTCTTCTCAATGGCTTACTTAATATTCTATAGTGTGGAAGTGGCCAACCTAGAATCATTCAACCACAGAGCGGTACAGCAGGGATCCAAACCCAGTGCTTTCCAGCTTCAGCGGCCAAGTGACTTTTGACCCACCAGGAGATAGAGGAGCCTCCACATGTCACCATGTGGCTAATAAAGTGTTGTGTTAGGTTCTAAGAATCTGATAAATCTGGTGACATGCATGAGGAAAGTAAAACCTAGCTCTGGTTTAGGATGCCCTATCCTGAACCCTCCTACAGCACGGTGTTCACCAGCTTTGGGCTAATGATGACCTGGCACCTCTTGTGAAATCATAGCAAACAGTAGCATCTGTGGGTCAGAAGGGACCTTTGAGTTCCCTTCTGTCTTAGAAGAAGAGGAAATTGGAGTGAGAGATAAGCCCTGAGTGACAAGCCTCTTTTCACCCCCACTAAGTGGGTGTGGCTGCTGGACAGGTCATATTGAACAATGCCCTACACTGTTTTCATCCCAGCTCTACTGACGCATAGTCACTCTGCTGATGCTGGAAACCTGTTTCCCCAAGTGTGTTATTTGTACTGTTCACTTCTTCTGTACACATGTATCCTAATATTGGCCTGCCTTGCATATTAGAAAATATTTATGTTTTCTGTTCACTTCCGCTTCCTTCCAGGGAACGGAAAAATCAGTCTGTGTGCCATTAAGAGAAAATCCCCTGCAGAAGACTGCTAGTGGCGGTAGATCTGTCCCCTAACTTTTAATTTTCTTTTCTTTCACTGCCATTTCTTCCACTGGGCATGAGACCTGGTGTTAAGAGGTTTTATAAGGATCAGGAGAAACAAATAGGCCGAATAGATGTTTATTCAGGGAGAAATAACTTACAACATAGATGAACATCAGCAGATTTCCTGATCCCAAGGATGCCTCCGATGTTCTCATGTCCCCGTGCTGCAAGCAAGAGCGCTCTCAGAGCCCCCTCCTCAGACTTAGTTTCCCCAGGTAACATCTGCCCCTGTCCCCACCCCCAGTGGGCGTGGTCTGTGCCACAGGTGCAGACAAAGTGAATATCTCACTACAACGGTGGATCTGTCCCCTAACTTACTTTCTTTTATGGAGTCACTGACATTTCTTCCACAGGGCATGAGACTTGGTGTTATTTCACTGAATGCAAGCCTTTTACTGATTCGGCAAGTTTGCATTCCACTGTTACATGGCCATCCACCGATCCTATCTCTACACTAATTAGTTTCCAAAATCCTTTGTATTGACCTAATTGGCTAGCTTCATCTGTGTCAGGAAACTTCTAAGAATCCTTCACACAGACTCTGAAAGATGCCCTTTCTCCTGGCCTGTTGGAGCTATCCCCAGGGATCAGGAGTTTATCCTTCATGCGGTCTCTTGAACTGCGTGGAGTAAATGCCAAAATGATGTCTCTTCTCTCTGCAGAGATGCTGCATGGTAACTAGGTGGGGTTTTCATATCCTCTTTCTGGAAGCCCTTGGGACTGCTGTCTTTCCACTTCTGGAGGTTGTCTCAATGGTTCTGAGCATCAGACATGGTCTGTCGAGATGCAGGCTGCTGGCTGTCCATCTTGCCCTGGATTGTAGTAGTCCCACAGCTATGAAACCAGGCAACATGATTTATAAATGCCTGCCTCTTTTTATGGACTTTGATCCTCGCAGAAGAGACTGGAGCAAACGTCTCAATGCTGAATGTTTTCTAACCTGTCACAAAGAGGAGTGGATGGGAAGAATGACTCAAGAGGCCTTACAGGGTAGAAGGACATTTTAGCTATGTGCTGTATGCACGACTACTACATGGCTCTCCCTACAGTGCCTCACAGGGTATGGTTACTCACTGCCTGGCTGGAATTAAAATTCCAATAGCTGTTTTCCCCACCAGCAACCACCAGGATGTAGAGGATTTGTTTATTTAACACCATTATACCCTCATAACCAACTCCTCTATGCATGCATGCCTCCCTTAGGATGGCTTTCGTAAAAGTGTACAAGTGTGCTCTTAGAATCTCAGAATGTCCCCCACACCTCTATGACTGCCTGCCTGGGAGAGGCTGGAGGCCCAGGCCCAGAGGCATTTTCATACATCTCCATCAGGCCTGCCAGAGCCTGCCCAGCCCCCTTGGAGCAGCCTCCCGGCCAGCAGGGAGCAGGCTGCGCTGGCTGCAGAGTTTGGCTGCTTCATTTGTCTTCATTAATGTTGCTTATAGCTGAGGCCTTTGTCACATATATGATTATGTGAGATTCAATTCTCTTGAATGTGTAAACACAGAGCTCTGGTGTGAGGCTCCAGGCCAGCAGAGGCTTAAAGAAATTTCCTGCTGTTGGGGGGTAGGGGTGGCTTGTGCTTTCAGCTGCAGGGATAGGCCCACCCTTGGGAACTTTATCTCAAATCTCTGGAAGCTGTTCTTGGAGTGAGAAGGGCTAGAAAGGTCACAGTTTACCTTGTTCCCCTGCCCCAAGGCCTTGCCTCTGCAGGACAGTCCCTGCATTGGAGTGTGTGTCCCACTCTCCTCCCACATCTGTCAAGTTCATTCATCTGTCACTGTTAGGACCTCTCCATTATCCAACCCTCCTCTGACCTCCTTTGTCTGCTCTTCATCTAAGGCCGCCACCACCTTGTGGCTGGTTCCTGAGAAGCCTTCCTATTTCTCTCTTCTAGTCTTCACTCCTAAACCGCATCACACCCTGCTGATAGCATAACCTTTGTAAAATATGTATTGGTTTAATTAAATCAGTCTCCATCCCTGGAAAGGGGTAAACTGATCCCCAGGCTCTGGGGTTCAGCCCTGAGGCCCTGGCAAGCTTCAGCACCCCTCCCCCAGGATCATGGCTTACTCTGCCCCTCCCTTTCTCCCTCTGTTGGGGTTCCTCTTTGTCCCAGTGGTCCACAGCAGTTTCATCTCATGCCTAATATCTCGGAGCTTTTAGATGAATCTGAAGATTTGAAGATTTCACCTAACCTCAGATGACAAGAGACCATGGAAAAGTGAGCTGAATGAAGTGTCTAAGCCGAGGTTCTGCTACATGTTGTTGTCTAGGGCCTGGACTGGCCCTTTCAGGCCACCATACCCAGGTCAGGTTAGGCACAAGAAGAATGAATTGCCAGGGGGAAGAGGAAGGAGAGTTGCTAAAAGTTACACCTGGCTGGGAGCCCAGGGAAGGCTGGCTCAGGAAAGGACAGCCCTGGGCCCATCTCCTCCTCCACCCCCAAGTTTCTTCTCTCCAGCCTACTTGCTCTTGCTTGCTCAGCTCTCTCTGCATATTCATCTTGTATACACCCTAAAATGGTAGGCGTGTCAGCTCCATGTGAACTACCCACTACAACCTCCCCATTGCCTAAGAAAGACTGTTGGTCCTGCTACTCTCTGAACCAGGCCAGCCTTTGGATCGGTTGTCTAGCCTGGGCATTCCCCCAACCCCCAGCTGTGACAAGGGAGTACCCTGCCCTCTTGTATCTTTAAAGACTCCGTTTCCAAATAAGATCCCATTAGCTGGTAGCAGGATCAGGATTTTTCCATGCTTTTGAGTACAGTAGCTGAGGGCACAGCCTCTTGTTGCCAGTCCTGAATGTGTGACCAGAAAGTAGAAGAAAGGCATCAAATTCACATTAAGGCTGTAAGTACAAACAGAGGGAAACCAGTAAACCCTAGGCAAACACACCTCACTGCTTCCCCGGGCCCAAAATATGACCTTGCTGTTTTATAAGAGCTCTAAGGCAATACTATAACAAAGCTGGTCTCGATTGAAAACAAGAAAATAAAAGGAAGGGCATGATTGCTCCTAGGTATGATGGAAGAGAAGTGTTTTTGTAGATAAAAGGGAGAGGGACATCTGGGAGAGCCAGAGTGGACATGAGGAGGGGGGTGGAGGGGAGAGGGGAGAGCCCAGAGGCCTGGAGAGTAAAGGGCAGACAAACAGGCTGGATTATACAGGGTAGGGCAGCTCAGCCCCTGTGCTGGAGACGTTAGGGTAGGGGTGGGGTATGCCAGCCATACCCTGCAACAGGTAGGCACTGAGGGATGCTGGGAGAACCTGGCAGCCAGGTCTGCTTTGATGTGTTAAATGGGCACCTTGACTGTTTCTCCCAGGTTTGAGACGTAGCAGGACCCAGCCCTGATAGGAACTGTTAACCCATTCCATTGATAATAATTACAATGCAATTATAATATCGGTACCTTGGGATTGTGGGAATGTTTTCACATACACAGTACACAGTTTGGATTCTTATAACTGCAATGTGCTTTATTAGCTAAAAAAAAAAAAAAAAACAAGTTTGTTATTGTTAGATGTCTCAAATTGTGTCTCAGTTTCCTCATGTGTGAAATCAAAGTGGTGATGAGATCTACTTAGAGGTTGTTGCATGGGTTGAATGCATTACCAGCAGGGAGGTGGGGACACACCAGACCCTCCCCAGGGCTGGCCTGCATGGCTCAGGGCAGACCAGACTGAGCCCACAGTGGAGACCCCTCCTCTGTCTAGTTCCCTCTCTCTGTGGCTTCACCACAGGCTCTCAAGGAACCATTTTCTTTAAACTGTGTTTTCATTTACTTTATTTCCTGTCAAAGCTATTTTGTCATTTGCTAATGTTAAAATAATATAAAGAAAACACATTTTAGGATAAAATAATTCACTGCTCCTTAGTTGTGTTTCTAGTATGTGAAAGACACAGTGCAATCCTTGCCAGAAGAAAGGGAAAATCTACAACTACATGTTAGCACACGCTCACACACACCACTTTTGTTAACATAAGGACATGGGACCCGGAAAAGGGGCCTTTTCAGTCCATGTATCTGCCTGTTTGTGTTTCCTCTTTATCTACTTCCCTGCCAGATGCGTGAAACACCTTCCTCACGCGTTCATACATCTCCCGGATGTTTGGGGTTCTTCAGAGGCGCCTTGGAGATAAGAACCAGGTGAATAAGGTTTAGTAGAAGGCATTTTTCAGGAACAAGGGGGCGGGTGGAGAGGGATGAAGGGGAACGCCACCCCAGTAAGCTCTGGAAGGCAGAGGCAGCAGCACCTGAGAATCCTTCTCCCTAAGAGTTGGAGGAGCTGCTGGAAGCTTCCTCTCTGCTGACCCCCTTCCTGCATGGAAGTCCCTGGGAACTCCGGCCGGCCGTCCATGAGAAGACCGCCCCAACAGAACAGACTACCGCTGGAAATGAAGGCCTAGCCTGTTGTGGGGCGAGAAAAGTGTCCACTGCGGTGTTTCTGTGGTGAGTTCGGCAGTTCTGGTTCCTGACTGTCCTTCAGCAGTAGCTAAGATCTGCAGAGGAGGGGCAGCGGCGCCTTCACTCCTTAGTAGACCCGCTGCGATGTACACATGCCTTTCTGCTGCTCACCCGCCCACACTGGTTCTCCTGGAAGAGCTTTGATATGTTTCATGTATCTGCTTTTTTTGTTTGTTTTTTGTTTTCTAAAACTTATTTTAGCAAAAATTCAGAAGTTTGTGTGGGTGGTAACAGTGAAGCTGGGAGGGAACTGCATGGAGCCATAAGCATCAATGTATTTAATCTTCCTGAATTTTACATAAAAGTAGGGATTGATAGGGGAGCTTTCCATGGTGATTACACGTATGTCCCAAGCCCATAGGCCTGCAGTCTGCCCTCGCTGGAAGGTTCCTGGTTCACTGTCCAAAGCCCCCACCTCTCACACCCTGATTTGATACCACAACCCATGGACTACACCACATCTTTCTTTTTACTTTCCTTCCTTAACTCTCCCTTCTGCATATAGGTGATCTGGATCTCTCCATTTCCGTCTTTTCTTTAAAAGCCATGGGCTAGGGGAGAGATGCCTCACCTAGTGAGTTGAACACTCAGGCTCAGCCACATGGGGAACCAAGGTTAGATGAGGTGAGGAAACTTCCATTTCCCCATGGCAGGAATGCAAAGTTGTATACACTAATGCAAGCTAGAGGAGAGGTGGCTGCTGTCCAGGATGTCAGAGGGCCACTTGTCACCAGACATCCTTCAGATGAGGAAGGTGGGCTCTCCCCAGGGAAATGCAGAGCAGTGCTTGGCAATGAGGCAGCTGTGAGCATCCGTGCCTGGGGCAGGGAATTGAGTTGCTCACTCCCACTTCCTCTTGGAGTACCAGCTAATGGGGACTGATGAAGCTGGAGCTCTGGAGATAATGAGCTAAAGCAGGGTTCCTTTCCGAACTGAGAGTTGGAGCTGGAGGTAACGATCCCAGTTGTCTCTCCTGCGCCTCGAAGTTCCGCTGTGCATGGGTCTTCGTGAAATGAGGCCTTCCCTGTAGAACAACAGATTGTAAGGAGAGGATCCTGTGTTTCAATTGCTGTTCAGCCAAGCTTAAAAAAAAGAAAAAAAGTCCAGCAGAGTCTTCTACCTCAACAAAGAGTCCAGCAAGCTGCTCAGAAACGGCCCAGGGGTGTGCACACAGCCTGCCACTGTTTCCCGAGTTATTTCTCTGGTTGTAGGAACATACCCCAGGTCAGAAGCAAACATAAGGCATCATTTGAACTTCAGATGTAAGCACTTTACAAATCTAGATATCTAGATGTATTTTCCTGGGTTGGAGGGTGGACCCATTAAAGAAGGAATTGTAGGAATGTGTATGGGAATGTCAAGGAAAGGTAACAAGTCTAAGGACCTGGGGTACTAATAACCTAGCATCTGCTATGTGTAGACAGCAAGTCTGTGGCCTGCATTCCTTTAAAGCTAGATGCTGTACTTACTGTTTTTAAACTGACAATATACCTGTTACAGCATTTGATATTTGCATCCTTAGTCACTGAATTTTTGGCTCCTGCCCCTCATGCCTCCCAGTGGTATGTACAGTCTGTGATTTACAAAACTGTGTGTTAGTTGAGTATAATTTTATAGTTTCAGAGTGATAGAAACATCCCATCTATAAATTACTTCCAAGGTTCACAGAGAATTTTAGTATGTAGGATCTCACTTTGCATGGCATCTTTGTGAGGAGGTGTTGGCATCTCTACTTTCCAGATGAGGAAACTAAGACTCCAAGGAATTGAAGGATGTGCTCAGCCTTCTGCTGCTTCCTGGCATGTGTTCAGAAGCCAGTTCTCCTGGCTGCAAGTCTTGTTTTCTCTACTCTGGACTTGTTAATTAGATAACTTCCTTCGTGGAGAACACTCATTCTGCCAGTGTGACTCTCTGCATACATATGTGAATAAATATTTCAATTACTTTTAGGTAGGGTATTGTTGCTGGAGTTTTTATTGTCAGCCTGGTCCCACTAGTGCTTCAGCCCCAAATGAATACACAGAGATGCAATATTAATTATTAAACTGTTGGCCGATTATTAACCTATTTCTATTAATCTAAATATTTCCACATGGTCTTATCTTACCAGAAAAGGGTCCGGACCTGTTACTTTTTCCTCGGCTGCATGGCATCTGTTTGTGGTCTCTCACTGCCTACCTTTCCCAGAATTCTCCTTGTCTCCTAGTCCTGCCTGTCTTCCTGCCTCTATTGGCCAAACAGTGTTTTATTCATCAACCAATAAGAGAAACACATATACAGAAGGACATCCACCATCAGGCTATACTTGTAGTCGGTCGATATTGAATAACTTTTAGCTAACACTAAATAAAGACGAATGTCCCTATATTGTAAAAAAAAAAAAAAAAAAACAAAAGAACAAATTACTTGGTGAAGGCTGGTGTCAGCCTCCTGGTAAGTGCAGAGAACATGCCTATGGTTTTCATTTGTTGCTTTGGTAAGCTGCTCATAGCATCCCCCATAAGAACATTTGCAGCAGAAGCGTAAAATGTGAGCCTCCATAAAGCCTAGAGGCAGATCCAAGTTATACAGTTTAGAAGACCAATTTTAAGAAAAGAAAAAGAATATAAAACGAAGGCATCTGAAGCTTCATTAGCTTCATGGTAAATACGCTTCTGCCAAGGCCTGCCAGGAGCGCTCTGGTGCCTGTATCCAGTCTGTCACCACAGAGTTGATAATCATCCACAACACTATGCCCTGAAGAGGTGGGTGAATCTCCAATGAAGGAGATTGAGAACAGGCCATTATTTTAAATGCACTCAAGTCTCTACACTCAGAAAAATTCATTTCCAACAACAAAAATAATTTAAACCCATGGATGAGGAACTATTTTTAACAATCTTTGAGCAAGATAAAAGGAATCAATATCTGTTACCCTGAGTTTCGGAAGTAAATCTGGAAAGCACAGACCAGTGACTTTCCAGTTAGTCCCAGCAAACATATAGAATGGGCCACCAACACATAGCTTGCTAAATGAGAGGTTAGACACTGATTGGGTCCAGACATGGCTTTGCTAAAAGAGATCATCACAAATTAGATTAATCTCCACTTTTTTTAAAATATTAAACCCAACATCAGGAGACTACTCCAGATTTTAGAAGAGGTCCAGTTTGGTAGATTTCTTCATGTCCAGTGGGGGAAATGTGTTTTGAATTATGGAAGAATTAAATAGATTTGTCTGCTCGACTGACAAAGTGAGATAGACATGCTGAAGTGGAAAGTGGGAAGGCTTGCCCATTCCCCTTAGCTCTTATTGGGGACAGTGGAGACACAGAGATGAGTAAATCAGGGTTCCTGCCTTCAAGAGCTTAGCAAGGAAGGATAAGCAGCCAGCTGTGGTTTTTATAGAGACCCTACACCATGGATAAGAATGTGGGATGAGGGCTGGAGAGTGAGGGGCTCGGGGGTTAGGAGCATGTGCTACTCTTGCAAAAGGTCCAAGTTGCCAGTGTCTGGCCCAGGATGCTCACAACCCCCTCTAATTCCAGCTCCAGGACACCCAACACCCTCCTCTTGCCTCCATGAGCACCTGCGTGCATTCAGTACACTTATATGCATATAGGCAATACACTCATACATGTAAAGTAAAATCAATCTTTTTTTCTTAAGAATGTGGGAAGACAGGAGACCCACTGAGGTGGAAGGCAGGAGGCTTTCATGGCAACGAGCTATGGCCAACTGTCACATAGACTCTTATCAAGCAGGAAAGAAGATGACAAATAGGAATAAGGTTATTTCTGAGAAATATCACTGGAGATGGTGGCCTACATTTCTTGCAGATCCTGAGGTTCTATCTTTGATCATGGTGAATCTCAATGTCTTGTTGGTCTCAGTACCACATCTGCTTGGAGCTCTAGACACACAACTCAATAGCCAGACTGCAGTGGAGCTGAATGACTGAGGTGGGCGGCAGAGGAGGCCATATTGGAAATCACACCCAGGACTGACAGTCGAAGACCAAGGCCATTCTAATGTGATCGGATTACCAGGATCTTCGTAAAAGAAAATGATGTGTTTGGACAGTCAAGAAATTACACTTGAATTGGGCAAGGTGACTGAGACAGGGGGATTGTTAAGATCAAGGTTAGTCTGGACAACATAGAGATCCTATCTCCAAATGAAAATACAAAATCAAGATAAAGACTGGAGAAATTAAGGAAGCCTTGGGGTTTAACAAATGAAATCACAGGAAGCCCTCTCTTCAGGGGGGTTTGGTTCCTGTCTGAGCTGTACTGAGAGTCTGCACACTCTCCTCATCATAAGGCTGTTCCAAGACCTTGGAAAGATAGATTTCTGCTTTCCTAGAGAACGATGGGAGTCGTTTATTAATGTTTATAAGAAAGGTTTCGGCAGTGAGCCTCAGGGTTTGAAACCATCCTTGATGAGGTATGCCTTCAGTCTGAAAAGCCTAATGTCTGAGTTGTTTCCTGTGCAGAGTGTGGATTAAGATGAAATACTCAGCCACTGAGCCCTGTAAGTACCTGGAAGCCATTCACACTGGACCAGGAAGAATTTATTAGAAAGGCACATCTTATTCCTCCTCAGGGCCCGAAGCTCACAGTGCACAGCTGTGACTGCAGAGTCCTGTTAGTCTGTCACTTGCAAGTGTCCTGACCCAAATTCTGCCTGGGAATCTCTTCTCCACCCCCAAAGTGGCTGTAACAAGATCACCACACATCCTCAGAACTCTTTCTAAACGCCTCTCCCTGGAGGCCCACCCTTTTTCAGACTGGTACTTTCCTTTGAGGACAAAAACTGGGCATGTGGTATGAGTGAGGCCCGTCTCATTAGACCAGCTCCTAATTACACACAGCCTCCCTCAGTGTTCCCAGCGTCAAAGCTCGGCAAGCACAATTAACTCATGTTGCAGGGCTGTGGATAATGCTGGTCATTTAATGTGGTTGAATGCCGCAGCCAGGGCCTTCCTGCTTCCAAACCCATCAATAGAGTTGAGGCCTTGAGTTTGTTTCATAGCCTTTGCTGTCCCCGTGGAAAACAGAGAAGAGTCTGAGATCTTGCTTTGAATGCTGAGCATGAGATGCTGACGTCTGGCCACTTACTCTGCACAGGAGTGGAAGGCTGCAGTGTTTTGATGGATTATGGTAGAGCTCACGTTGCTAGGGAGCTTCATGCCTCCATGTTCACCAATCCTGTGACTAGAAAAGTCTTTCGTTAAGAAAATGTTATATATCTTCCTGTACGAACAGACATCACACTTCGACTCCTTCAGAAACCTAGAAGTATTGGTTGAATTTAACCATCCATTTTTGCACCCTGGCATTTTGTGCTTTATTTGTAAAACCAGTTGTGTTCTTTAAATTTTAATGAAACAATATTAAATAAATAACCCAGAAGCAGCATAATAAAACGCCAGCACATCCAGGCTGTGACTCTGAGTTCAGGAAAATGAGTGGTCTATAAAGCCTGCCTCCTTTCTATTTAGGGAATGCACTGCTCAGATTATCGCACGTGTGAAGACACAGCTGGGATGGGCCCGAGCCCTTTGGCTCTCAGTAATAGGAAGGGAGTACAGATTTGTATCGAGGCTGCCTCTTCATTTTGTTCATAATAGCTTGGCAGTCAGATTGTTCCCGCATTTTGGTTGAAAAGGAAGTGCTATGAATAGCAATGGTGCACAAGGAGCCAGTGGCCAGGAGGAGCGCTCTGTACGGGAGCACCCAGTCCCTTCCTCTCTCCTCCCTCTTCCTCCCCACCCGCCTCTTGTAAGCCACACCACCCCAGGCATCTCAGGCAGTTCAGCATGAAATCTACCCAGATCTTACAGAAATGCACCCCAGCCTTTAACTGCGGTGCTGTTAGCAGGTGACCAGGACTTCTGGGTGTCCATATGGCTAATTTGCCTTATTGTCTCCATTCTGTACGAGCACTTGTGGGTCCAGCCGACTCAGTTTCTCTAATGACCTCTACTTAAGCACCATATGACCTAAGTCATGGCCTTTTCCCTTTGGATTAAGGTGAATATACAGACAGCCGATAAATAGGTATATCTAGGTAACAGGTGTACACAATTACATTATCATTTAATAACTACTTATAGCTTAAAAGTAAGCCTTAAGTAGATTGAGAAAAATTAAGGTGATATTCCTACCAAATGATCAAGCCATGTTAAAACCCTCCTAGCTATTTTAAGATACTCGTGTTTTTAAGAAGTACTAACGCAGAGAAGCCTTCCATTATGCCCCTAACTATGTTAGGTGCCTTCATTATGGTCTCTTGTAGCATGCTATCTATCCCCTAGCATGGTGCCCTCGGGCCATCCTGGACTGGGACTGCTTATTAAACTGTCTATCTCATTTCCATGAATCTGAGAGCTTCCTCTGACTGCCTTTTTCTGATTCTGATCACCAGCACAGACCACAGCACATAACTGACAGGCAGTGAATGTTTGTATGAGTAAATGGCAGTTCAAGATCACCCTGGACTGCAGAAAACCAACAAGTCTGAATTATGACCCTCTCCTGTCCATACACAATGCCCTGTCCTAATTCTGTGAAGGCCATGGAAAGGGAAACCCGATTTCCAATCCCTTGCGTGCTAATTAGGCAAAGGAAACTGTCAGAAACTCAATAAGAGCCACAGTCAGCTAGAGGAGGGATCCTGGAAGCCAAAGAAGAATGAGGAGGCCATAGGTGGTCCTGAAAAAGAAGAAACTGAGTAGGCAGAGCGAGAGGGGCCTTGCAGGGAGAAGGACTAAGAAATGAAACAGAGATGAGTCCAGCATGAGGCAAAGGTGCAGGGAGGAACTGTACGTGGAGAGTCCAGAGCTCCGGAGGATGGACTGGTTATTTGGAAGATTTTGGAAGCCAGAAAGCTTGGAGCTTCACGAATAAGAGTTTGGAGTCTTGGAGCTCCATGAATAAGAGTTTAATACTTTTCTGAAGCAGTGTAGGAAGAAGTTCTTAAAGTAGTGGCAGGGAAGACTGTAAAGGAGATGGCTGTCCTGAGAATGTCACTTTGTGTCCAATGTGACAGAATGAGATGGCATGATTTAAGCTAAAGGATGAATGGATTAAGAGACGAAAAGGTAAACCAGGAAGACATTTTGAAGAAGCAGATTGGTTCTCTGCTAGAGATGCACTTTAGAAGCCTGAGCTGCAAGCTCCCTGACTTTATAAGGAGCCAGTGGCTGTGACAGGGATCTCGGATGAGAAGGAGGCTTGGCGACAATGGTCCTTCTGCTGTTCTGTGTTCCTCTGGACTTTCTGCACACCCCTGAAGCAGCTGCTTCTCAAGCACAGGGGCCACCTGCTCCCTTTGGTACCAGCATTATGTCCAGGTAGGCAGTGGTTACAGTTAGAATGGAAGTGGCCTTCAGGCTCCTGTGTCCAAGGCCTACTCCCTAGTTGGTGGTTTGATCCATTGAGGAGTTCATAGCTGAGTGGGCTGTTAGGGAAGTAGGCCCAGTTGAAGGGAGTACGTCTCTGTCAGTACAGGAGGCTTTGATGGTTATTTCTTGTTCTTGGATTATACCTATTTGGTTTCCTCCTTCCTGGCCACCACGAAATGATCAGTTTTCTTGTGCATGTCCCTCTGGCATGGTGTTCTCTCTGCTCATTATGAAACACCCTATTTTCCTTTTGCTGGTGCCCTGAGCCATTGCACTTGGGTTTCATTTTAAGAAGCACTGGCTCAGTGAATACTCCTACAAGCAATGGAGCATGGACCGAAAGTTCTGAAACCATAAACTGAGCTCCCACCTCCAATCTTTCCTTCCGTCTATCTCAGGCATATTTTGTCAGTGATGAATCACCAATGTAATGGGTGAAGGGTCATTGAACTCTTGTTGCCTTGCAGAACTTACAGTCCCTTCTGGTCTGAGTATATGACCAGGTGCTTTCAAAGGGAGGCAGGACCTCACTGGAGGATGTGCAGGAAAGTTTATTATTATATTTTAATCTGACAGCTTTTGGAAGCCATCTCTAAGGCATTGCAATCAGTCCTTCACAGTTTTTAAATGGCTTTTCTTTTATATTTATTTTGGTGTGTGTGCATGCGTGCATGTGTGTGTGTGTGTGTGTGTGTGTGTGTGTGTGTGTGTGTGTGTTTATATCTGTGTATGTATGCACATGCATGAACAGTTAGTTGCCTTCAGAGGCCAGAAGAGGACATTGGAGTCCTTGGAGCTGCAGTTACTGGAACTTTTGAGCCACCCAATGTGGATGCTAGGATCTGAACTCAGGTTCTCCTAATTGAGCAAAGGTCCTTTTAGCCATTGAGCCATCTCTCTAGCTCCAATGGCTTTTCTGTGTAGTCTTAGAAATCTTCACATTAATACTGAAGTCATCACCTTTCAAAACACAGGAGGGTGACTGTCCTGGTGACCCTTGCACCAGCACTGCCAGCTGCTCAGATGATCTAGAGAACATGAAGCCTCCCTGTCTTGACTTACCATTTTGTGTCATTCCTGGACAGGCTGCCTGCTTCCATAGTTCAGCTTTTCATCAGCATTTGGGTCTGTTTGCTCAGCCTTTGCTATTGCTGTTGCAATAGTGTTTTGGATCTGACTTCCTGGCAAGCTGTAGGACTTGGCTGAGGAAGCTGCCAGAAGCTGAGCCCAGCTCTTTGGGTGGGGGTTAAGGGGGGTCAGAGAGACCTCGTGAAGATGGAAAGGCGACTGGGAGTGGGCTCTGAGGCAACCTTGGGCTTTCTGAGCCAGAAAGCAAATTCATACAGCAACCAGCTCAGCTGGCATTTGGGAGCATTCCCCAACAATTGTGATGGCTGTCGCCACCATGGCTTGGCTTCTTCTTAGCCTCACCTTAATTCCCACTGCCCAATAGTCTTACATGCTATTGTGACCACACAGCAAAATGGCTGTAGCTCCCATAAGACATGCTTCATCTGAAGTAAACTTCAAGGCAACCTGGGTGTGTGACTCATATTCGTGTTTCCATTTACAACTCAGGGACTTGGCAGGGGTGGGGAGGGTCAGTGGGCCCACCCCTACTTTCTGAGTATTTCCTTCATTACATTGCCCCTAGCTGGAGGCAGCAGTGTGTACACTATGCCCATGCTTCATACACTGGGTCTTCTCATGTTTAATCAACATGCGTATTGGAAGGATGTTATCAACACTAAAAACTTTGATTTATCAAGTCCCTTCATTGTAAGGCAAGAAAATTCTTCTGGTTCTTAGAGGCAAAATGCCATAAAAATTAGACACATAGAAGTTTCCACCCACTTCTCTCCAGGGCTGTTCTGGTTACAATGATGTCACTGTTAGGCATTCAGACATTCAAGGATGTAGCAGCCTTTCTACCGTCAGCCTAGGCAAGTCAGTGTTGTTCAGTGGGATTAATGTCTTGAACAAAGGGAGCCCCTGTTCTGATCCCAGCTGGCTCGCTGTACATCAGAGGGGGCAGACATGTAGCCGGTTTTCAACCTCTCCCCTCAAAGAAACTGAAACCCCATGTCCTGTGGAGCCATGCTGAAGACAGGTGTAAACATTTCAGCTTCACACAGAATGCCAAAGAAAGGGCAGTCCTTAAGGGTGAGTCATATATTTGGAGAATTTCACTCCTAAATTTTTTAAATCATGTGAGCACCACAGAATACACTCTCACACTAAGACAGTTGTGTATCTATACCCCTGGGTATACCCTGTGGGACCACCATCTTGTGTGCCGTCTGCTGCTTCCTGAAATGGTATATAGCATGTGACTGTAATTTTCTGTTGCCCCCTCCTTGGAAGCCAAGAAAAGAAAGATCTCTTCCTGATTGTTTCCCCAGACCTCACATAGGAACTCTTCGCTCTCAAGCCTGTCCTCCTCCCATCGTCACAGGGCAGCTAGTGCTATCAAATTGTATCCACCTGTGTTTCCGCGTGGCAGCGCATCCTCAGGAACAGGCAGCTTGTCTCCGAGGCAGGTTTCCTGGGAAGATGCAATTATTCACCCAGCTGGGAAAAAATGAATACTATTTATGTCCTCTTCAGCTAACTGCCTACTCCTCCACACTCAGGTTTGGGGATAACTGGCTTTGTTGGGTCACCTGACTTTTAAGCTCTGACTGTCTAAGGTCCCTTGCCTGCCTGGGCCTCAGATCAGCCCCACCCAGCACTGGCCCTTGAGTTAGACTGAAGCTGCTCCGCATGCAGACAACAGTCTGAATCTCAACTAGTCCAGGAAGCTCCTCTCAAGTGCCCCACCCCCACCCCAAGATGACCTCACAGGTTTCCATGACCCTGTCTTTCCTCACGGCTCATATATTACTATGTGTGTATCCTCTCCAACCACGCAGGAACATCCCCACGTGCTGGTAATGAGTTCAATGTTAAGCCTGGATTTGGTGAAAACAGTCTGACATGAATGGCAGTGCCCTCCCTGGGTGTGGAAGGGAGGGCTGACAAGCATTCCAGGTGTTTGTGTCTCTGTGCCTCTGTTTAGAACTTGCTTCTGTGGTCTTATGGAGTGTTTTCCTGGCTTTAAAATCTGAATGCAGCTCACAGGTTTTCCTCTTGGATGCACCGAACAGCACCATTTCTCCCCCTGGTAAGAATAGCGTACTTAAAAACGCACATTTACACTTTATTACAACTACCCTTCTTAATGCAGTGATTTTTTTTTTTTGGAGAAAGGATACTCTTCTTTATGCCACCAAGTCTGTGGAGAAACATTAAAAATAGGTACTTGAAAATTTTTACCCAATAAATAAGACTTTGCTGATGATTACTATGTGCCAGGCATATAAAAATGAAATGACACAGACTCTCTTTGCAAAACACTCATATTCTGGGCTGGAAAAGTCACATGCTAGCAAGTACTCTAGATGTATCATGAAGTGCTCCCTCCAAGGGAAGCTGCTATGGTTCTCTTGGAAATGGAAATGTTTTCTTCACTCATTTTCATTCTCTAAGGAGGCTAAACTGCTCCAGGAAGATCTATACCCTCTCAATTGTGTTCCATCAGCCATTCTCAACTTAGGGTGTCAAAGATCTGCTGTGCCTTTAAAATACTTCCAAGCCACAGCCCCTGAACCTGCTGCTGTTTCCATCAGAGGTGGGAGGAGTCTCAGACTCATATGGTCCATGCTGCAGCTTCCCCAAGCTCCTCATGTGAAGTGCTTAGCTGTCTACCTGGCTCATGAGCAGCCTCTTCGCTGTGCCTGAGACCTCAGGCTTCAGCCTCATCCCTTCATATTGGAAACTTCATGTGAGATCAGCACTGCCCCCCACTCTTAGTACTGCCCTCTCAGGCCAGTCCTGACCCCTGACTGATCTGGCATGCCACCACTAAGAGTCACTGTATCAGAAGAAGTCACCCATGCAGCTGTGGCTGTGATATGATATGAGATCTGGGAAATGCCTGTATCCATTTGGCGATGTCCAGGTATTCACATTTGTTTTCATTGATTCTGGGCTGAGTTACAGTGCTCATCAACATGTTTGGCAATACAGAGACACAGCCTTGGCCTGGAGAAGGCTTCAGCCATCTGTTCTTCTAAATGATAGAAAGAGAGTGGATTTGCTAGACCCTAGAAAACATGGGAATGCTTGCTGAAGACTGTGGAAATTTGGCTTTGTGTTCCTCTACAGAGATACCTCAATACCATGATCAGAAACAGAACACAGGTTATTAGTTTCTGAGGACTTGGGGAAAAGAGTCAGGAGTTGGGATTAATAGCTAAGGCATGTTTTAGAAAAGGGTGATACAAATATTCTAAGTATTTTCCCAACTCATCAAATACCAAAATCTACTGAATCAAACACTACCTGAGCTAGGAGTCAAATCCAGGCCTTTGTGCAAGCTGGTGAGCACTTGAACCATTCCCCTACCCCTTACCATACATTATAAAGTCTAGAGAGTCTTTTTTTGTATAGGGAGGGTGTCTCAATAAAGATGTTATTTTAAAAAGGGACCCATTACTTATAGCAAAAATAAATCTGAAAAGTTAGTTCACATTAATAAGACATCTACCATGTGCTGGCTTTTCCTGAGTGGTCGGAGCCACATGAGAGCATACGAGGCACTCATAGGTGAGAGAAAGGGGTCTGGAACTCCTAATAACCAAGGGAAGCATTGAAACTCATAGTTATCACTTTTAGGACTTACCTAGATCCTAGAGCCAGTTGTACATGCCCACAGTCCTTTGGGCTTGCTTGCAGAGAGACACTGACTGTCTGGCAACCCTTTCATCTCTAGGGGTTGTGTTACTGATGAGCTGGTGTAGCTGAGTGGTTCAATGGTAACCACAGAACAGAGCAGGCTCCAGCTCTTTTCCCCTGCCATGTTGATGGGAGCTTTCAGGCTTTCCTCTGGAACTGTTGGGCAGATGTTAGGGTGTGAAGGCTCTGAAATGGTCCCACAAGTGGGCAGCACTCCCGCAGTGTCGCTTCAGGCGCCTAGTAGGTTATTATACTCAATGTGCATCCTCACTATGAGAGGTTAAGCCAGCTGAATGATAGGCATGCCCTGGACACAGAGACCCTACCTTCACCTTCTCTCTGGAAGACTGGCTCTGTCTTTGAGGCACGCTGTTCATGTGAAATTGTCCTCCATGGTGGTACCTGACCTCAACTCCACATATGACCAAATTCAAAAGATCTCAGAAGCAATCCTCTACACTCTGCAGGTCTTCTTGAGCTTCTAGAAATGCTCAACATCTGGTCTTCAACCTTCCCTCCAAACCAGTACGAGAGCAGACCCTGAATGACCCCAATAAATACAACCCTATTGTCCAACACCCACCTCTCTCCTGCAGAGCAAAATCAATTGCAACCAGATGAGAATTTCCACATGGACACCAGGCAGGAGAACAGAAGGACAGTGTTGGGAAGATGTCACCTAGTAGGGAGGGAAGCAGGAGTCCACATCCTGAGGGCGCACTGGCTGTGAAGTGCTCTGAGATATGTGTGCCCCAGGGAAAGGAAGCGGTTGAAGCTAGCACAGTTTAGTGCTATGTTTGGCAACTCCACAAGGAAAGGTCTGGAGTGAGGTCTCAGGGCTTCTAGATAGCAGACACTTCCCGCTTAAAAGCTGTCTGAGGACTTGCTTGGGGACTCATGAGGCCTGTGAAGACCTGGGCTGAATGGGAAGTTCATTTGTCAGAGACAATAGAAACAAAACAGTTCATTTTTATTTTTGATGAAGTGAAACTTCAGCTTAAAAAAAAAAAAAAAAAAAACAGTTGTAACCAAAGTCTATTTCACAGATAAACATACAAAAGCACCATTGGCCATAGCCGCCCACCCTCAGGTGTCTTGAAAGTCATGAAAGTGACAGTTTGAAGGTCATGAATGAGTTTGATAGAACTGTCTAGCAGGGGAAGAAAAGAAGCAAGCAGGAAGGGAAGAGTTTAAAATAACAAGGGGAATCTTTAAATAGAGCTATAGAGCTGGGTAGAAAACCTAGTCCAAGGGTTAAAAACAAGCTTTTCCTCCAAAGTTTCTATGGTAACTAGAGAGAATCTACAGCAAGCGTGTAGTTAATGAAATAATTGTGGGCCAATATGTAGCAGTAAGTAATGCGAGTGACTGTACAGGCTCCGAGACAGGTCATGTTTTAGCTGCTGCTTCCTTTATTTCCAGCAGAAATTAGACATTGAAGTCAGCGAGGCTTCATTTACTACAGCCCTGATTTATCTCCAGAGCAGAGTCTTGAAAGCTGGTGTTGATCCAAATCACTTGGAATTAAGAGAGACCGCCCCATTCTCTCCTCCCCTGCCTTCAGCAACAGTTTTGGATTCATTTGATACACATGTGCAGTGTTAACTTGGACAGTCAGAATAATGCTTGTGACTAATTTTATCTGTACACAAAGAATAAACACAATCTGCTGAGGTCAGCTGGAAGCTATTTTCTGCATGGCTAGGAAGCAGTAGAAAGGGTAGGTGGGACAGAGGAGCCTAGAAGCGATATCATAACCCAGCCAATTGTGGCAATGAAACCTGGGACAGACTGCTGAACCGTTGTGTCTCAGCTTCTCATAAAATGAACCAAAGAGTAGAATCAACCCAAAAGCTGGCTGATGGATTAAAGGAGATTAAAATATATATTGTACCCATTAAAACCTACCTGTAAACATACACACTTGCAACATATATCCTAGGGTTTTTCTAATGCAGCTCTAATTGTGATATTCCCAACTCCTTTTTGTAAGGCCAGAAAACCATGAAACTAAAACTATAAGGCACAAATGGGAAAAAGTTGCAAGTTGATATTCTTCATGACTGTAAATACAAAATAACTCATAAAATTTATAAGAATTGTTTTACAAATCAATAGATGTATAAACTCTTGTTAAAGTAGAATCATTTAAGCTACCACTATCAACACTAATATATCTGGAGCCCCACACAATGGTAAACACACGTGTGTATTATTTCATTCTACGCTCCTAACTTGGTGCCATTATTTTGTAGTGTAGGCTTACTATAAAACATAGTTAGATCAAATCACAAGGCTATTAAATGGTAGAGTCTTGCCTCAACATAAGCAGTCTTGCTATATATTTTAAAAAGATGATCTTATATAAAATATATTTATGATACTTATATTTTCTTGCTCTATTGTACTTGTTATGACCTCTTTGTTCAGTGATGACTACAAACAATAAGATATACATCCCTGCCTATGGCTCATCCTCAGTGGGGGAGCAGCCCATACTTTGGTGATAAGTATAATGTTTGTTGTAGCTTTTATAGATATTCTTTACCATGCCCAGAAGAATTCACTTCCAGCTTTCATTTGTGAAGAATTTTTACCACATACAAATATAGAATTTGTCAACTGTTTCTTCTGTTCCATTGAGACAATAGTATGTCTTTTCTCTTTTATTGAGCTGAAGTAATAAATTTCAATGACTGATTTCCAAATACTGCAATTTTATTCCAGTCATGAATGTATTATTGTTCTTACATTTTTATTATGAATCTTTATGTTTATGGGAAATACTGGCCTTTGACTTCCTTTGCTTTTATAAAGGGAGTTGAGAAAGTATCCCCTGACATTCCGTGGGCAAAGGAGCCCTGTTATGTGTGCATGCTACCAGGAAGGGAAGACACCCTGTGCAGAAGCTGAAGTACCACTCAACTAATGTCTACAAAATACCTTCAAGTAACACCTAGTGAGTGAATGGAGCCAATTGCATAAAATTGATCAGCTCAAACTAGCCTTGTAATTTTCATCAATACCCATTTTCTTAAGTCACACTTAAATATCCAGAGACAAAGCCATACTCTGTATAATATGGGTAACCAAAGCACATACTTCCATCCAGAGGAGGGTGAAAAAGCCTTGGGTGATCTTCACTGTTCTCTTTGATAGTCTATAACTTAAATACTATGACATAAATTTAACCAAAATTAATAAAACTCCTAAGAGAGGGGAGGAAACAAAAAGATTTTGTATATAAAAATGTTTATAACAAAATAAGAGCCCATGGCATACTGGATCCACCTATCCATGTGGGACCACCTTGAGCCTACACTCACCTGATCTTTGGACCCCATCACCTGCCCTCTGCCAGAGGTGAGTCTGGGACCAGTCCAGGCTGAATCCTCCTGCCACATCCTTCCCTGGGAACTCCCTGGGTTAGCTCCGCATCTTGCTCCCTCCCCCCATAGCCTTGGCCTGAGTGGTTCAGTCCTGGTCCATACACCATCCAGAGCCTGCCTTCCCTTTGCCCTTTGTCCTGCTGGGCCCACTGCTCAGGGTGAGTGTTGGGCCAGAGTGTGGGTCCAACACCCCCTCCACCTCCTTGGAATGTCCTGGGTAGTCTCTGAACACACTGGACCTCGAGGGACCACCTTGAGCCTACACTCACCTGATGTTTGGGCCCCATCACCTGCCCTCTGCTGGAGACCTCCAAGAGAGCTCAGATCATCCAGAGTTACAGACATCGAACTCCTGACCCACCTACACCCAATGGGAGAGCAGGGTAGGGAGAGAGAGACTTCACCTGAACCCACTGAAAGAAATGATGGGAAGACAGCAATACAAGAAAACAAACAATAGAAAGACCAGTATGACACCACCAGAATCTAGGGATTCTACACCAACTAGACCTGAACACATCAAAGCAGATGAAGCAGAAGAGAATGGATTAAAAAAATAATAATAATAACTTCATAAAAATGATAGATGCCCTCAAAGATGATATAAGAAAATCTCTTGAAGAAATGGAAGAAAAAAAAAAAACATTGGAAGAAATAGAGGAAAAGACCAAGCCAAAAAAATGCAATAAATGAACACATCTCTTAAAGAAAGTAAGGAAAGACAAGAAAAAAACAATCAAACAGATGAAGGAAGCAATTCAAACAGTTCAAGACCTGAAAACTGAAATAGAGACAATAAAGAAAACACAAACTGAGGTAATGCTGGAAATAGAAAAACTGGGTAAATGATCAGGAACTACAGATGCAAGCATAACCAACAGAATACAAGAGATCAAAGAAAGAGAATCTCAGATGCTGAAGATAAACTAGAGGAAATAGCTTCTCGACCAAAGAAAATCTTAAATCCAACAAATCCTTAACACAAAACATACAGGAAATGTAGGATACTGTGAAAAGGCCAAACCTAAGAATAACAGGCATAGAAGAAGGCAGAGACGCCCAGCTCAAAGGTGCAGAAAACATATTCAACAAAGCCATAGAAGAAAACTTTTCCAATCTGAAGAAGGACATGCCTATGAAAGTACAAGAAGCACACGGAACACCAAATAGACTGGACAAAAGAAAAAAAAAAGACACACACACACACACACATACACACACACACACAACAAACAAACAAAAACAAAGCAAAAGCAAAACAAAACAAAACAAAAACGTCCCCTCACCACATAATAATCAAAACACTGGACATACAGAATAAAGAAAGAATATTAAGAGCAGCAAAGGAAAAAAGCCAGAAGGTCCTAGATAGATGTTCTACAAATACTAAGAGTCTACAGATGCCAGCCCAGGCTACTATACCCAGCAAAACTCTCAATCACTATAGACTAAGAAAACATGATATTCAATGACAAAGCCAGATTTTCACAATACATATCCACAAATCCAGCCTTACAGAATGTTCTGGAAGGAAAACTCCAACCCAAAGAAGTTAACTACACTCACAATGACATAGGCAATAGATAACCCCACTTCCCCAGGACCCAAAAGAAAAGGTGGGGCAAATATACTTACAATGCCTCCACCAAGAATTAACAATCAGTGGTCCTTACTTTCTCTCAACATTAATGGTCTTAACTGTCCTATAAAAAGACACAGGCTAACAGAATGGATATGAAGACAGAATCCATCATTCTGCTGCATACAAGAAACACATCTAAGCTTCAAAGACAGACATTACCTCAGGGTAAAGGGCTAGGAAAAGATCTTCCAATCAAATGGACCCAAGAAGCAAGCAGGTGTAGCTATCCTAATATGTAACAAGTTAGACTTCAAACCAAAATAAATCAAAAGAGATGAAGAAGGTCATTTCATATTCATCACAGGAGAAATCTGTCAGTACAAATTCTAAAAATCTATGCCTCAAATACAGAGGCAACCACATTCATAAAAGAAATGCCACTAAAACTCAAAGCTCACATAAAACCTCACATACTCATAGTGGGAGATTTCAACACCCCACTCTCACCACTAGACAGGATCGCCAGACAGAAACTTAACAAAGAGACAAGAGCTAACAAGTTATGTCCCAATTGGGGTTTAACAGACATCTATAGAACATTCCATCCAAACATAAAAGAATATACCTTCTCAGCTCCACATGGAACCTTCTCTAAAATTGACCACATACTAGGCAACATAACAAACCTCAACAGATACAAAAAAAAAAAATTGAAATAGCCCACTATGTTAGTAGACCACCAACCTTTAAAGTTGGAATTCAACAACACAAATTGCAGAAACTCAACAAACCCATGGCAACTGAACAGTGCGCAATTGTACCATACCTGGGTCAAGGAAGAAATTAAAGATTCAATGAGAGTGAAGACACATCATACCCAAAGCAGTGCTAAGAGAAAAGTTCATTGCACTAAGTGTCCATATGAAGAAAATGGAGGATAGTCACATTAGAGAATTAACAGTGCAACTTAAAGCTCTAGAACAAAAAGAAGCAATCTCACCCTGTAGAATGGGAAAAGATCTTTACCAACCCCACATCTGACAGAGGGATGATCTCCAAAATATACAAAGAACTCAAGAAACTAGTCACTAAAACACCAAATAACCCTATTAAAAAGTGAGGTACAGAACTGAATAGAGAATTCTCAATAGAGAAATCCAAAATGGCTGAAAGACACTTAAGAAAATGCTCAATATCTTTAGCTATCAGGGAAATACAAGTCAAATCAACTCTGAAATACCATCTTACTCATGTCAGAATGGCTAAAATTAGAAACACCAATGACAGTTTATGCTGGAGAGAATGTGGAGAAAGGGGAACACTCCTCCGCTGCGAACTTGTACAGCCATTTGGAGATCAGTATGGCAGTTCCTCAGGAAAATGGGAATCAGTCTACCACAGGACCCAGGAATTCCACTCTTAGGCATATACCCAAATGATCCACATCCATGCAACAAAGACATCTGTTCAACTATGTTCATAGCAGCAATATTTGTAATAGCAAGAACCTGAAAGCAACCTTGATGCCCCTCAACTGAAGAATATGTGGTACATTTACACAGTAAAATACTACTCAGTGGGGGAGTGGGGGAAAAGAACAAATGGAATCTTGAAATTCACAGGCAAATGGATGAATTTGAAGAAACCATCCTGAGTGAGGTTTTTCCGCCAACCATGTCCCAGAGCCATCGCAGCCCCAAATAACACACAGAGATGCTGTATTAGATATAATGCTGTTGGCCTGTTAATAACATTACTTATTGGCTAGCTTTGTCTTAAATATTAACCCATTTCTATTTATCTAAGTATTTCCATATGGTGTTATCTTACGGGAGAGAGAGGCTGGAATTCTCTCCCCATCCTACATCTTCAATCTCCTCCCTACTTCTTCCTCTCTTTTCCTTCTCTCCTAGTCCCGCCTATCTTGCTTTCCTATTGGCCAACAGTGCTTTATTCATTAACCAAAACGAGAGACATATTTACAGAATGACATCTCCCATCAGTAACCCAGTCACAAAAAGAGGAACACGGTATGTACTCACTCATATATGGATTTTAGACATAAAGCAAATGATCACCAGCCTATAGGTCACACCTCCAGAGAAACTAAGATACAAAGAGGAACCTAAGAGATTCATACAAGGTCCCTCACAGAAGGGGAAAGGAACAAAATCTCCTGAGCATGTTGGACGTGGGGAGCCAGTGAGTGGAGAGGGAGTTAGGAGAAAGAGAAGGGAAAGAGAGGAGAGCATGTGGGACTAGGAAGGTTGAGTCAGGGGAGAGAAAAAAAAAAAGAGAGAGAGAGAGAAATACCATAATAGAGGAAGCCATTATAGGTTTGAAGAGAAAACTGACTCTAGAGAAATGTCCAGAGACCTACCAGGATGACTTCAACTAACAATCTGAGCCACAGTGGAGAGGCTACCTTAAAGGCCCTTTCCTGATAATGAGACTGATAACTAACTCATATGCCGTCATAGAACCCTCATCTAGTACCTGATGGAAACAGAAGCAGACACCCACAGCTAAACACTAAGTAGAACTCCTGGAATCCAGTTTCAGAGAGGGAGGAGGGATAAGAGAAGAGGTCAAGACCAGGCTACAGAAACTCACAGAGTCAGCTGACCTGAACAAGGGGGAGCTCATGGACCCCCAGACTGACAGCTGGGAAACCAGCATTGTACTGACTCAGGCCCCCTGAACATGGGTCTCAGTTAGAAGGCCTGGGCAGTCTAAGGGACCTCTGACAGTGGAACTAGGATATATCCCTGGTGCACGAAAGGACTTTGGGAGCACATTCACCACAGGAGATAGAAGACACTGTGAAATCAAGGCTATCTAAATCAACATGTATGAAGATCATACGAATGCAGAATGACTGAATCAGCAAGCACGGGGCCTACATAGTCCTGAATCTGGTACTGTGTGTTTATTATGGCTGCCACTTTAGTGTGTTTATGGGACTCTGGTGTATGTGAGTGAGTGTGTCCCTGATTCCTTTGCCTTTTCCTACGCTGTTTTCCTTCTGTGGATTTTCCTTGTCCAACTTTAATGTGATGGGGTTTACTCATCTTATTTATTATTTATGTATTATTGTTATCTCTTAGAAGCCTGTTCTTTTCTAATAAGAGACAGATCAGGAGCAGAGGGTTGGAGGAGAGAGACTGGGAGTTAGTATAGGTTGGGGAAACCCTAATCAGGTTATGTTGTATGAGAAAGTAATCTTTTTTCAATAAAAGAAGAAAAGATCAAAACACACACACAATTGAGTAGGACAATATAATAGCATAAGGGGGAAAAACAGGAAAAGCACAAGAAACAGATATAGAAGCAGTGACACACTTGTTTGCACACTTGGGAATCCTGTATAAACACAAAAACCAGAATCCATAATATATGGATCTTAAATATAGAGCAAGTGATTAAGAGACTACACACTATAACGCCAGAGAAACTAGGAAACAAGGAGTATACTATGAGAGTCATACATGTTCTTCTAGAGAAGGGGAAAGGGACAAGATCTACTGAGCAAATTAGGAGTGTGGGGGGGAGGGGAGAGAGAGGATAAAGAGAAGAGGAGGAGAGGAGGATGACTTGAGGCACCAGGAAGATTGAGGTGGGGGAAAAATAAAATAGAGCAAGGAAAGAGATACTTTAATAGAGGAACACATTATACGTTTAAAGCGTAATCTGGCACTAGGGATATGTCCAGAGATATACTAGGATGACTCCAATTAAGAACAAGGGTCTCAGTTAGAAGGCCTGGGCAGTCTATGGGACCTCTGACAGTGGAACCAGGATGTATTGCTGGTGCACAAAGGGACTTTGGGAGCACATTCCCCATGAAGGGAAGCTCCCTTGACCTGGAGGCAGGGGGTAGGGCCTGAGCCCTGCTTTAGATGACTTGACAGATTTTGATGATCCCTCCTGTGAGGCCTTACCCTCCCTGTGGAGTGGGTGGGGAGTGGGATGGGAGGGGGGTCAGGGGCATGGGAGGATGGGAGACAGAGGGAACTGGGACCAATGTGTAAAATAAGAAAAAAAAATAATAATAAAAATGAAAAAAAAGAAAGAATTACTCATAACATTACAGTCCTTATTTCTACAATTTGTCACGTAGCAATGAGAGGTATTTATAAATACTTTCTTCCACCACCGTTTCCATATTCCCTTTGTTTTCAGCCAGCACATTAGCTGATTGTGGGTTTTCCTAGTGAAGTGAGCCTCACTTTCATACTAAAGGGATGGGGCTGTCTTTCCATCACTTAGCAGTACTGCTTGAACTGGGTTGTTGCAGTTTTCCATCCACTGACCGAGTTCAGAGAATGGTAGTTATTATTCACCCAGGCTCCTAAGACAATGTCTCATAAATGGGTGGCTCAGACAGCAGAAGCTTTTTCACAATTCTAGAGGCTGGCCAGTTTGGTTCCAATTGGGGTTTTCTTCCTGGTTTGTAAATGATGCCTTCTTGTTGTATGCTCACAAAACAGAGCGATATCATCTCCCAAAAGAGGTCACTGATTCCATAAGAGTTCAATCCTACCAAATTCATTTCCTTTCTAAAGCACAGCTTCAAAATGCTCCCATATTAGGGATTATGGCTTAGAACATATGAATGTAAGAACACACAGTCATTTATTTTTATAGCAGTATTACTCAGGCATGCTCTAAGGGACTTCCTAACATACTGTTCCTAAACACCTTCATACAGTACCAACCCAGTTTCTGAAAATTAGGACCAACACTCCCAGCCAGCTCATTAATCCATCTTCTTTGCTTGCTGGCTGATGGAATGAGGAATTCAAATTGGCCAGATGCCAGTCATAATTTCTTTCTCACTGGAATCATTGGTAGGATTATTCTCATTAGAACCAAGAATTCTAAACTAGCCAAACCTACGGTCATAATGATGAGAAACAAATGTTTTTCTAGTGGCTATGTAGAGGTGAAATTGAGTGATGTGCCCTGTTTTCTCTTACTGATCCTAGGTTTGTGAGTCCTAACTGTGTTAAGAGGAGCATCATATATTCCTTGTCAACTCAACTTATTTGATAGCCTTTTGAAGAACATTACTACAGTTGTACAAGGTATTACTGGCTAGCTTGTGCTGTGGAAGCATTCCCCGAAGACTATTTTACCATTCTTTTATACTTTAGGATGATAGAGCATTACAAGACCATGGTACTGTGGCTGTGCATTAGTTGCTGTGAAGTGAGTTCCTTGATCAGAAGAATACCACAATGGTGAATGAGGCATTTATTTGGTAAGCTTAAGGATGGTGGGTTTATTAGAAACATTGTATACAATCTACACATCCAGAACCACAGTAACTACTGATTTCTGTAAGAACAAAACATTGATCATTCCATGGTGAAAGTGTTCTACATAACAAAGCTGTCTGCTTTAGAGTTTCCATTGCTTTGAACATCATGACCACAGAAACCTCTCTCTCTCTCTCTCTCTCTCTCTCTCTCTCTCTCTCTCTCTCTCTCTCTCTCTCTCTCCCTCTCTCTCACCCACACCCACCCCCCCCACACACACATCTGGTTTTTCTAACACATGGGTTCTTTGTGAAACAGTTCTGGTTTATCCTAGAACTCACTCTGTAGACTACGCTGTCCTTGAACTCACAGAGATTCACCCGTCTCTGTCTCCTGAGTGCTGGGATTAAAGGCATGCACCACCACTACCTGGCTCACAGCAAGTCTTATAAGGAAAACATTTAATTGGGGCTGGCTTACAGTTTAGTCCATTATTATAATGGTGGGAACTGGCAGTATATAGGCAGACATGGTGCTAGAGAAGGAGCTGATCTGCAGGCAAGAGGAAGGAAACTGTTCCACACTGAGTGTTGCTTGAGCATATAAAACCTCAGAGCCTCAAAGTAACATACTTCCTCCAATAAGGCCACACCTACCACCAAAAGGCCAGACCTCTTAATAGTGCCATTCTCTATGGGTCATGTATTCAAGTACATGAGTCTATGGGGGCCATAACCATTCAAACCATCACACTGGCTAATATCCTCAGGGAACAGTATATATTAAAGACTCAGTTTCAGCCTCTGCTGTGGCCAATCAGATGCTCAACATTGGCCATGTCAAGATTGGAGATTAGAAGTCTATGTTGCTGATCCCATGCAATCTTCTTCCCTCTGCCATGACCACCTTGCCCAAGAACTCTTTGGACAGACAGCTTGGGGAAAAGACAAACTTGTACCACATGAGAAGTGTCATGTAGCCATTGCTAAAATACTTATCTGAAGTCATCCATTTTTGAGCATTCACAAGGAACACAAATGACCCTACTTTCTCTGCCCATTCAAAGAAGACCAACCACCTATCTCATCCACGGACTCCCTTGCTGTCAACTTTCCATTTGTGTTACTTCCAAGATAGTTATAGTACAAAAGAAGAGCTCTCAGTGCTCTTCTTGCTTAGAAAGGGAAGTATGAGTTTAGGTTCATATGAGGGAGTGCCTTCAGATGCCACTCAAGATCGATACTGTAAGTACACTCCCATTCATGAGTGTGGTGGCTAACCTTGGTTGTCAACTTTACACACTTGGAAAGAGTGAACCTTAATTAAGGATTAGACCCTCAGATTGGCCTATGACCACTCCTGTGGGACATTTTCTTTGTCACTGATTGATATCACCCTCTATGGGCGGTGCTATTCCTTGACAGGTGGGACTGAGCTGTATAAGAAAGGAAGGAAGCTGAGTAATCCAGTAAGCATCCCTCTTAAGTTTCTGCTCCAGGTTCCTTCTTTGACTTCCCTTGGTGATGGGCTATAACCTGTAAGACAAATGGACCTTTTCCTCCTCAAGTTACTTTCAGTTCTGATATTTTATCATAGCAGGAGAAACCAAGCTACAATGATGGAATGCTGTTAAGTGTCCTGAACGCTATGCCTTGATGAGCCTGATAATAACTACTTCATGATGAGAAACTTGGGCAGGGTATGGTAAATCAATAAGTCTCTGGTAACTAAGGCCCTTGATCAAGCTAAAGTTGTTTCTCAAAAAGGTTAGTAATCCACAGAGAATACCAAGACTCCAAATCCTTAACATCTGTGACCCTAATTAATTTTATCAATAAAAAACAAGCATCAGATATTGAGATAAATGCTGAAAGATCAAAGAAGCAAAGGAGCAGCCACAGTCACCCTTTACCTCTTTGAATCCTCCAACCAAAAAGCCCAAGTTTCTGTCAACACCTGACTTATCATTTCCTGTCTCCACTCTGTATTGTTACTTTCTGACTCTTCCTGTACAGACCTCCAGACCTCTATGGTTAACTAGTGGCTATCTCTGCCCTATGATCTCTAGGCAAGCTTTATTTGTCAGAACACAAACAAAATATCACAACGTATCTGCGTTATAGCTTGCCCACAGGGGCCTGCTAAAGCCTCCACACAGCATTGTCGCTTTGTTCTGTATATTGGTTTTCATTATGTTTCTTATTTCTTAGTTTCTGTTTGCTTGGTGTTTAATTTCCTCCTTTTTTGGTGAAGTGAAAACTGAGATCTTGAAATTTAGGAAAATTTCGTGGAAATTAATTCCTCTTTTTTAATATAAGTTAAATAAGGGTATATTTTCTTCTAAGTACTGATATATCACATATTTCTCTGTGCATCCATCACTATTATTCAATTTGGAATATTTTCTAATTTCCCTAGTGACTTCTTCAATGTAGGGTTACTCAAAAGTCTGGTGTTCCATTTCAAAACATTTGAACATATCACACATGTCTATGTTTCCAGTTTAATTCCATTGTGGTTACTGAGTTGCTGTGTTAGATTTCAGCTTCTTGTATTTATTTAGACTCACTTTATGGGTCTATTGTGCCATCTTTTCTGGGTGAGCTCTGTGCCCATGAAGAGAATTTCTGCTCTCCCATTGTGTGTAATGTTGTGGTGATGGGGATTTAGCCCAAGCCTCCCGTGTGCTGAGCAAGCACTCTCCCTCTGAGCAGCAGTTGATTCAAGTTGTGTTGTTAGATTCTTTGCCTTCCTGGTTTGTCCACTAGTTCTATCCGTTACTGGGAGAGGGCTGCCATTTCCAGCTCTGATGGTTAGCCTCCCTCCCCCACAGTTCTGCTAGTCATAGCTTTATACATGTTTGCATTCCTGTAACTGGATGACACAAGTTGAGAATTTCTGTCTTTCTGATCAGTGACAGTTTTCTTACTAAGAAATATCCTTTTTAATTTCCTTACCTTGTCTGATATCACTGTGCCACAGTGAATACACCACGCCCCAGTTTTTCCTGGTTACAATGTATGTTTCGCCATCATGTTACTTTCTACTTATCTCTGCCTTGGAAAGTTGGCTGATCTCTTCTAGGCAGTGTTTGGCCTTATTTTTTAATGTCTCCTTTTAATTGGAATAGTCTCAGTCACATGTAATGTAACCACTAGCATAATGTTAATCACCTGTCTCATATTTTTTCCTATTTACTGCATCTTTGTTTCATTTCTTCTTTCCTACCTTCTTTTAATGGGATGTTCTTTAGTACTCCATTAATTATTCTACTGACTCTTTAGCTTTGCATGTATGTGGTGGTGGTGGTGTTTTTTTTTTTTTTTGGCTTAACAATAACTCTAGAAATTGCAATGTTAATTTTTCTGTAATTTTTTTCTTGAGGCTAAGTCTCCCTATGTATCTCTGGCTGGCCTGGAAATCACAAGGGACACCAGGCTGGTCTCAAACTCACAGAGATCTGCCTGCCAGATATCCTCAGTACCGGTATTAAAGGTATATCCCTCCATGGTTGGCTATGAACTCTTAAATTGTCCTGCCATGTATGGAGTAATATGGAACAACCTCATGTAGAATATAAGAACCTCTGTAAAATTACATTTTTATCTCATTACCCTTTATGACATTTTTGAATCTACCTATGAGAGAAGCCCTGGCTGCTGTCTCTACTGTCTGCGCTTTGCTGTCTTCTCTCCACTGTCTGTTGTATGGTCTACTGTCTGATGTTGTCTGCTCTCTACTATTTGCTGTCTCTGCTGTCTGCTGTTTGTTGTCTCTCTGTCTGTCTGTTTGCTGAGGGCCTGCTTCCCCGGTGTATCCCTGGGATAAAAAGAGAGCCAGCTTGAGCCATGCCTGCTTCTTATAAGGGTACCCATCTTGTTCCCACTAAGAGTTCTACCTTCACAGCCCAGTTACCTCCCAAAGGACCCAATCACAAAGTGGATTATGTTTCAGCATGAATTTTGGAGGGGATACAAACATTCAGACGGCAATAGGAGTGTTTCTTGGCATTTTGTGTAGCTTTTATTCTGTTGTTTGTTTTTGTTTTGCATTTAAAAATATTGACTGTGTGTGCAGTACCAGCAGAGGCTAAGAGAGGGTGTGAGATCCTCTGGACCTGGACTTGTATGTATGCGCCTGGAATTAAACCTGGGTCCCCTGAATGGCCAGTGTTCTCGCCCACCCAGCCATCTCTCCAGTCTTTTTTTGCTTTGCTTTTGTTACTGTTTCTTTACTTTGGTTTCCAGATTTTGGCTATGAAGTTCCTAAATATAGCTGTTTTCCTACACATGCAACTTGCAGTTTCCTGAATGTCTTGGATCTGTAGTTTGATACTGTTTACCACATCTGGAGAATTTGGGCTGGTGTTTCAAACACCCTTTTCTGCTCAGCTTTTTCTTTCCATTCCCCGTGGAAGTTCATATAAGTTAGACCACAGAATTGTCCCATTCACTGAGGTTTTTCATTTTTTTTAAACTTCCCTTCAGGTTGGATGGCTTCTACCTTCCTTCAAAGTGACCAGTCATATAATCTGAAGTCACTAATCTGCTGCTAAGCCATCAGTTAATAAAGTTTTCACTTTACAATTATACTTGCACATTAGGGATTTCCGTTTAGTACTTCCCCCCCCCCCCCGCCACATGTTCCATGTCTGTGCTGGGGCCCCATGTTGGCTTATTCATTTTAACTATCTTTCACTTAGGTTATCAAAGTATTTGTTGTAGCTACTTGACAGTCCTTATCTCACCATTTGAACGTCCATGTTGTCTTGCTTCTCTCTCCCTCTCCTCCCTCCCTCCCTTCCTTCCTCCTTTCCTCTCCCTTTCTCTTCTTTATTGTTTTAATTTGGGTTGTAATTTCACCTCTTTTTATGTGCCTCCTATTATTTCACAGTACATTATATATGCTAGGAACTGAAGACTGTATCCTAAGTGTGGCATGTAAAGAATGCCAACTTTGCCTGGGAAATCCGATCCTTTCTCAGTCTGTCAGTCTATTTTGGATGTAAATGTAGGATTGCCTGGATTATATGATGTCATCTTAAGGATCTTATTTCTCAAGCAAAAACCCTATTCCCAAGAATAGTTTCACTGCAGTGTTAACTGACTCCTAGACCATAACTGTAACATATCTCCAAGGACCATGCACCTCTGGTGTTACCACTTACCTCACATCCCTGCAGCCACCAATTTCTGCTAAATCTCAAGGAGACTTGCTCTGAGCAAGGGCATCTCAGCCCTTACCAAGGATACGCGGTGAAGCCCTGCTTGGACTCTGGTGTGTCCTTCTGCACAAGTTGCTTGTTTACTTCCTGGAATCAAAAGTCCTAGCCATTTTAGCAGTCAGAACTGTGATCTCTGCCTGGCTCCTTCTCCCGATGTCATGGCAAGAATGGGTTCCTGGGAGAAAGTTGGTGCACCTTCTCTTCTCTCGGTAGCTATAGTCTTGTGGTGCCCATTCATTTCCATAAAACAGTTGCTTTGTATGTTTTGTTTAATGTTATGGTTCATTTGATGGCATTATAAGTCCGTGAAGGAAACTGAAGTCTCTAAATATATATGACAAATATTTTGAAAAGTACAAATGCTTACATGTGATGCTTACAGTAAGACTAAACGTCTATAAACTTCTGTGATCTTTAGTGATGGATTTAAAAAGTCTAATACCATAATTCACTTACCTATAGCTGTTGGGCCACTTCTGTATCACACATGAGAGCCACCACCAAGTCACAGAAGCCTGAGTCACAAGGAACCCATCCATACCTAGGGCTCAGACAATGTAATTTCCTTCCAGTAACCTGAATTAAGAGGCTCAGTAATTGTATATAGGTGGTAATTGATGTTTAGCTACAAAATCACGTAGAGTTGGCAATGGAGTGGACTTTAGAGCAAGCCAAAGTTATAAATGGTTGTGGCTATAGGAAAGAAATAATCATTTGTAAGCAATCTGTAGAGTTCAAAGTAGATGCAGAGAGCAAAACAAACACTCTAGAAGCAGGGGAAATGCAGAATATTGTCCCAATAAATCTTCATACTGCTCCTAATGTTTAAACCCAAGAAGTGCCTACCAGATCTTTCAATAATTCCCATTTTATTTGATATGATTTCAGTAGCTGTTCTCACCCACGCCTAGCCCACTGTCACAGAAGAGTATGCTAGGCAGGGCTATGCTGTAGACTGAAGGCACTGTGACAGCAACATGGAAATGACCCTGGCTATTGAAGTCAAAGTAGACTTCACTGGAGGATATAGACTTCAGGTTTGTCTACATGGAAACAGGAGCCAAGTACTGTCTGTGTAGCCTTTAGATGCCCGGAAGTACTTTGGGAGTCCATATCATACAATCTTTGTTTAAAAAAGAAAAAAAAAATCAACTAACCAACCAAACAAACAAAACAGCACCTCTTCCTTTAGTTTGCATTGTTTACCCACCATTTGTTGTTTCTGTCTGCCTCCTGTGTGAATGCCAAACTATCTTGCCCTTCAGTGGTTTTCAGTGGGTAGAGTACTATGTCTTATTTTTCTTGGTTTTAGTTGTGGTTTGGACAGGAAGTATTTTCCCCAAATACTCGTGCACTGAAGACTTGATCTTTTTGCAGAGGTGTCTGGAGGCGGGGCCTTTGAGAGCTTGGATGGTGAGGGCTCTAACCACATCCACACTGGTCCATGGATAGTTTCACAGCTGCATGGGATATTCAGACGTGGTGGAGCCTAACTAGAGGGCACGAGTCTCCCTCTGAAGAGCGTGCTGTGTCTCCAGCCTATTCCTCCCTGGCTCTCTGTCTCTGTTCTTTGGCTGCCACGGAGTAAGAAGCCCTTTTTGACTGAATCCTTCTGCCATGAAGTTGCACTTCCCCACAGGCCCAAGCCAGTGGTGTCAAGTTACTAAGACCTCTGAAGCTATAAGGATGATAAATCTTTCCTTCTTTGTGTTACCTTTCTTGAATGTTTTGTCACAGCAATGGAAAGCTGACTGCCACAAGGTTTATATGTTATGTCAGGCAAAAAGCTGCAGTTAAATCTTACAAACTGGTGCTGTTAAAAAAAAAATCTATGGAATTAGTTGGATTTTCACATCTCCCTGCTGATCCTTTTGCACCCCTTTTATGCCTCTCAGATGTAGAACCATGTTAGGGTCACAGCATCACTAAATGAGAATCACAACACTGGGTCTTAACTCTAGCTTGACTGGTTCCTTTGTAGCCTCCCAGCATCTTGCTTCATCTCTCCAGTCCATGGAGACAGCATTGAAGGTCTTAGCCCTTCCTTCATCTCAAAATATCGCTGTGGAAACTAATGAGATCATATTCATAAGAGGATTTGATTTCTTCATTGTGGCAAAACATCAAAGAATGAAAATCCACCCAGCAATTGTTGCCATAATAATTATAGTAAATAGGACATCTAAAGACAGAAGCTGTTCCCCAGTTTTTCTGTAATTGTAAAGGAAACTGAGAGGCAAGAAGACAGTAAGGGAATGGAAGTCAGCCTGGGTGTGACTGACATGGCACCTCACTTTCCTTTGAAGGTAGGTGGTGTCAGGAGTATCCTGGAAGCTCCTTATCTACTCTACGGTCACACAGCCCTGTCACTGGCCTCCTGAGAAAGCACCACAGAAAACAGCTCTGTCCTCAAGAACGCTTGCTTTCTTGCTATGTGTGTGTGTGTGTGGGGGGGGGGGTTCAATGGTGACATTTGGTGTCATGGCAGTACAGATCAGTTTGAACAATCGCTTGCTGTGCCTGGATCCTAGAATAGAAGACAGAGGTTGTTGTCAACACCAGATTAGACCAGTATTAAATTTGAAATAGCCAGTGGAATAAGGGCTGCATTTTTGCAGGTTCTGGACAGACTGTGCTTATGTGAAGAAAGCGTTCTGACTTGCTGTAACAGAGGTCTCAGGCCCTACTGCGTGAGGGCTAATATTCTCCTTGAAAGGAAAGGCTGGGGCCAGGAGGCAACCAACTATCATAAAAGTAATTAATTGTTCTACTTTTTAATGGCCTGGCAAGACTGCTTTTTTAAAAAAATGAATCACACAAACGGGACCGTGATGCCAGACAGATTGTCCATTGGGACTTAAAAGACTAGTCTTGGCTATAAATCATGATAATGAGTTCATTTTTAGGCTGCTTTATGAGGTTGAGAAGTGTGGTGTCATGTTATTTTTCTCCTCAATCTCTCACTGCCTCGAATGCTCTTCAGAATTCAGAGGCTAACATTTCCTTCCAGAAACTCCTTCCAACTTGAGTGGCTGCTGTTTTACCAATCAGGTCTTTTCCCAAAGATGGTTTTAGCACATGATTTTCATGACTCAGCTTAAACCGAACAAGACCCCATTGTTGGCTTTGTGTGCACACCGGCATTATTGACAAGCTCTGCCTAACTCTTGGGAAAAGGTCTGTTGTCTGACCAAGCTACTATGGAAACCTGATCTGAGCCGTTTGAAAGCCCAGTGCCTGCCCTCTTGAATTTGTGAAGAATTTCAAGGCCAGTCAAACTCGGCTCAGAAAATATTCATCAGGGCAGAGGGCACAGCTTGTTCACACCATTTCACCTTTCATCTCAAATCAGCTGTGCAAATAGACTCCCTGGCCCAGGGTGAAGGCGGCACTGCCCATGGGGTCATTGTAAACCACAGAGGTTTCATTTATTTCATTTCTACATTATTCTGACTAGACAGAGACAGGACATGGAAAAACAAGAGCTCGGCTTCTATTTTTTAAAAGGAATTCTCCCCCTTGAAAACTGGTAGAATAATACTGTAGCTAACTGCTCCACACCAGTAAGTAGATCCTGCAGGTTTGAAAGAAGAGGCTGGAAATACAGCCCATTTTCACTCTTCCATGAGACTCCCCCCTCCCTTCTTTAGAAACCAATCCAAGAAGAGAACCAACCAAGGAGAGTACTTGTGGAAGATGAAGGCAGACTCTGTGCTTGGGAACCTCATCTGCCATCTCTAGAGAGAAGTACGAAGAATGTTCTGCACTGTGTTTCCTGAAGGTCCCACTCCACTAATTTTTCTTATGCATTTTCTTGCTCACTGTTGACTGAGCCTTTAAAGAATGCAGCACGCTTTGCTGCCATTATATCTATGTGTAAATCTCATCTCAGTAAAATAAGTATCACAAAATGTACCATGAGGTTATTCATCATTACTGGATGAGTCATATGTCTTTCCTCCACTCCTCTGCTCTAGTTATGTAGTTTTATAGTCATTAATGTTGGTACAAAACAAAACAAAACAATAACAACAAAAGAAGAAGAGGAAGAGGAGGAGGAGGAGGAAGGAAGAGGAAGGAGGAGGAGGATGAAGAAGAAGAAGAAGAAGAAGAAGAAGAAGAAGAAGAAGAAGAAGAAGAAGAAGAAGAAGAAGAGTTTTAATATTCCAGTATCATTTGTCTTCATCCAGTGGACAGGAGCTGGTCATTACAAGACCAAGAGACAAATGAAGTTTGGTGTTTTAGACTTTCTCAGGTTATTTTATGGGGAAAGTATACTCCTTCCCTGCATCCTGGATTTCATGATAGAGTCAAGGAAAAGGCACAGGACTTCAGGGAGGTGATGAGATTCCCAAAGACTCAATGACAGGCAGATTCTGGGGCTGAGGGAAGATTATTGGATTATAAAGTCATTGACTGATTAGTCAGCAGTCTTTACTATCTCCAAGAGGCTGTTCCAGATGTTGGGGGCACACTATTAGCCCTCCCAGAACTTAAATTCTAGTGGTAACAAACAGTAGAAACAGAATGGATAAGTAAATAATAAGGTGGGGGGATGTTGGACTGTCAAAAAGGTGTGGTTCTTATGTTAATAAAGAACACTAGGGTAGATCCACCTGAGTAGTATAATCCTCAGGATGATTTGGAGGGGAGTGATAGGATGGGAGCTCACCATCAGGATAGTGGAAGGAAAGCATCCAGATGAACAGAGGCCCTTAGACAAAGAGCCTACAGTTGCACCTGGGAGTATAGATGCTATAGAGACCTCACAGAGCAGTCAAGGAGGAGGCAATAGAAGAGGAGTCTCGGATGATTGGATAGGACACAGGAGGAAGGGACTGCAGCCTCTGTAAGGACTCTAGCTGTCACTGGGCATGCAATGGGCTATGGTCAGCTCTTTGAAAAGCAGCATTTCAGCTGCGCTAGCAATAGACTCTAAACGGATGAAGCAGAGAGACCAGTGGGAAGTGATGTGCTGTCTCAGGCCACAGAGGTCAGAGCCACAGAAGGGGAGAGAAAGTGATGGGGAGAGTTCTGAATCAATGCTAAATGTAAAGCCAAATTACCTCCTTGACAAGTGGTGAGTGAGTGAGTGAGTGAGTGAGTGAGTGAGTGAGTGAGTGGGTAGGTGAGTGAGTGAGTGGGTGGGTGGGTGAGTGAATAAGTGAGTGGGTAGGTGAATGTGTGGGTGAGTGGGTGAGTGAGTGAGTGAGTGGGTGGGTGGGTGAGTGAGTGAGTGGGTGAGTGGGTAGGTGAGTGAGTGAGTGGGTGAGGGGTGGGGTATAAGGGGGTTTGAGGTGTGAGGTGTGGGGGTGGGTAGGTGAGTGAGTGGGTGAGTGCCTCTAGTTCCAGAAGTACCATGGTAAACTTGAGCCTGAGAGAAAAATCTCATTGTCCAGTGACACAACCTCCAAGCAGTCGCAGCAATGATGGGAATAGCTGTTACATCCTGGTTGACTCAACTTGGTCTGGACCCATGCTAGACTTCTGTCTTGTCTTCCCCATTTCTCTTGCTGACTATGTGGCTCCAGACACCAGGGTAGTGCAGCAAAATACACCCAAGTTTCTCTCTACAGTTATTCATCCTGAAAATAAACACATCACATGCCAGTGGCTGTTGAACTGGGTGCTGAGCCTTAGCATCTGAGACTCGGGCTTTGGTCTGTTCAGCCATACTAGAATCTCTGTCTGGTGCCCCATGAAGGGCTCAGTCCTGCCAACAATAGACTCCCAGATAAAAATGATTTTAGCTCCATTTTACAGATGAGGAAACCAGGGCGCATGGAAGTGTTAGAGACTGCACATGAGTCAGGGATGAACCAGGCACTTAAATATGTCAGGCCCATTCTGCTCTCCGAAATTGTTCTGTATGAGTTCAGGGAAAGGTCTTGTAATCTTTGTCACAACTACTCTGTGTTTGCAATGAAACAGTCATTGCAAATGCACAAGCAGATCGTCACAGCATTGTTACAATGTGACTTTATTTGTGGATGTTGAAATTTGAATTGTATGTAATTTTTCTTTTTGAAACAGGGTTTTTCTGTGTTGCCCTGGCTGTTGTGGAACTTCCTCTGTAGATCGAGCTGGCCTCAAACTCAAAGATCCACCTGCTTCTGCTTTCTAACTGCTAGAATTTAAGGCTTGCACTAGCACTACTCATGTAATTTCCATGTTATGAAATATTATTCTCTTGGTTTTTCTCCAACAATTTAAAAGTATAACCATCATTCTTGACTCATACATTATTTAAAAAGCATGGGCTATGGATCTTGTCCTTAGACTGATCTAAAAATTTTCTGAAACAGTGTGTCAGAAAGAGTGTGGTTCTCATACTATGGAGTTTGGCGAAGAGGAAACAAAGGTCCACAGTGACCACTGGCTTGCTGTGATGGGCTTCCTTTTGGCTCTTTCCTCCCCTCTCACTGCTGCCAGGTGTCTTCGAGTGCTGAGGGTAACCACATCCCAGGACCTTGTCAGGGTCCATTCAGATGCTCAATTCAGGCATCTTAGCTAAAGAAAAAGAAAAGTCTCCACACCAGGTAGGAAACTAAGCCTGGGCTCAGAGGAAACAAAAGAGGACACAGGTCGAGTTAGTTCCATGGAGCTGTACCATCAGCATGAACAAAATGATTGTGTCTTTCTAGTTAGTCTGCCTCAGCTGTAGACATCTCAGTATCTTCCCCTTGCCAAGCTCACACAGTCCTTTTCACTGATAAAACTAGCATGGCCTGTCAACACGGTTTTTCTAGACAGTTTATCATAAGGGCTCCTCAGCCAATAGTGGCTCAAAACATGATGGTGAGGATCAAGAGTGATCATGGCACTTCTGATTCTGAACTAATTGCAAGTCCTAAAACCAATATGGATATTATGCTTTTTTTAAATTTTGCCCTCTTGTGTATCATAAATTGAGAATTTTTGTTTGGTTGGTTTTTGCTTTTGGTCAAACCAACTGGTTAAAATCATCAAGTATAATGAACCCCCTCTAGCTGGTGCAGCATCACTCAGAAGATAACTGAACATAATTGGAGAATGAAGAAGATAATGGGAGATCAATTGTCAGATTCTTCTAGAAGTTGAACTGCAAGTCAAGTGACTTCTGGGGTGCACTCAGTATTATGTCTGCTCCCCATCCTAGGTTAGTGTCCCAGAGAAGGCACCAGTTCATTGGTGGAGAAGATGAAGAGTTAGGAGCTCATGGTCATGAGGATTCCCCTCTAGGTATGATGAGATTTTGGACAGCTGACGGGGCAATGAAGCTGTGAACTCTGAGCTGGCACTGTTTATGGCTTAATGCACATTGAAGACAAGAGGAAACTAGGGCTTGAAGGAGAAGACAAAGCAATTCTGGAGTGCTGAAGTCGATGTCCAGGTCTTCCCTGAGCTGCTGCTGAATTTCTGGGAGCCCCCGCCAGTTTTCCACTCCAGGAGGTTCTGCCACCAACATTGCAGAGCTGAATTTTTGTAGGAGCCTTTCTGTGAAATTCTTTCATTTGAGCTTGCTAGCACTAGCATCCCTGCCAATCAGGGAACCACAACTAACACAAACATCCAGTCACCTGCTTGGTCACTCCAGAGACTCTGGTTTCTACTGCTGGGACCTGGTCATTGCTCCCATGCAACAATTTTCATCTGGAGAAGGGACCAAAGATTCTAAACAGGAGAATCTATAAGCTCTCAGATGCTTGTGAATTTGGGGAAGGGTGAAGAAAGGATAGACGTTATCACTGTCAAGACTTGGGGATAGGGTTTCATGGGAAAGAGAGTCAATCTCCTGTATACAAGGGAGAAATATAAAGAGCACAGGATGCAGAGAAGTAGCAGAAGCCTGGAGGGGCTGGACATGTTTTAAATTCTCATGGAGTACAGGATTGCATACATTCAGCGTTTCCATTGGACCATGCTTCATGGGTCTGAGTCAGCCAGGGGAGCTGTGGGGCTGGACTGAACTCAAATGACACGAGTAGACCACATAGCAGAGGCTGTAAGATCTTTCAGACTTTTGTTCATTCAACATTCTTGGCCCCTATTGTGTGCCAAATATCCTGAAGCGTCCTGGAATGAGGAATCAAGACATGGATCTCCTCTCTTCAGAGGCTCTAAATTTCACTCCAACCTCCTCACCCTGAAATAGTCTTCAGTGTGGGCTTTCTGTATGTAGGAAGTGAAACAAATGTGTTAGGATAAATAAAGTGATTTAGTGATCACTTACTTCCTGGGGCCAGTATATCATATGATGAAAACACAGAATGGCAAGGTTAAAATGGAACTTTCTCTGGTTGGAGTGCAAACTCTTACAGCCACTTTGGAAGTCAGTATGGAAGTTCCTCAGGAAAACGGGAATCAGTCTACCACAAGATCCAGCAATTCCACTCTTAGGCATATACCCAAAAGATACACATTCATACAACAAGGGCATCTGTTCAACTATGTTCATAGCAGCATTATTTGTAATAGTCAGAACCTGGAAGCAACCTAGATATTCCTCAACTGAAGAATGGATAAAGAAAATGTGGTCCATTTACACAAAGGAGTACTCATCAGGGAAAAAAAAAAAAAAAAAACATTGGAATCTTGAAATTTGCAGGCAAATGGATGAAACTAGAAGAAATCATCCTGAGTGAGGTAACCCAGTCACAAAAAGATGAACATGGCATGTTCTTTCTCTTATATGGATTTTAGACGTAAAGCAAAGGGTCACCAGCCTACATTCCACACCGCCAGAAAAGCTAGGAAACAAGGAGGACCCTAAGAGAGACATACATGGTCTCCCACAGAAGGAGAAAGGGACAAGATCTTCTGAGCAAGTCATGAGCAGGGGGTGGAGAGGGAGTTTGGAGAAAGAGAAGGAGAGAAGAGGAGAGGAGAGAAGAGCATAAGGGAGCAGAAAGATTGAGTCAGAGGAAGAATAGAGGAGAACAAGAAAAGAGATGCCACAATAGAGGGAGACATTATAGGTTTAAAGAGAAATCTGGCACTAGGGAAATGTCTAGAGATCTACAAGGATGACCCCAACTAACAATCTAAGCAATAGTGGAGAGGCTACCTTAAATGCCATTCCCTGATAATGAGATTGATGACTACCCTATATGCCATCCTAGAGCCTTCACTTAGTAGCTGATAGAAGCAAAAACAGACACCAGCAGCTAAACACTATCCGAATTCCTGGAATCCAGTTGCAGATGGGGAGAAATGATGAGCAAAGTGGTCAAGACCAGGCTGGTGAAACCCACAGAAACAGCTGGACTAAATAAGGGGGAGCTCATGGACCCTCAGTCTGATAGCTGGAAAACCACCATAGGACAGACCCAGAACCCCTGAATGTGGGTCTGTTAGGAGGCCTAGGCAGTCTATGGGACCTCTGACAATTGAACCAGTATGTATCCCTAGTGCACAAACAGACTTTGGGAGCCCATTCCCCATGAAGGGAAACTCCCTTAGTCTAGAGACATGTGGGAGGACCTAGGCCCTACCCCAAATAACTTGACAGATTTTGATGCTAGCTCATGGAAGGCCTCACCCTCCCTGGGGAGTGGATGGAGGATGTGATGGGGGACTCTATGGGGGACATGGGAAGGAAAGGGAACTGGGATCAATATTTAAAATAAGAAAAATAATAAATAAATTATAAAACCAATAAAATAAAATGGAACTTTCAAGATGTCTTTATCTACCTCTGCCTCTGTGAAGGAGTACCCCAAGTTGTCTAGAAGTGCAGCCCTCTCTCCTATGCCTAGAAGAGATCCAAGTGAGGAATTTCCCTAGCTTGTTTGGCAATGTCTTTTTAATTCCAACACATTGAAATTGTGCAGTTCTACTAGTTCTACTTGAACATATAAAGGCTTTCCCTCTACCACCCACAATTGTATGCTACTACCAAAAATGTCACAGGTGACCCAGTTCCTTCATTCAAATGTTATTTTTAGTAGATGTCAGAAAAGGAGGGGTATCATCCTGAAGCTGAGAGCCAATTCCCTGTATGTACTGCTTCTTTTCATCTACACCACCCGTGGAGGAAACGAGTGACACTTGGCCAGTCTCACACAAGAAGATGATGTCTGCCTGGGACCCAAAATAGTCAGGCTTCAGCCAAAGGATGTCTGTATCTTTTCTCTTCCAAAGAAATCATAACTGTCCCCAAATTAAGTTCCTCATTGCATAATAACTCTGCTAAGTAATGGGCCCAAATGCAATTTATCATTTCCCAAGAGACAGAAATAACACTAATAACTATAATTTAGATACAACTGCTCCTCAGATTTGCAATCAGTCAACAGACTGTTTGTTTCTGTGTCTTCTATGAAGTCTTAGCACTGACCTATGATCCTTTGTAGAAAATGCATGAAAATGAAATATGACCAAATCTCACATTGTGTCCTTATGATAGGCAAATTGTGCTTGTACTTGCCTCTGCCAGTGTGTTACTGGTCACTCTGTGAGTATGCACACAGGTGGTTGTGTGTGTGTGTGTCTGAGAGAGAGAGAGAGAGAGAGAGAGAGAGAGAGAGAGAGAGAGAGAGAGAGAGAGACAGAGACAGAGAGAGAGACAGAGACAGAGAGAGACAGAGAGACAGAAAGAGAGAGAGACAGAAAGAGAGAGGGAGGGAGGGAGGGAGGGAGGGAGGGAGGGAGGGAGGGAGGGAGGAAGGGAGGGAGGGAGGGAGGGAGACAGAGATTTGGAGAATATAAGTTCTAACTGTCTCCTACTAGTAAATTTCCATTTATCTATTCTTTTGTTCGTACAAGTCAGGAAAGGCAAAAAGAATATTATCTCAATTGTCAGAAGCCGCTAATCTTGCCATCTTTTTGCCAGAGTTTTAAAGAAAAGTTGTTGAAGGTAACAAGGGAGCTGTGATTAAGGCTACTGATTTCTTTGGCTAGGATGGAGACTAATTTGAGGAGAGCGAGCACAGGCTCATTTCTGTGTGGGTACTTGAAGTCAAACAGTGATGAAACCCGCCTCTGACAATTTCTCACACCAGAACCTTGGCCAGTTGACTGCTCAGTGTTTGTTGTGGGCCACATGGTATGAATTTGACTCTGAAAATTATTATGCAGGAAATGGCTCAAAGGACTGGTCCCACCGATGAGAAATACTACCCATATGACATAATGACTAAAAGACAGCCAATTACTAACATTTTATGTATATGTAAATAAAAGGCTGTCTCTAAGCGCCCCGCCCAACCTCCTGGCTTTGTTAAATGGAAAGTCTTTTATTATTTTTAATTTTATGTGTCTCTCTGTGTAGAGGTATATGCATATGAGTATAGGGGAGAAACCTGATGTGTAAACAGAACTCTGGTCCTCTAGAAGAAAATTAAGTGATGGGGTATGTTCTTCTGTATATATGCTTCTCTTATTAGTCAATGAATAAAACATAGATGGTCAGGCAGGAAGTATAGGTGGGGCTAGGAGATGAGGAGAATTCTGGGAAAGGTAGGCAGATGGAGCTCACCACAGAGTCATCATGTAAGCCGCCAGTGGAGAAGCACATCCAGGCGTTCTCTGCTGAGCCAAGACCATGTGAAGATACGTAGAGTAATGGAAATGGGTGAATAATTAAGAAAGAGAGCTAGCCAGTAAGAAGCCCAAGCCACTGGCCAACAGTTTTATGATTAATATAGCCTCTGTGTGTTCGTTTTAGGCAAGACAGCTGCGGAAGTGGGTAGGAAATTCAACAACAAGTAAGTGTTCTTAACTGCTGAGCCATCTCTCTCAAACTCCACCCCCAAATGGAGCTTTAATAGCACCTAACTTGCTATGCTGTGCAATATGTGAAATGACTCTGTAAAGGGGTTGACTTAAGACCTCTTTGTGGCAAGGGCATTAGTCTATTTTCTGTTGCTATGGTCATTGGGATACTGGAGACTTGATAAATTATAGAGAAAAGTTCTTTCTTAGCTCTGAAGGCTGGGAAATTGAGTGTCTCATCTAGGGAGAGCCTTATCATGTATCATGTGCAGTATCAGGACACAGCAGGAGAACAGCTGAAGGGCAAGCAAGTGGACAGAGAGAAGCCTATGTATAGACAGAGGGGGAGGCTCCAAGGTTCACTGTATAGTAAACCCTTCCAGAGATCCCCAATCTCGGACTAGGAAAGTGAGAACTCAGTCCCTTTAGAAAGGCCTTAAAGGCCCCATCTTCCAATACCAGTACATCAGCATCAATTTCAGTGAACCTTGACATGAATAAACAATATCCTGGACCCAGAAATAAGCATTTAACAAACACTAGCTATTGTTACCCAGCATCATTTGCTTCTGTGCATAATTATAGTGTTCATCAAGTAGCTGGAAATATTAAATGACAATCCAGGAAATAAGTGTTAATGAAAATAGCCCAGGGCCTAAATCATTCTAAAAGTGTCACCAGTGTTGGGTATAATAATACTGATAACTATCCCCAATTCACCAGGGGGACCTGGGGTTTGTTTTACAGTGAGCTAAAAATCTGGTCATAAAGATGATCCCTCTGGAATCCTAATTTTTTGGCATCAGAAAGCACCTGCCTCATATTTGAAAGCTTGCTTTGCCTTATCTTGAAGAATACATGTTTTTAAGGAACCACATTTCCTATAGAAGTCTGTTTCTTGGTTGGGGGGTATAGCTCAGTGGTAGAGTTCTTTCCTCACCAAGAAAGAACCATTGTACCAAGTCCTGGGTTCAATCCCTAGCCCTACAAAAACAGAAGGCAAGTCAGTTTCCTCTGCTTTCTTTACATCATGAATTCACCTTTGTATTCCATTCTAAATTAACGTGATTGGTCATACTTCATAGACAAAAAGAGTTTACCACATCTTGAAAGAACTGAGTATTTCAGAAATATGGAGGAGTACCACAGCAGTAGGAAGGTGTTGTGTATCAGAAAAGTAGGAAGGTTCTGAGTACCATAGCAGTAGGAAGCTACTGAGTACCACAGCAATAGGGAAGATGCTGAGTACCACAGCAGTAGAGAGATTGCTGAGTACCACAGCAGTAGGAAGGTGTTGAGTACCACAGCATAGAAAGGTGCTGAGTATCAGGACAGTAGGAAGGTAGTGAGTACCACAACAGTAGAGAAGATGCTGAGTACCATAGCAGTAGGAAGGTACTGAGTATCACAGCAGTAGGGAAGGTACTGAGTACCACAGCAGTAGGAAGTTACTGAGTACCACAGCAATAGGGAGGATGCTAAGTACAACAGCAGTAGGGAGGATACTGAGCACCAGAGCAGTAGGGAGGATGATGAGTACCACAACAGTAGAGAAGATGCTGAGTACCATAACAGTAGGAAGGTACTGAGTATCATAGCAGTAGAGAAGGGACTGAGTACCACGGCAGTAGGGAACGTGCTGAATGTACAAAGCCAAGCAGAGTCCAGCTTCAAACTACAGTTTGGAGTCCCACACCTCCCAGAACTCTAGGGCCTTTCCAAAACAACAGAAGTTGAAGGCTTTAAATCCACCAGAGGTAAATCTGGGAATGTTAGGCCAACTCTTAATACCTCCTATTTTCTGAGGAAAAACCTATGGAGACTTTGGAGAAAACCCGCAAGTACTTTCAAAGAACATTGACTCCGAACTGTCACTCAGTGATTGAGTTTCCTACAAGTTCAAATCTAGATGAATTCGTTTTTTCGAGTTTAAAGACAAGAATAATGAATGATAAAGTACACCTATCATCATAGTCAGTTAGTTGTAGAAAAAGGCTATTGTAGTCATGCTTCCTCGTCCCTGTGGTTTGCCGAAGATGGGAAAGTACATCCCAGAGTGACCTGAAGATTTCTTTCTCTGATAAACTCAATTGGATTCTATCCCAATTTCTTATCATATTTGTTTGTGCCAATTAATTATTGCTCTAGATTCAAGATAACAGATATTTTTCAAAAGCGATTGTACCTACAGCCGGGATTCATGGAGGACAATAACAGATCTCACAGTTGATGAGACCTGCCATACATGCCTCTGAGAAATTAGAGGAATCATTAAGCATATTTTTCATTTTGGGGGCGGTTCTCAGCAAAAACCTTTCTTTCATCTTTCACAACAGTCAGAGTTATACAAGGCATCAAAAAGAATGGGAGAGGATAATGAGACCGGTTGAAGCAAAGCCAAGTCCGGGGCATTATGCAAAGATGTTTCTAACCATGATGGGCTGTTAGTGGAGACCAGATGAAACCCATCCCTCACATCCCGCTAGCTGAACTTTCCCAGGATTGGGGTGGGGGAGGAGGTGGCAACTCCAGCACTTCGTTCCAGCTTCAAGAGAAAAAGTCCGTGACACCCATAAGTGTGGTCCTTGCTCAGTCTGTACTTCCCACAAGCTCAACTCAACACCTTCCTCTGTTCTCATGAAGAAAAACAGCAAAAACCTTCACTTCGGATCTTTGCATAGATAGTGGGATTTATATAAATATGAAGAGATGGGGGGATTTCACACTCTGCAGTCTAAACAACTTAAAGGAGAAAGCAATATACCTCCAAGCTTAGATATTTCTTCTCCTGCCTCCTGAAATTTTGATAGGACCCCAGCTCCCCCTTGTTTTTCCTCCCTGGAGACCAGTTATTTCCCTTTTTATGCAGAGCTGTTCAGTTTGGCCTCTGCTCTGCCCTGTCCTGCCAGGTGCTTCATGTGTTCTCTCTGAATGGCACATTGGTACATGTTACTTCTTTCATTTTCATCAACAAAATATTTGCTCAACCCTGAGCTGGACACTGGGACTGGTAGGAGAGTAAAAGAGAGAAAGCCCCTCTCTTCGTGGGAGTGAGCTGCTGATTCACAAGGCAATTCTAATAGCAGCATTAGAGGAATTCTTCCTAAACCTTACTACATTAGTCACTGGCATCTGGGTTTCTAAATTCAGCATGGCAGCCAATATTCCATCAGTGTGATTTTTGAAATGCATTCATTTGATGGGACTAGGGCAGTTGGCTATTTGTGTTGCAGGTCAGTTTCTGCACTGCAAAATCAACAGTGAGAATCGGATCTACAACACACAGTAAGGATGCTTAATCAGAGGAGATGATTCTGAACTCTCCCTGAATAGCTGGACAGAGGATTCACTGACCTCAGAGTACTTATGAAGGAGGAGGAGAAAGGGCCTTGTCATCACAGCCCAGCTTCCCTTGCGGAGGGGGCATAAGGAAAGTAGCCGCCATACTTCTGAGAGTATGGGTCAAAATCAACAGTGTATTGTGGAGGCATGAAAACAGCATTCTCTAAACATGTTTATGCCTTAACTTAGAAATCCCCAAGACACACAAGAGTGGAACGAATGTGTGGCCAGGAATTTGAATTCGCTCAAAAGGCTCCCTTTCTCTCCTCTTCCACGTGCCACGCAGGTGCAACTGAAAGACATTCAATTGGGGACAGCCAGAAACATGCAAAATAAGAGTCTTGGCCAGGAGACTCTGGTACTTGGGACTGGCAAAGAGGGCCAGCAGTCAATGGGCAGATTGTGCTGACTTCTTATCAGGCCTTCCATGCTAAATAGTGCAGGGCTTGTCCAATATGCAGATGCGGAAAGAGCAGATTCTTGTTTTCTACTAATGGCCTCCTAACTACTGTCAAGTGAGACGCAGTAGCAACCAGCGGACAGTGGGGGATTTATTCGGAGCTGGGAGAGTGAAATAGCTTGTTCCGGCACACGCATCATGCGGCCAGACTCAGTCAGACCTCCAGTATAACCCCAGCTGCCTCAGAACACCAAGATAGCTTTGTCTGGCAGGACAGGAATGCTTCCCAAGGGTACCTCTGCAAATGCCCCACCCCCGGGAGCAGGAGCATGCGATGCAGCTCTCCTTGACCCTCACACTTGGCAGAATACTCTCTTCGGTTGCAGAATTAGGTTTTCTTATCCCATTTTGGGTTAGAATATTACAATCTATATATGTTGTCTTAAAATATGAAAGTGCTTAAATTAATCTTCTATATGTTCCAAATGCAAGTCTTTAAGGAAAAATTCATACTCCGGGAAAATGGCCTTGTCTATCCCTTGGCTACCTCTACCTGACACATGGCTATGTATTCCCAGAGGATCAGTGGGTGTGGTCTGATTTGTAAAGCAAGCATGTTTCAGCACCCGCAGAATGGTTGTCTTGCCTGTGCTGGGTCCTTTTGTACTGCCATCTCCACTGTCCCTTTCTTTCATCCTCAGGTATCATTTGGATGTCAGTCCCTGCCAATTCTCAGTCACTGGGACATGATAAACAGCCACATAGCCACCTCCCAAATGAATTGGAAAAGGTCCACATTGTCGAAACCCACTTGCCTCTGTCTTTCATGGGCAGAATCAGGCCAGCTTCCTTCTGCTCCAGATGGGACCACAGCACATGTTCTGACACAGAGATGAACAAAGAGGTCACCAACCTCTTCCTTTTTCCCTTTTGCAGTGGGAATAATAGGTGTTATAAAAATGTGTCACTCCTCCCTGTCCTAAAATAGTGTAGAAACTGGGAAGAACCGACACTTGAATCCCTTCTCAGCTTCATAAAATGACCCGATTGAGTTGGGAAAGTCACCTGAGGGGCTTCGTGAACTGCTTGTTACAGCCAAAAGCTGTGTCTTAGAGGCAGAGCCGATGATGAGACAAGAAGCCAGGGGAAAATGTAGCCTCTTTTCTACTTGACCTAGGCTGAGATCTTTTCCTGAATGACCTAGAAAGGCAGAGGTAGAAAGGCCACAACAAGTCCAAGGCCAGACTGATCTACACAGCAAATCATGGGCCAACCAGGGCTAAGCAGTGAAACCCTTGTTTAAAAACAAAACAAACAAATAAAATCCAAATCTCTAACCAGTCAGAGGTGGTTATATCTCTGTGATCCCAATACTTGGGAGGCTTGAGACAGGACTTCCTATCTTAAGCCTAGCCTAGACTACATGGTGAGCTCAGGCCAGTTTGGGCTGTCCCAATAAAAAGAAGAAAGAATTTACACCCTGTGACCTTGTGTTTGGAGTTGCCAAGGGAACACTGTATCATCAGGAACTTGTGGTATAACGAGGTTAGTGCAGACTACTGGGAAGGAGCAGGCCAGGCTCTCTATGGTAAACAGTTTTTACTTCCTAAAGGTGACTGGACACATGCCTACTTCCGTTTCTTTTTTTCATTTGGGGAAAAATGGGGTGGGGGACTTAACCTGAAAAGGAATAGCCAAGTACCAAAGTTGAGATTCCGTTCACCTAACTTAACTAGCACCAGTCAGAAAAAACTCCATATCGAAAGCCCTGATCTACAGAATAAGAGCATAAAGGCACTGTTCTGAGCATTCATGTAAACAGGACGGCAGCTCAGCAGCCCGGTGAGCAAAAAGTAGTCTCTGTGTCTTCAAAGCCAGTGACTGGCTGGACCAAGCAAAGAGCCTGGACATTCTTATTCCTGTGTCTCCCACTTATAAGCTCTTAATGAGGCATGGGCAGGATTACTAATGGAAGTCACCTGTGGCTCCCATAGCTTGCTGTCTCCCCAGGTCATGCTCTCTCTCTCATGTTTGTCCTGATCTGTCCCATGCCCAGCCCTAAAATGGGCACTTGGGGGCTCCTGCAGGCTCCAGCACCACCAAAGTACTGCTTTCATGAACAGGCTTGCACTGGTGTGCCAATGATTCACTCTGAGTTTGTCTTCTTAAGGTGGCAAGCACGGAATCTCCAAGCACAGAGCCCGGCAGAGAGTGTTGCTGGGGACAGGGCCATTGCATCCCCCCACATCCCCCACCTCCTCTGCCCTAGAGAAGGTCTGCCCACACTGGCAGCATTGTACTTACTGATGTGGAGCCACTTCGCCTCCCTGACTCAGGGGAAGCCAGTTTTCTTGCTCTGTGGATTCTTGCCTGGGATGAGGGGAAAGGATGCTGGTGCCTCTTCTGTAGACACCTACATGGCCTGGAGATTAGAGAGCCTTGTAAAGGTAAACAGTTGGAAGAAAAGGCAGGCTTATTTGAATCTTCAATCTGTCTGGGACCTGGGTACCACGTGAGGTATTAAAAACATAATGTGGGGATTACTGCCATCTCTTCCCTGTTTGTTCTTCTGAGTCATGCTCTCATGTAAGCATCGGGGTAGATGACCTTTCTCTTCCATTTCTTCTAAGGAGGCATAACACCAAGTGGAAATTTTTGAGAAAGTTATCATAACCCAACACAAGGTCATGACAATTTCCTGAAAGGCTTTTTTTTTTCTTGAAAAAGAACTTGAGGGTTGAAGCCTGATGTCACAGAAGAATGCACTGGGTGACTGAGGGTCCCATGCCCTACTCACCTGTGATGGCTGAGAGGCCAGAGCAAGCTTACCTCCTTGGCTATGATCCGAGTTTCCTTGAGCCTTTTCTGGCTTCTACTGAAAGTGAACTCATCTTTCTTAAGAAAATCTGGGTAAGAAAGTTGTAGCCCAGGCCCTGGGGTCTTTCCCTGGATGTGTAGGTACTGTTGGGAGAAGATATGCTCCACTTTCTTTCTTCCCTCCTGTGGAGGCAACCACGCTCACCTATAGTTGTCTAAGGAGATGTTTGAAAGATTACACAGCTGGTGTTTGGTGCAGAGCTAAATGCCTTTAAAGAAATGTGCAGTTAATTTCTAATCTGGAAGTATCTATTGCAACTCCCTTCCCCATGGCTGCCCCACAATGCTGTGTTCTAGGATGTGTTAGGAAACGGCACTGGGAAAATGTCTTATTCTCTAGTTAATTTTCATAGCCTTGATTGTGGCCAGACGACCAAACTGTAGAGTATGAAGGAGTATGCTCTACCTAAAACAGACATTAATTTGTTTTTCCTGCTGAACCAATAGAGAGTAGAAACACTGGACCCTGTGCTAAAAACAAGATTTAAGTGAGATGCATACTAAAGAACTTTCTTTGTTGTTTTCAAGTTCCTGAGCAGGCTGAGGAAAAGTCATTACCTTGGCTTTAGCCAGTGGAGACTGCAATTTTACACAATCCACATTTTACACAAGCAAGTCCATATTATCTGAATGATTCTGGTATGCTGTACACATCTCCCTCGGCCAGCAAGGAACCATGACCACGACTCTTCTTCAAGCAGTTTATTCAGGAACCTTGTACATCAGCTTCTGCCTCTCCCAGTCCCAATTGGGGATGTTAAAGCCTCCAGACTGCCTCCAGACTGAATTCATACGGCCTCCAAACTGCCTCCACCAGGGGCTATGTCACGGGCCTAAATACTGACTTACAGCACAGTGGGAAACAATCAAGGGTCAAGCGTGCAAGTTCTCCGGTTTAGTTCCTCCCCAGCAGATGTGTGTTAGCAAATCAAGAAGAGTACCAACAACTACTCTGGTGCAAGATGTTCCAGCCAACAGCTTCAGGCTTGCTCAAGGCGCCTGGGGGTCCATGCAGCGCCCTACAAAAGCCATCTGCCTTTTGGCAGATGCAAATTTCATTTCCCTGCAGGATGCCTCTGACCTGTGAATATGGCAGTAACTAGGTCATGACAGTGACTAAGGTCTTGGTAGTGACTAGGTCATGGCAATGATGAGAATCATGGCAGTGACTAGGGTCTTGGTAGTATTTAGGTTGTGGCAGTGACTATGGTCATGGCAGTGACTGGGTCTTGGTAGTATCTAGGCTGTGGCAGTGACTAGAGCCATGGCAGTGACTGGGTCTTGGTAGTATCTAGGCTGTGGCAGTGACTAGGGCCATGGCAGTGACTGGGTCTTGGTAGTGACTAGAGTCATAGCAGTGACTAGGGTCATGGCAGCAACTAAGACATGACAGCGACTGACTAGGTCATGGCAGTGACTAGGGTCTCTTCCTAGAACTTCCCTCTGAAAACTGTTGCATTTCTCACTGCTCTGAAGGTAGACTAACTTCCAGTTCTCAGAAGACCAGAGTGCTTTAAGTTGACAGGACCTTCTTTTCTTATTTTTTATAATGATTATATATGCATATTATATATGCATATATAATATATATATATATGCAAGTATGTCTGTGTGTCACAGATGTACAGTGCCTGATGAAGCCAAATGAGGGTGTCAGATCCCCAGGAACTGGAGTTACAGACAATGGCCAGCTACCATGCCGATGCTAGGGATTGAACCTGGGTCCTCTGGAAGAACAGCCAGTGCTTTTAACTGCTAAGCCATCTCTCTAGCCAGAGAGGTCTTTCTCTCATTTCCTTTACCTCCTCTCTCTCTTTAAAACCTTTCATTTAGTTTGTTAAAGTGTCAGAAATAAAGTCTCCCCATGGGGCAGCTTGTGCTTCCCATTTATTGAGACTACCAGGTCACACTGCTTGTTTTAGATTAACCCAGAGCTATTTAAAGTTGTTATGAGGCTGCTAGCCCCATGTCTGCCTCATGTCACCTTCCTTCTTCTATCCTTTCTGCTCCTCACGCCCTCCATTGCTTTCTCCCCGTGTCCTGGGAGTTCATCTCAGCACCAGCATTTCTCTCCCACTCCCTTACTCAAGGGAGTGAGCTGTGTTCTCAGCATCTTACAGAACCATGGTTTTAGAAATTAGGTTCCTTCTTGTGAGCTCCAAAAGATTTTCTGACTGTGAGCACTTTGGAGAGGGTCAAGAGAACTGGGCCAAGCCTTTGTTTGGTACTGTTTATTCATCCAGCAGATATTTACTAAGATCAATTGACATGCCAGGCCTCTGAGATTAAAATTATTGGCAATCTGTAAACAGAATCAGTGGTAGTCTTTGTATTTGGACATACACAATTAACTGAAGAGCCCGGGGATGAACTCAGAGACCTTGCTTGAGTCCCCTACTTACTTGCACTCATCAGCAGTGGTTTTTGCTAGAAAGGGAAAGGGTAGGGAGAAGGGAAGAAATGAGCAAGGTGTGTGTGTGTGTGTGTGTGTGTGTGTGTGTGTGTGTGTGTGTGTGTAGCACAGCCAGGTACTTCACATGTGTTGCAGACATCCTAACCAGGCTGGTTTCCTTAGAATGCCACTAGAGCTGTAGATGGTAATTAGTTTCCTCTTTCCAGTCAGGGACCCCTTCAGCATTGCAGTGTCTGTCCCTTTCAAGTCCCTGAGCAATGGTTTCTAAGTAATTGTAATCAATCATTTCCTATGGGCAAACCCTTCTTAATAATGAGCTCATCATCCCATCAGGTGAAAATGCAGCAGTACAATTAATATTGAGGGATGAAAATAAATTACTGTTTTCTGAATAATGAGCCTTGAGTCTTGCTCTAGAGCTCAAAATGCACCACAAGACCAAATTTTAATTCTTTTCATGAGAGCCAACAGACTTTACTTCAAACCCGCTACACTTCATTAAAATGGTGATAAGAGCCTGCATAGCAGAATAGACACTTTGCAGCTATGGCTCTCTGAGAGAAAGGAAGACTCCTCAGATTGTTCGAGTATGACACAATGAGTTTGTAATGGAGTCACTCCATCCAGATACATCTGGGTTCATACACCAGTTTTCTTTGCAGGCACTGGGGCTCCCATGGCTACAAGACAGTGCCTGAAGCATCCAAGGCTGTTAATTGTTTTGATGGTAAGGAATTGAGGAAACTTGGTTGGAGGAGAGGTGCAGAGAAGAAAGGAAGATGAGAGCCCTCAGAATTCAAGTGTACTACTAGGACCAACTGTTTGAGCTGGCCAACCATACTTTGTCTAGCCAAGATATGGAGAGGAAGAAAGGGGTAGAGACATGACAGGAGGTCTATGGAGATGGAGAGCTGGCTAACCTTTTTGGTCTGCATTAGTGATGCTGCCCCTGGACTAGGGAGTATTCTCTTCTGAGAATTCCTTTCTAACTTTTCACACAGTTAGATTAATGTCTTAGGGCTTCTGCTAATTTGATAAAACACTGTGACCAAAAGCAAAGTAGGAGGAAAGCTTATAACTCTCAGGTCACATTCCATCCCTCAGGGAAGCCAGGGCAAGAACTCAAGGCCAGACAGAACCTGGAGGCCAGAACCTGGAGGCAGAAACTGAAGCTGAGACTGTAGAGGAATATTGTGTGCTGGACAGCTTAGTCTGCTTTCTTACACACCTGGTAGCCATTTACCAAGGGATCCCACCAACTACAATGGGCAGGGCCCACCCACATCAACTGCCAATTATGAAAATGCCTCATGGGCCAATCTGGTGGTATCATTTTCTCAACTGAGGCTCCTCTTACTGAATGAGTCTAGCTGTGTCAAGTTCAACAGCAACAAAACCAACCAGGACACATACTCTGTGAACTCACAAGTTGTCTTTCACATACTCCTTAGAGTTCTCCCCGCCTTTTGAAAATGTTCTGCTCATCCATTATTGTGTAACAGTTTTCCTACCAGATTGACATATTTCATCCTATGTGGAAGCTCCTTGAGCAGGAAGATAAACAACTCAAAATAGCTTCAGGAAGCCCCTGAAACTGATAAGACCCACTAGGCTCCTTCTTCCCAAGAGTAAACAAGCCAAGCCTCTGAGTCACTGCAGGCAAGCCAAGAAGCAAAAAAGACTCTTGAGAACAGACCAGCTGCCTGCAAGAGGTTTAGGCGGACCGAGTCACCTGGAAAAGACACTTTCCAACTTACTAAGCTGCCTACAGACTGTGAAGTGTGCTCTAAATTCCCAGTTTTTGTGATCTGTCACCCATGCTGGGATGGACCTTGGTGATGCAGCTGTCCTTGGGTATTTCTGCCCCAGTAACTCCTCACCCATACTCCTGTTAGTAAGCCAACTTCTTCCCCAAGTTGGACTTTGGTGGTATCTGTTCTTTGGTCTCTCATGAGCTTCCTCTCTGGGGTAGGTAGATGTGTGTGTAATGTCTCCCCAGGAGAAGTTTTGTCACACAACACATAGCAGTTGGCATGTGGTCTTTGGGGAAAGGTTATGTGTTCTGACCTTGGGCAATTTGGCCTCTCTGAGTGTCAGCATCTTTATGAATAGTGGCATGCACTAGGGTGACTGTGAAATGAAATTATTCAGTAAAGGGCCAACCTGAGCTACACAGACTTTGTGTCTGGTTAGGGAGCAGGGCAGAGGGTAGACTAGGGGAAGGACATAGGGAGGGGCGGAGAACAGAAGAGAAACTCATGGCTTTTCTAACAAGATTTCCCCTCCACAACACTGCCCTTTTTTAAATTAGCATATCTGGGCAGTGGAGGGATTGCTGCTGACTTGGAAATAGTTCAGACAGCAATGTGTCCACCAGTTCATTAGAAATGGTGTTAAGCCCAAGAATGACTACAATCTAGTGATATAAACACAGCTCTCTGCTACCTTTTTCAAGGAATGGAACTGGCTTGCCTGTGGCATGGTAGACTTCAGAACCAAAGAGGGAGGCATTTCTGTGACCTGGGAGCCAAAACACAGCTAAAGAGAAAGCCTGGTTATGAAACAAGAAAGAGAAGCAGAAATGCCCAGCAGGAGTTTAGCTATCTGGGCTCTCGTCCAGGATCTGCTACTAACTAATGTGTGACCTTGGGTGACTTGATTCATTTCTATGGACCACATTTTCTTTTAATCTGGAGGATCCCCACCAGCTCAAATAATACAGCTCATTAAAGCATAGAAGTATAGACAGGAGAAATGGCAAAGAGGGTAGCTGTACCCTTCACCTATCTTTGAACAGTAGACTTGTGACCCATATTAGTCCATATCCATCAATGTCTAGACAGATATCCAAGTGACTTACACATTATTTCTTTTCAAAAAGTTTCCTATTTGCAACCTGTTCTACCAATTTGGGAAAATGCCCACATTCCCACAGTGTATTTGAGTACAAACAATGATTTTTAAAAGTAACTTGGTCATACTTATTTAATAAGCATGTCTAGTGTCATCCATGCCCTCTGTGTTGTCTAGAGAAGGCAACAACAAGACCACTAAGAAACCTACACAAGATGACTGTCCATCAGCATCAGCAACGTCTTGGAACCTGGTCTAGGTGCTGACCTGCATATGCTTGTCAAAGTGAGCATTTATGTGACTGCTTTAGCAGAAGGCACCTAGTCTAGTCTGTGCCTTCCTTCTTAGGCTTCCTTATATCAGCCAGGTTTGCAATGGCTAACTTGAATCATGGCTGTAATAAAATACCATATCCTTTGTCCAGGGGACAGTGACACTGTGAAGTGGAAGTTTCTACCACAAGTCTGAAAAGACAAGGCCCATGATCCTTAAGAACTGTGTAGAGAATGATAAGCACCCCTTTGTGGTAAGCCCATCTATTGGGTTCCATGTTCTGAGACATAGTAATTGTGGGTGATGACTGAGTTTGGAATGTGTCAGGGTAGATGTTCATGTTTGCATCTCTGATTCCCAGGGATACTTATTATCAGCCTCCTGGTCTCTGTGTATTGAAAATAGCCTACATACTTTAACTTGAGGGGTACCCAAGAAGCCTGTAGGATTTGATAGTCAAAGTCTGTACTATGGGGGAAATGTGTTGATTGTAAGCATTGGAGAAATTTCACAGAGGATGGGGGGGAGGGGACTCTTTTTTTTTTTCTTTCAGTGCCTTTGAACCAACCTCATCGTATGCATATATGTGTCTATGGTGGTAGAAGTAGTGGGGGATTCCCTGTTCTCTTTTCCTAAAGAGTTGGCCAAGAACAGATAGTCAGGAATCACTAATGGTGGGGAGGGGATTACCATGGCTGTAGCAATCCCAGCCCTCAGTAGTTATGGCTTACAGGCATCTCAAGGACCTCTGCACAAGACATTTATACCAAGTCTTCTAGTAAACTGGAAGAAAAAGAGTTGAGGGAGAAAGATCTCTCTGATACAAAAACTGCAAGAGCTGTGTGGTCCCTGGGAGAAAATTTATCCTTGAGGGAAGAATAATTCTGGCATAGCAAACTGGGCTTAGCAACAGGCCTTAAGGATCAAAAGGAGTAATGAGCCTTGGTTCAGCACAGAGGCTGTTATTTGAACCCATCCTGGCCCAATTATCTTGGTGTCGTATGCTAGCCCTGGAGAGAAGAATAAATAAGCCTGGAAAAGCAGTGCCACCACGCGAAACACTGCAGAGCCCAAGCAACTCCCCTGCAGAGTGAGACGTCTCCCCCGAAGAGCACAACTCCAAGAAGGTACCACTTCCTTCATTACAGCCCTTTGCAGAGTAACTCAGGCACTACCTAAGGCGGAGCATTGTGGTAGCAGTATTAGCAGCCCAGAGGGGCTGGAACATTGGAAACAGGGAGCACAAGGAAGCATTGTCATAGTGAGTACAGTCCCAGAAAGAAGCTCACTGAAACCCCAGCAGGACTTCAAGAATACCGACAGAGTGTGGGCTGTAGAGAGGGAGTGATGAAGATGGAGTCCCAGGAGCCAATGAAATGCCATACTGAGAACAGTATTGCCACATTGGTTCCTAAAGCAGCCGGGCTTCTCTTTGGAAATGCATTCAGGAGTTTCTGATCCTTGTTCCTTTTCTGGTACTCTGAGCCTCACTTTTCTTGTTCTGGCTCTTAACAATCTGAGCCAGCTCTACATGGGCTGCAGTTGAAGTTGCACAGGTACAACCTGATGCAATGTAGCTTCATAACTGCCTCATAAACTTTTACCTTCTTATGAGGTTTCCCTGTTGACGAAAGGCATAGCACCCCCCACCATTAGGTATCCATGTGTGGGCAACAATTCAGAAATGCTAGAGTCGAACATCTCCTGGGTCAAATCCTTGACCAGTGGAAAACCTGTCAGAAGTGCAAAATTCATTAAGTCTGGCCAGGCATTTCATGCCAGTGCAGTTATATCTGCCTTCTCTCTAGATAGAGCAGCGATTTATCTTGATTGCATGGTGACCTCATCTGCATTTGGTTGTTTTCCCTTTTGTAGTTTCAACAGCATAACCATCCAGGCCTTTTATAATGTCTGGCATATTAATATAATTGCCTTTATAACATCACCAAAAGCTAGGAGACCCATTTTGTAGCAATCAAAAAGAGGCGTGGTAGCAGACTACTATGTATATCATCACTCAGAAGCTAACAGTCTTCCAGGATGGTACAATGAACTATTAAGAGACTCATCTAAGTCACCAGCTTGAGGAAAACAGCCTGCTTTGGGCCTCTGCTAGTGTCTAGCTGGCAGCCAGTAATGATGCTATGTCCCCAGTCATTAGAACACATAAGTCTGGGATAGGCAAAATGGCTCAGGTGTAAATGTGCTTACTGTCAAGCCTGATGACCTGAGTTCAATCTCCAGGAACCGTATGATGGAAAAAAAAGAACTGATTCCTAAAAGGTGTCTGTTACGAGCCATTTTGTTACAAGTTGTTTTTCCGCCAGCATGGTCCTTGAGCTGTGCCAGCCCCAAATAACACACAGAGACGTTGTATCAGATATAATGCTGTTGGCCAATACTAGTGTTTTTTATTGCCTAGCTCTGTCTTAAATATTCACCCATTTCTACCCATCTAAGTATTTCTATGTGGTCTTATCTTAACAGAGAGAGAGTCTGGAGTTCTGCTCTCTCAAGTCTCTATATGTTGAATCACCTTCTACCTCTTCCGAAATCCTCCATGTCTCCTAATCCCGCCTATCTTGCTTTCCTATTGGCCAACAGTGCTTTATTCATTAACCTATATGAGAAACATATTTATAGAATGACATCTCCCATCAGTTGTCCTCTGACCTCTACAAGTTCCTGAGAAATAAGTGTGACCTTATTCGTCATCATTCTTAATGACCTACTTATGGACTTTCTGTTTTCCATGCCCACACACATGGAATTTTCCAGGCTTTCAGGCCTTACTTCCCAAGGTCAGTATACTTTCCACTGACCTTGGTGCTGCAATTCCCTTTCAGTCAGTAGAGTGGCTTCTCTTGGAGAATAAGCATGCAAAGACAGGCACTGAATAGTATGAAGAGCTGTAATTTGGTGTGTAAGCTGAGCAGGAGGAAGCATGTCTGAAATCTATAGGATTTCCAAGGATGTTTTGGTTAACACGAATGGGTTATTGCTCAATCCCAGCCTCACAAACCTTGGTAAGTATGGTAGTTAGAATGTAGTTGGCACCCATAATCTCATAGGGAGTGGCACTGTTAGGAGGTGTGGCTTTGTTGCAATGGGTATGGCCTTGTTGGAGGAAGTGTGGGGTGGGCTTTGAGGTTTTCTATGCTCAGGATACCACCCAGTGTCTCAGTTGACTTCCTATTGCCTGCGAGATATAGGTCTCTCAGCTACTACTCCAACACCACGTCTGCCTGCATGCCGCCATGTTTCCTATCAATATGATAATGGACTGGATCTTTGAAATGTCAGTGTGCCACCCCAATTAAATGTTGTCTTTGTAAGAATTGCTGTGGTCATGGTGTCTCTTCACAGCAATAGAAACCCTAACTAAGACAATAGTGTAAGTCTTGACCTACCACAGGCAAGCAGTTCAGACCACTGGCAAAGCACTAGCCAAGTGTGACGGAAATACAAGAGAAGTGTAGGAAGGAAATGGTAAATGTTGTTTACAGCCTTGGGATCAATTCCAAATGCCTCACTGCAGTTTATTAATCTCTTGTGTAACATGATAAATAAAAGACCCAGAGACAGATACTGGAGTTCAAGCTTCAAGCTGAAGATCAGAAAAGCAAAACATCCAGCCACTACCTCTTACTTTAGCCTTATCTCAGGCCAAAGGGATGATCCTCAGACTGCTCCAACTTCCCTGCCCCTCAGATTCACTCAGGCTGCTATGCTCTCCTTAGTGTGGCTGGAGAGGATCCTGAGACTGAGCCTACTGAGACCCTGCTTCTATCTTTTATACCCCTCTAGTACTGGGATTAAAGGCATGGGATACCAAGTGCTGAGATTATTTTTGTATGAGCTGTTTCTTTTAGCACTAGATTTTGTGTAGTCAGTGTGGTCTTGAACTAACAGAAATCCATATACCTCTTAATCCTCAATCCTTGGATTCAAGGTGTGTTCCTGATGTGCATACACACACACACACACACACACACACACACACACACACACACACACACACACACACTTACATATGTACAACCTACTGGGTCCATTCAGTGTTGCTTTTACGTTTCATCTAGGCTTTATAAATGAATAAGGTTATGGAAATGATGTCTCTAAGGGAAAATAGTGAAATATTGATAAATGAAAATAACCCCCTCTATAAATGGAACATAAGTCAAAAGCTAAGACAGAGCTGGGTGTGGCCCATACCTGTAATCCCAGACAGAGCTTGGGGGCAGAATCAAAAAGATCATGAGTTTAAGGATATCTTAAATTACATGGGGAGTTCAGGACCAGCTAGACGCACAGGCAAAATAAACCATAGGGAAATAAAAGTTAAGCCTAACCACAGATAAACAGTTCTAGTTCTCAGTGCTCTTCTCTGTGAACAAGATCTAGGCTTTAGTCCTTGGTATCATGTAAAAGAAGATAGAAAGGGCAAGTTAAAAATGTTTTTAATTTTTTTCCGGGGAAGCTGAGGGGGAAGGATTCAATACTATCCTTGGCTACATAACCAACCAAGATGCTATCTAAAGTAAATCAATAACAATAATAAAAATCTGTTCTAAATTTTCATAATACACACCCAGTGGAATTTCAAAATTCCTCTATTTAGAATCCAAGAGAAGCACACATTAGCTTCAGGATTTGCGGTAGCCCAGGCGAGCCTTGCAAAGATCATCTCTAACACACCCCAAGAAGTCCATCATCTCCCGCTCTCCTCCAAGTGTTTATGTTTTCTCCCTTCTCTCTATTCTAGCTCCTTTAACTACATGTTAACTGAAAGTGATCATTTAACTTGATTTGCAGTTGAGCATTAATGACAAATGGAATTTAATCTGGTATTTCCCCAAGAATACCAAGTGGATTTCTTAAATATAAAAAATAACCCCTTAACTCAAAAGCTTCTGTTAGTGAGTTTTCGGGCATCAACAGTTGGCTAGTAGGTAAAGATTTGGGATTTCCTTTTAAAAAAAAAAATCACAGACACAGTTACTGCTTTAAATTTAGGTCTTGGCCTATGTCATTTATTTCTATACCTTTCACTAATACTCCTGACCAGAAAAAGGAACTAGACAAAGAAATTCCAGACTTGCTTTTAATCACTGACTTGGGTTTTCCCTTACCATGCTGTTATAAAAATTTAATGACTAAATTAAAATTAAAATTAGTTTAAACAGAAACTACTGTGCCTCTTATGTAGATGTTTTCATTAATAGTTCACTATATTTTCCTTGTCAGTTATGTGCACAACTCCACTTCTTTCTTTCTTTCTTTTTTTTTTTTAAATCCATATCAAAAAAAAAAAAAAATGTAAGCACCAGCAATCTTCCCTTTAAGAACCCTCATGGCTTGATTTTTCTGTATCTATTCCACAAGTCAGAATAAAGGCAAGAACCAGTCAACAACTGCTACTTAATAACTCATTCATTATCTGGGACTCAAAACAAAAGGACAGGCAGGACAGAAAAAGTTCAATGGGTCTCCTGTTCCTTCTCTTGCAGGTAGGCAACCAAGCTTGCTTCCTGGGAAGTGCAATCCTGACTTGTCACCTTTCTAGTGAGAAACACTGGTGAGACTTAGCACTTCCTACATAGCTTCATGCTATAGTGCAGCCAGCTAGCAAACATTTCAAAAACTCATCTTGTTTTACTTGGTCTTTGTGCTTGTAAAGGTAAGTGTTTTGAAGCTATCAATTGTATTTTGAACTCCACACAAAGTTTGAACTCCAACACAAGCTGCCTGCTTCCTGATTCTCACTGATAGCATGCTCGAACATGGCTGCTTTCTCTTTTCTAATTCCTGTGTGATGGTACCAAACAGCGGACTGGGCCTCCCCAGCAAGAGACAGTAGGACTGGGCTTCCCCCAGCAACAAGCTCCTGACTGCCTCAGCTGGGAGCTTCCTCCTGCCATCCTTACTTCCTGCCGCCCAGTCCAGCACAAGCATTTCTTTATTTTGCATAGAATCACTTTGTCTTTCTGCAGGAGTCTAAATTCTAGGCAGATTAGAGACTTTCTAAATATTCTACCCTTAGTGCTTGTGGGGCTCAGAGTACTGCTAACATCTCTTGGGGCTGTAAACATGGTAGCTGATATCAGCCAGATTCTTTTCTTCCAGGAGGACACAGGCTATTGCCATGAGCACCCACTGAGAGACAGGGCTTTGCTCTGTCAGCGCCGGAATTCTTTTTTTTTTTTTTTTTTTTTTTTTTTTTTGGTTTCCACAGGCCTGGGGTTTTCTTTTCAACATCCTTTTGCACTGACCTCTTTTTCTGGCTTTTCAAGTAAAGGATTAAAGCTGCAAAGCATGGGATGAGGCTTAGCTGGGAGCCTTGGCAGGTCTGATTCTGGGGATGGTAGGCTGTGAAAGGGGTTGTATTACTCTCTGGTTCTGGCACTTCTGCAGATCCAGGTCCCTTACAACTGTGGGTCACTCTCTACAGGGTTGTATGAAAGTCAAATAAACTTCACTCTGGGAAACATGCCACTGGACATAGCAGAACATAGGGTGCCCTGCACTCGGTTAATTCATTATCCAATAGTCTCATGAGCTATTAGTTTCTGAGGATGTAACCCATGACTACACACACACACACACACACACACACACACACACACACACACTCACACACACACACTCACCTTTGTACATGACACCATGAGAATTTAGCTAAATAAGTACATATTGATGTCCTTTAAAAATAAAAAAATATTCAGGCAATAGGTTAATATACTTTCCTTTCTTCTGAGTTTCCCTAGAGTAAAAGTCTTCTCATCTAAATTTTATGTATGGAAAAAATGTCTACAGATGCACTGGAAATACTGAAAATAATTTCACTGTGGTCTCATGGTTGTGACAGCAACTGGGTCTCAGGCTTCCTTCCTACCTGAGCTTCGTTTTATTCCAGAGCCCAGGTGGCTCCAGGGTGACCTTTATTTTTTTTCTTTTTAATCCTAATTCCACTGAGATTATTCAATGGTTTCTGTAAAGAAGAGTCTGAACAGAACCTTGAGGGGCTTATCATCAACACTGAATCTAGAAACAGAAATGTAAGCCTCTCAGCTCAAAGCCAGTCATCTGAAGAGGAACAAGTCCCAGAATCCCTACTTCTTATAATTCCTGCTTGCTCTGTTAGCTTTGTGTCCATCATCATCAACATTTTTCAGAATGGTCTGCCCAGAACTGATAACAGAGAACAAAGAAACCTGGGCATCACATTTTGCTAGAAGGAGCCTAGCCCACCTTAGAGAGCAAAGATGGGCTACTTGACGGTGACCTTGACAAAGGACACATGATCTCTGGGTGTCGTTCAGTCCCCTCACCACCCCTCAAGCATTCAGGAGTTTTGGATCTCCAGCCTTCCCTTTGAGTGGCACCTGGAGTTCTAAAAGCCTGACAATACCTCAGATGAGCCTCTAGGCTGCCAGATCAGACCCCACAGCCTTGCATGCCCATCAAGATGTCTGTGCACTGCAGCCAGCCTCAAGTAAGCCACGAAAGCCTGCTAGAGCCAACAGAGATAAAGCCCCTCCTCCACTGTACCGTGGCTTTCACACTCAAGCTTGTTATCAGTGCCACAGCTTATTTCATGGTGTTCCCAGTGCAGATTAAACGACATTAGTCTTGGACAGCTAGAAGGGAGAATCTCATCTCATCTCCACAGAGCTAGCCAGTCCCAGGAATGCAGTGTCTCCACAATGCAAAGACAGGGAGACTGATTCCCAGTTCTCTTGACCTTTCCCCCATGGTCACCAAGTTGGTGACAGGAGGCAAGAATGTTCATCTCATGTCTCCTTTTTTATTGGTTATGACAGTAATTAGTGGATTTATGAGACACTATACTAAATTCTCTCTGTATGTGACATTTCATTTAGTTCTATATCAGAGAAGGAAAACCAAGGCACCAAAGGTGCAGCTAACTTTCTCAGCATCACACAAATGTGAAATGATACATCACTGAGGCTCCAGAGCCCTCCTGGGGTCAAACCACTGCTTAATGGGGGAAGAAGAGGAGGTTTCCCAGAAGCTCCTGGGAGGTTTTACCTTATGCCCAGGGTAAACCTGGGTCATGTGACTGCCCTGGCTGCAGTACAAGTACAGCTCAAGTGCATCTTTATGGGTTGACCCTAAGGCTGTCAAGGTCAGCTGAGTAGCCAACCAATAGGCTGCCCAGGTACAGAAAAAAATAATGGCCTTTGTTGTTGGGGAGAAGTCCTTGGCACCCTGACCTCCTAGGCGAAAAGTCCCAGATCAGTGGTTGTTTGGCTTGCTGCCATTGGGGGAAGAGACCTAGCTTTTGCCCATAGCCAGCAGAAACAGCGAAACTGCCAGCATCCCTGCTTCCAACCAGTGAGCCTGTGTCTGAGCAGAAGCAGGTCTCATTAAATTATTCATCCTGATTTAATGGGGGAGGAAATCAGATGCAACAGGTGTGGCTCTTCCTGCTTGCTGAATGGCTTAAAACAAGCTTTTAGATACTTGCTGCCTCGGGGGAAAGCAGCAGGCAGACAAATCAACTGTATTTTAAGCTAATTACTGAAATGCTACAATACCTGTCAAATGGGGACATTTTGTTCTGTTGTTGGTGGTCACAGAATAGAACCCAGGGAAGGAAAAAGCAATATTAAATAGGCAATTTTCTAAACACGCACCCAGAAAAAGCCTCTTAGATACATGGTTCCATTCCAAGTATTATTTTACCTTCCTATAAACTCAGGTAGAATCTCATTTTGACAAGCTTGAAGAGACTCCTCAATTGCTACATTAGAGAGGGAGCTCATTAAACTTGAAGCCTATTGGTATAATATGCTAGAATAGACAGTGTTGTTTCCACTGTAAATCGACTTGCACAAAGCAAATGTTAGACATGGACTTGATTTGCAAATGGCACATGGGGCAGGGAGGAAGAAATAGTATGAAGATGAGCCCTGCCTGTTCCATGTTTGAGAAGCAGAGAAGGTAAATGATGTTCTGTCCTTATGTAGTGATGTATTTGAATACAGTGCGATAGATTAATGAAATATGATGTGCCTTTCAAATGGTAGGTAGTCATGTTTTTACTGTTTTATAATTTGCTTGATTTTCTCTCTCTCTCTCTCTCTCTCTCTCTCTCTCTCTCTCTCTCTCTCTCTCTCTCTCTCTCTCTCTCTCTCTCTCTCTCTCTGGAGCTTGTTGCATTAGCACTAACAGCTTAAAAATGCTGTAAAGTAAGCTGAGTCTTGAATTGCCATTATCCATCCAGAAAATAACTAAAGGCACAGCAGCAAAGACGTCCTGTAACTGGGAGATGCTGAACACTCACGGAGGGTATATTCTCTGCTGCCCCAGTTTCCCAGAGACTTGATTTTCTTATCTGTAAAATAGAGGACTAGATTCCATGATCGGTGAAGTCTATGATCCCTAGAGCCCTTGAAGTTCTGAAGTTCTAAAGGTCTGTGATTGGCCACACCCTGAGTCAGGATTTAACAAAATTCCCCATTATAAATATGAGTCACAAGTGACATGCTTGGCTACATATCTCTAAGAATGATAAGAAAGCTGATAGAATACTCCATGAAAGGAAAACTCCGCCAAAGGATGGGCTGTTAGAAGGATAAAGTGACTGTGTTTTCCTGCTCTCAGTGTTTCCTGTACCCACACTGACAAATGATGCTAGTAAGTAGGGCTCTCTCAAGGCATGGATGCAGAGATGGTATTCTCCCTGCATTATACTTTTATGAATGGAAGGTTAATGAAATTGTACACATCTCGGTTTTCACTCTGCAGGTAATTTTGTCAGTGAGATGAGACTGTCCTACCTTTAATTCTGGATTTTATTAAATTAAATGCATTGCAAAGGAAGGGACTTTCTATTCTGCTATTCTGTGATATTTAATAGCAAAATGGCTTGCTGAATGCCCTTGACCATTGATTCTTTCCAGACTCTCCTGTTTCCTAGCAATTTGCTATAAGCCATATTTTGTACACAAAGAAAAATAATGAACCTCCTTATGTCGAAATTTCTTTTAAAAATTCACGTTTGTTTGTTTGTTAGGAGCTGGGAAATCACAGAGGGACTGGAGGGCAGCTCTAAGTGTTCTTCCTGTCCATCTTCTGGGATCTGAGGATGGGTCTCTGGTTGTTAGGCTCATGTACCAGCACTTTAACCTGCTGAGCCACCTTAACAGTAAACCAGGAGTTTCCTATGGCTTGGGCCCATCTCATATAAAGAAAAAGAGAAAACTAAAGGGTTTCATACTATCCATTGCTATATCTCTTAATCAGTTGTAGCTGTTTATGATGCTTCTGGTTTGAACATTGTAGGGTTCAGTTTATTTGACTGTCCCATGTATTGCAAGGTCTTTAATTCTTGCTCCCACCTAGTAAATCCCTGGTATACTCTCTGTTCATACTGGCACACACATATTTCCAAATGCCAAGTTGTCTGAAAGAGCCCAAAGTGGGTATGCTCCTCCAGCAAGAGGAACACTTGCCTAACATGTCTAAGACCCTGGGTTCAAGTTCTCAAAGAGTCTGTGTATATATGTGGGGATATAAAGCAAAGTGGTTTTGATCATTCCATCCATTTGCAATTAATCTATCTTGTCAATGCCATTATTCTCTAGATTGATGGCATTTGTACAAAGGAGAAAAGGCATAAGAAGACATGAAAGTCACATGGGATGTGTATGTTATATTCACTTTGCCTAGGCCTTAGACAAGATGGGACCCTTTCATCACATTGCTTTATAGAAAATGTAGTCTTGTTTCTCTTTCACATTACTATGGAATAGGTTAGGAGAGATCCACTATGAAATTTCCAAAGAAAGTACACTACAAGGATATGCACAAAGGCAAATGAGTTGACATCGTCCTCATATCTAGACTGCTCTGTGGTTTCAGGGTTCTGAATCCCAATAATTTAACATACAGGTACTGGGTGGGTACAAAAAGACAGACTATCTTGTACTGGGAAAAAATAAAAGATAGCTAAGGCATGTTCTCTGCACTTGGGACCCTAACTTTAGAATGTCTAGGATATACAATAAACACCACAAAGGAAGTTTACTTACATGCTATAGGAATCTGGTAAGGGGTTAGTGACACCACATTGGAAAAGAGGAAAGGTAACAATGGGATGCAGAGACCTTCAGATCCCAGGAAAGCTTCCAAAAGAAGAGAACCAACTTTGAGGCTACACCTCAAAGAATAAGTGAACGTTTACCAGGTGGTAAAGGGATAGAGACCAGCATGCCAGCTGAGAACAGCATATGCCAAGTCACAAAAGTGCAGAGAATGATGAAGGTCCCTTGTGGTGGGAGGACATTTGTGGAAGTTCTTAGAAGATGAGCCAAGGTCAACTGGTGGAAGTTGGTGTCTAGTCTTCTATGTCGAAGGATTTGGAACATAGTAATAAAACTATTACAGTTACATAGAAATAAAAACTCTAATTGGTATACAGAACATGGCCAACAAACTTTAGCCAAGGAGCCCAGGTAAGAGATAATGAAATTTACATGTCACTTTAACTGCTCATTTGTACGATTTAGGAAGCCATGTGAATCCAATGCAAACTGAAGGCCAGTGGAATTTTTAATGTTTTTGCCCTACACCTCATATTCTGGATGCAGGTTCTAACCAGTGTTTCTTTCTGAATATGGGATACAGGACGTGTTTTCACACCAGGTCATTGTATTTATATGATGTATCCCAGTTACCAGGGCCACAGTTGAGTAAGAGATTCAGATTGGGTCAACTGGCTCTGGGCTCGGATGTGTGATGGGTGTCCTTTATTGCCTAAGTTCTATCCGTCAGTCAGTTCTCTTGGGGTATCTGAGTCAAAGGAAGCTCACAGAAGAAAGTCGGTGACACTGAGAAAAGCAGATATGCGGCAGAATAGAATGAACATGGAGCCGCGATGCTGCTCAGATTATGTTTAATATTATTTCTCCCCCTGACATAATATTTTTATGGATTTTTTGAAAATGTCATACAATGTACTCTGTATGTCATGCTTTCTTCCCACCCTCCCACCCTTGCGAAACTATAAAAATATGCCAAGTCCAATTTGTGTTGACCATATACTCATTGGAGCATGGCTTTTGTGGCAACACCCCTTTCCCCTCCCCCCTGCAAAAAAGAAAAGAAAAGAAAAGAAATAGTTCAGACAGGAGGCTTCTGAAGAGGATCCTTAATGTTTTTTCTTATTTTCTTACATTTCTAAAATAGTTTAGTGAATAGAGATGCTGTGTCTTATAAGCTGAGAGAAATGAATAAATTACTGAATGAGGCATGGCCTTGCTCCACAGGTAAGCAACGAAAGAGCCTGTTTACTGAGGGGATGGTTAAGTAGGTGTAGTGAAAAAACTTTTCAATATTTGATCTTACTTAAACTTTTTGACAACCCTGTGATGTGGATTGTTACATTTCCCCTTATTTTCTTGTAAGGAATGATGCTCAGAAAGGGGAAATAATGTCCAATTGCATTTAACTTGTGAATTACAAGCTGGGGTCTGAATCTGGGTCCACTGGGGACACAATGGCCTTCTGGATATTTGCACTGTTCTGGGGGAGATGGCTAGCTAGCTAGCTGTATTCCCTCATTGTTCTCTACCTTCACAGAGCATGGCTGAGAAGTCTCTGCCCAGTTGGCCTCTGCATCCCCCACTCCTTAATTCCCCCAGGAAGTCGCATGGATTTTGATGGAATTTTGCTTTCATTTGGAATTCTGTGTGAGGCAGAGTGCTGCTTTTCCCAGCACTTTAGCCAGAATAATGCCAGTGACTCCAAGGTTCCCAAGAACAATAGTACCACAGTGTGGAAAAGCCTACACTTCCGAGTCATGACATGGAAGAAAGTGGCAAGTGGATCATCTCTACTGTACTGTTGCATGAGCAAGAAATCAGTGAAGTTTGGGGGTTGGGTTGAATGAGAATGGCCTCATGGGCTCACACATTTGAACACTTGACCCCCTGTTGGAATTATTTGGGCCTCCCAAATAATTAGAAGGTGTGCTCCTGTTGGATGTGGTATGTCTGCTGACCATCATGGGCTCTACCACTGAAACCATGAGCCCCCAAATAAACACCTTTTACAAGTTTCCTTGGTCATGGTGCCTTATCACAGCAATAGAAAAATAACCATGGCAGGGGGCCGTGTGTCCCCACAGTCTAATACAGTTGTGCCAACTCTTTCTTCCCACCATGACACTGATGAACAGCTTGAACTGCTTAACTGCTATTGCTCAAGGATTGTGGGAGTTCTCTCAGCTGGTACTGCTTCCCCACATCCAGAGAAGCTTCCTGTTTTCATTCAGCATAACAGAAAAACCAGAAGGTGTCATAAACACAGAGTGGTGTTTGTAAACACATTATTCTTATGCTCTCCCCAAATCCTGGAAAACCCGCCAGGGGTGGGGAAAGCGAAAGCGGAACATTGAGCCCAGCAGCACCTCTCATCTGTTAAGAGGTTCCCATTTCTAGTCTAACTTATATTTAGATGTCATTTCCCACATTACACCTCCACCTGCCGGAATGCAGCCACCTTTTGGTGTGAATCACACCACCTGTTTAATGGGCTCACAAGACATGACACAGATGTTTTTAATAGTAAACAAAAGAGTAACACACCTGGGGAGAGGCAGTGTGACTTGAGGCAGGGAAAGTTGGTAATTGGGAGTTGGTCTGTGTTGCTGTCCAGTTGTAGGTAGTGCCATGGATGGAAGCAACTGGGGTGAATCCCAGCAGGATCCTCCAAGAGCACAGATGGGAAGCTCTGCCCCATTAGCTCTTGTCCCCTGTTTGCCAGAGACCCTTGCGCTTCTGGATTGACTGTCCTAAAGAATCAGATCTGGGTGGTAGACCATGCTCAGGGGTCCTTCCCCTTTATTTATCTACAGTGGGGACATGAGGTGGGCTACCAGTAGAGTGATGCAGACTTCAGTGCTAGAGAATGCAGGTGGGATTTATATATAATGCTTTCTAATACTGAACAACAATGCATCTCACCTGGACTCTGTGTTAGATGGTGACAGCAGCCTGAGAGATAGGACATTTGTCTCTCATCTGGAGTTGATGCTGGTAATAGTTAGATGACTTTAGCAAGCCACTTCATATCTGGGTCTCAGTTTCTGTATTCGGTTCAAAACTAAGGGCACTGATTTGATCCATTATCTCCCAAGGTATATTCAATGGTACAGTTGCTTATATAGAATGTTAGTAGATATGGGGGTGTAGCTCAGTGGTAGAGCATGTATTTCACATATAGAATGTTAGTAAGTGTAAGAGGGGAGAAAGAATGTGTTGGTCAAATAACATAAGCAGATGGAGATAGAGAAAAGCTAAACAAACCTTCTCCCCAGAGAAAATCTCAGTCTTTATATGTTTACTGTACATGATCCTCCACTTAAGAAATACCTCACAGAATGAGGTTATCTTTTATACTAATATTTATTGTGCACCTATAGTTTAATCACGTTAGGCTTTCTGTTAAGAATTTCTTGGGTGTTCATTTATTCACTTTTAAAAGATGATGTGCTAGCTTATGGTCTGAGTGTCAGGTTGTTCTCAACACTGGAAATAATCTCCATGAAAAATAAACAGTTTTTTATTTTTACCTGGGTAAAGTAGAAAGAAGGAAAGGAAAAACCCACAATTAGAGAGATGAGGCCCATTTCATAAATAATGAGACTGGGGAGGGAACTTTTTTGAAATGTAGAAATGTCAGAACTCTACTTGTGTTGAAATTGGCTTTAAAATGTTTTTGAGTCGAATGTGGCAGTAGGCAACTATAGTCCTAGCACTCACAAGGCTAAGACACAGAGGATCATTTGATCCCAGAAGTTGGAGGTCAGCCTGGGAAACATATTAAGACCCCCCCCACACACACATCTTTATAATATCTTTGACATCATATGAACTGAATGCAGTTAACCAGTATCCCAGGGCTCATTACAGATTTCATCATGGATCCATGTAAAAACTGTAACCAGGATGGTCAATGCCGTTCTGTTCCAAGGTTAATACTCTTCAAATTGCCAGCTTGAGACTCAGTGTGATAAAGAGTTAAAAAAAAAAAAAAGACTTTCTGATTTTAAGGAGATAGGCAGCTGCAAAAGAGTTCACGTAAACCAAGTGAGAATCAAAAGTGGTTTGATTGAGAGACAATGATATTGCAAAGTAAAATAGTGTCTTGTCAATGGTGCCTCTCAACAGTCCTGAGAGTCCTGAGTAGACTTATACTGTTACTCCCTCCTTACCATAATAATTAAATTTCCCTCTCTAAGTGGTAGATGATGGTTGTAGAAGTTCTTGCAACTTTAATACTCTAAGGAGTGACTTGTCAGTGATAAGCTGATTTTAAAAAGCATGTATTTCATCTTGAAGTTCTTTGAAGAAAAAAACCTGAGTTCCAACTTTGATGATCCCATGGTCTATAATAGCACTATCAGAAATAATAAAGTGGGAAAGGAGGATTATACATTCTGCATATTAATATTGAAACAGTCAGGATTGCTGAATGGTAGAAAGTAAAAATATCCTTTGAAGGTCTCAACTATTTATATGTAGATAATGATTTTCTTAAGTGCTTTGCCTTTTTTTTTTTTTCACTACTGAAAGACCTCTTTAAACTTGGTCTAGTGTAGATTGAGTTTCTTTCCTCCTGGTCCTGCTGCCCTTCAGCCCCAAATAAACATACAGAGGCTTGTATTAATTATAAAATGTTTGTCTGTTGGCTCAGGCTTCTTACTGTCTAACTCCCTCTTAATTATTAACCCATAACTAATTTAATCTATGTAATTTTACATGGCCTTATCTTACCAGAGAATGCCTAGTACATAGTATCTTCCCATAGCTACATGGCATCTCCCCCTGGCCACTTCCGCCTGAATTCTCCTCATCTAGTAGCCCTGCCTATACTTCCTGCCTGACTACTGACCATTCAGTGTTTTATTCATCAACCAATAAGAGAAACACATGTACAAAAGGTCATTCCCCATCAGTCTAGATTCAATCTGACAGTAAAACTTCCTGACCAAAGTATATGTGGAAGAGTCATTATTTATAAATCTCCACACAGGAAGACAGCACACACATTCCTTTTCCCTTCATTTTCATGGATTGACATTAAGCTAGTTCACATAAGTTTCAAATGTCATTCAAAGGAATGACATTTGAAGACTGAAGGGAGTGTTAACTCATTGGCCACCCACCATATACATTTTTTGAGTATTTTTCCAGTCACTACTTACACCCTCTTACATATTTGCAAATTTGAAACTATAGAAATTACCTTAGTATTTATATGCCTATTTTATTGTATATATTTTATTGATATGCAATGTGTGTATGTATGTATATGCATGTATGCATATATATTTATATATTTATATATCACATACATGGTCTTATCATAAACACACACACACACCAAATCACAGTTATGAACACTTTTTCTGAGACATTTGTAATTTTTGTTGAAAATAATTGTATGCAATATATTCTGATCACAGTTCCCCTCCCCCACCTCCTACCACAGCCCCCCCCCACTTCTCCAACTATCCAACTCTATGCCTTCTTTCTCTCTCTCTTTAGAAAACAAACAAGTCAAAAAAAGGAATTAAGAAAAAAAACACAAACACCAAAAACAAACAAACAAACAAAAACCATGAAACCACAAAATTGGAAACCATAATATATAAGCAAAGGACCAGTAAAATTTAAAAAAAGAAACAAAATAATCTGAGACAAAACATCTACAAAAATACTGGGATTTGTTTTGTATTGTCCACCTACTGCTGGGCGTGGGGACATAGCCTTAAGTGTAGCTTATATACCCAGTGAGAGTCCAGTGGTGAAAATTAATTTTCCTCTGCAGATGGTTGTTAGCTGGGGATACCTTCTTGGCTAAGGATGGGAGATCATATCCGTTTACCCCTCTCAGTGTTGAGACCCCATTTGGCTTGTATGTGTGCAGGCTCTGTGCATGCTGCCACAGTCTCTGTACGTTCATATGTGTGTCAGTCCTGTGGAGTCTGGAGGAAAATGTTTCCTTGGTATCATCCATCCTCTCTCACTCCTACAAGCTTGTGGCTTCTTCTTCCACAAGGTTGGTTACCTGAGCCCTGAGTGAGACACTTACCTATGGGTATAGGAGACTGTTGCTAGGAGTCATTTTATTGCTATGTATTTTATTTTTGTGCAGACCAATGGCCTATCTAATCTCCTATTAGATTAGCCACCCTCACAGTGTCAGACATGGGTTTCATCTTGTAGAGTGAGTCTTTTATCCAATCAGATAGTGATTGGTTACTCTCACAACATTTGCACCACTATTACACCAGATTATCAGGCAGGCAGATCACTAGTAAAGTTTGCCAGGCTTGTAGCTGTGTTGGTAGTTTCCTTTCTCTTCTGGCAGTATGCAGAGTACCTTCCAGTACCAACAACACTAGTCAGAAGGGGTGAAGGTTCTACTTTGACTTCTCCATTTTCAGTGGGATATTTGAGTATCAACAAGAGGGCCTTACTGTTGGTTTGTTGAAAGCAAATTTGGCAAGTAGCCTAAGATGATTGGGGGTTTCCACGGGATGCCTTTAGCCAACAACTCAATTAAATGTAACCCATTCCTACCTCTGGAGATTTTACTTGTTGGCCAAAAGTAAAAAAATAAAAGATGTCTAGTTAGGGCATTTGTTGATTTACATACATTTGTAATTTCTATTAGAAAGTTTCTGATTACTTTTTTATATTATTTTGTAATATGTCATTAGTTGTTGTGGATTATAGTTACACTACTATTATGAAAGACCAGGACTACTTCCTGCTATCTGACTGAACTTTGGTACCCATTAGGTATCCTCTTTCAGTACCCCACATCTCCACTCTTCTTAGTTCCTATGGCCATGGTTCCACTCTCTTCTTTTATGAGATTGATGTTTCAGAGTTTGTCTTTCTGTGCATGGCCTAGTTCACTTGGTACCATCAATTCTATCCTTGTTGCTACTGCTAACAGAATTCCACAGTTTTATGGCTGAATAGTATCCTTCATATATCTGTCACATTTTCTTTATTTATTCATCCATCAATGAGTACCTTGGTTTATTCTATATCTTGGTTATTGTGAATAGTGCTGAATTAAATTATATTCCTCATATGATGGTATTGTTTCCTCCAGATATTTACCCAGTAGTAAGGTGGTTTGCATGTGGAAGTTCTATTTTTGGTTTTTAAGCCACCTCCATGCTGTTTTCCATAGTTGTCTGTGCTAATTTACATTCTCATCAACAGTGTGTAAGAGGTTTGTGTCCGTGCCAGCACTTGGAATCTATTCTTACTGAGTGAGGTACTACCTCACTGTATTTGGTTGGCATTTCCCTGGTGGTAAGTGATGTTCATCATTTTTTTTCCACATACTTGTTGACTATTTGTATGTCTTTTTATTTTTCCTGTTTTCCTATTTTCCTCGTTAAGGCAGGGGCAGGGAGTGTGTGCCTTAAATATCTGAGACACAGGGAAGGTGACTTACATGTTAGAGACATCATTGAGAAAACGTTGAAAGATCCCAACATTTCTGTGACTCTGCACTGACCCTCTAACACTGGTCTCAAATAATTTTCTTGTCTCCCTGGAAAAAAATATGATAATCTGTGCCCAACCATTTTTATTAGCCTAGGTTTCATCAAATGAGGAGTTAATTATACAGTATTCAAGTAGGCGATCAAGAGACTGTTTCTGCTGTTCTAAATAGGAAAACTAATTGCAGACAATTGCAAAAAAAAAAAAAAATATTGCAGGGTGTGTGTACAGTAAGATAGAAAAACACATTGTAATGCATGGGCCATCTCATTTGGTCATTCAAATTATTGATTCAAGATCTCCAGGCCCTGATTGAGAGAGAGAGAGAGAGAGAAGAAAATGTTGAAGCTGAAATTCTGTGGAACAGTATAATTTCCTACCCAAGAATCTTTGCATAGTCATACAAAGCCAGGAAGAAGGGCACAAACACTGCCAGAGGAAGCATCTGCCTGTCCTGTTGCAGTTTGGTCAGATTCAGGACTGCTCTTTAGCCATGACTGGGAGGGAGAAAGTCTGATGCTTTCTTTTTTTATAGGAGATTTGGTCCATCTAGGCATCCTATGTAGACCTCTTTTCTGCCTCATTACTGTCAAGCTGACAAAATCACCCTCCCTATTTGCAGAATGAAAACACATACAGACAATCCTTCAGTCTGCACAGCCCACTTTATCATCAGGATAACCAAAACAAACACTTCACATTAAAAAAAAAATGGGTGCCATTAAGATGAACTCCGTATGATAGTATAAGTGGCCAGTTTTCCCCTTCATCAATTTATCCTGCTTGTATGGAATTCCATCCATATCATTGAGAGCCCTTTGAAACACACAGTGAGTTATACCTTGCCCTCATAGAGCTTTCAGTTTAGCATGCGTGACAGACAAAATCATAACAAACTTCAGTGTGGTAGTTAATAAAGGGAGGTCTCAGAGTGTAGATGCAATGATGCTTGAGAAGTCCTTAGGACACCAGCGGAAACTGCCACGTTGCCAAGCAACAAATGCTTCATGAAAAGAGGATTCAGACCTAGAAAAAAAATTCCCCTTCATGCATACTGTTCTTTTACTATACAAGGGCACAGAAACCCCTTTTAGAAATCTACCATATTTTTTTTCCTTCACTGCCACGACACTTTGATGTGGTTGACTCCCGCCTTGCTGTGACCCCTTGTTTACCGATCACACTGATTACATGCTGTTTGACTGCTTCTCTGGGCTTGGTACAAAGTCAGTGGCAGGCACAGGCCCAGTTGAAGAGCTTGGCCTTCATCATTATCTTATAACCAAAGCACAATGTCCCCTCTGTCTCTTTTATTATGCTAGTAGTCTGCCTAAATCAAATTTAACGTTCTGTGCTTGCATTCTCTACAGCTGTCATTCCTTTGCTACTTTCTTACCTACTTCTTTGGGTGGGTGGGGGAGTTTTGAGCCAATATTTCAGAGGCAGAGCTAGAAATGAAGTGAACTGCGAAAGGCTTACCTCAGTAGATATATTTGTAAAAACAGTTAATAGCATTATAACAAAATGTTAACCATTGATTTTGTGGTGAGTGTAGACAATTTATATTTGGAATCTATAACTTGACCTACATGCAAATCAATGGGTGGGCGATTAGGAGAAGACTGGATGGCTGAATATGAAGGAACAATCAAACATACATACATATACATATATGTATACGTATATGTAAATTTATATATACCTCTGTCCTCTAGAATCCAAAATGGAAGCAATTCACATTCCTTTTTTGAATATGTCATAACCCCAGCTGACATATCATCTCAATCAAGCTCCCCGAGTGAATAAACACTCTGCTAAAAGAACATTATCTAAAGAACATTATCTATGACCAAGAAATATGTCCATTGCATGCCTAAGAAGGGCCAAACCCTGGGACAGAGAGAACTCCATGAGTCAGAACACAGAGTAACTCAGGGGTTTGCCTTGAAGGCTGGGCAGGAAACATGGAAGAGGGACTGGAGTTGGCTGTCAGGGAGATTTTTCTGTGTTAGAAATAAGGATCCATGGGTGAAGTAGTGGTTTTGATCCAAAATAGGAAGGTGGAGAAAGAAGTGTCCCAATGCATCTTGACCTGTAAGACTAAAAACTTCATCTCTGTTCAATACAATTCCACTGATGAGCATTAAAACTTGAAGGAGGCTGATTTGTGTCCCAGCATCTAGTCCAACATCTCCCACCTTCAAATGACTTGAATGTCCTGCCTATCTTCTTAAATTACCATCACACTACTCAGTGATAAAGCCAAACAGTGGCTACAGTTACTTCTCTGAGTCTTTGCTTCCTCATCTCCAGAGTGGGCATGAGATGACATGTGAAGAGCTTAGTAAAATGTCTGCCACATAAGAATACTTAATTAATATTAGCTAGCAACAGTCTTGCTACTTCCCATACTCTGCCCACAGTCTATGCAAGTAAGTGCTGAAGCCAGGCCAATCTTGGGAATGATATAGGCTATTTTTAAAAGTTACATTTCCTGGCCACTCAAGACTCACTGAATCTGCACCTTCAGGTGGCTGGGGAATGAACTTTTAGCAAGCTTTCTAGGTGGCCCTGGAAGTTAGCCCCAGGGTTAGAAACAACTCTTTGTATTTGCTGCTGTTTAACTTTATTTATTTATTTATTTATTTATTTATTTACTTACTTACTTACTTACTTACTTACTTACTTACTTATTTTTATTTGGTCTTTGGATAAGAACATGGAATCATTTCCAAGTGTTTCAATCCTTCAAGCATAGGTGTTAGCACAAAAATTAGGGGTGAAGAGATAGCTATTGAACATATGCTGAGCTCTTAGGGGACTAGAAACATACATCTGTGTCCAAAAGAAAGGGAATGAGGATTGGCAAAACTGGGCAATGGGGTATTCATTGTTGGTAGAAATGATTAATTATGCCTAGTTTTGCACATACTTTTGCATGCCTCTTAATATAACATATGCAAATCCATCTTTAATAGCATGACTTGTTTGCCAATGTTGAATACTAACTGTAAATAATTTCTATTTTTTGTAGTGTTTAGGAAACTTCAATATGGCATTTGCTGGCAGACCACTTCTATCTTCTGAATTTAGCAACATATTAAGTAATCATCCCCAAAACATTTTCACTTACTACTAACAAAAGAAGTCTAGACAACAATTTGTGGTTGACTATAAAAACAGGATAGGTAAGATGAGAATAATTTAAATTTGTGAAAAAAATTAACAGATGGTCTAGTTTTGAGGGTTTTTTTCTCTATGGAGATTTTTGCTAATACAGAGCAACATAGATCATTAAAAGTTTTACCTCATATTTTAAGATCCTCTTTACCTCTTGATGGTGTCATCATCAGCTAACAAAAGACAAAAAGTAAGTTGAAGACATAGTAACCAACAGTCAGTGATTAGAAGTGCTGGTCCCTAAATACTTACTTGTCATGTTCAGTTGCCAGACCAGTGTTCTAAATCTCTGTAGGAACTCTTGTTTGATATGTGCCCTACCTCCAAAGTTTCTGGTAAACCAGGAATCCCCCCACTCTCCCAAACAGTCCTGGGATTTTAATATTGTTAGTCCTCAAGGTATACATATAAATGACATAGTTATATCAGGACCCTGCAACTCAGTGTGATTCTATGGTCATCATCACAGTCTGAGAGTTTGTTAGACATGTGGAATTAAAGGACCCATCCCGGGCCTGTCACTTTGAATCTGCACATCCAAGTTTCAGAAGGACTGGGCTGACCAAGCAGAGGTAATTTCTTTCTTCTTTGCATCTACTAATCTAACACAGAGGGGGGGGAGGGAGAGAGACAGAGAGAGAGAGGGAGAGATAGAGAGAGAGGGCGAGAGGAAGAGACAGAGAGAGAGAGAGAGAGAGAGAGAGAGAGAGAGAGAGAGAGAGAGAGAGAGAGAGAGTTTCCTGCAGCCTCTCTTTCTTAAATACTTGGTATTGCTTAGAGCAATGATTTTTATGGTGTGTCCCAGACATACTGAGTCGGAACTCGGGGAGGGTTCAGCACTGTGTGTTTCAGCACATTCCATTCCCTGTGATTCTGAAGCATGCACAGAGAACTGCTGGCATAGTCAATGTTTTGGCTTGCAGTTCAACACAAAGATGACTGGACTACTCCACATATTCTAACAGAGTGTCCCAAGCCAAAGTCATCAGCTTTATGGCTGTACAACTGTATTGCTATTTCCCCGGACTCAGTCACCCTTACAAGATCTCTACCTCCTGCTTTATATGGGGGGAGGATGCCTTGACAAAAGCAAGTGTCAGAAGCAACGGTCTGTTGTAGCAACTGATGAGAGGCCAGGCTCCTAGAGTATTGTGGGCAGCTGTGTTATGTAATGCTATCAATAGTTGAGTTTTTCAAATAAACAATAACTTCATGATATGAATATTTTGGAGGTTACAAGTTAGTACACATTGCTTTCTGGAGAGGGGCATCACAGGAATGGTGTGAGTGAAAACTCCAAGGTTGGATGTTTCTCAGAAGAGAGCTCCAGAGCAAGGACTCCAAGTGCAGTACTATAAAAAAAACAAAAACAAAAACAAAAAACAAAAAACAGAGGAAATACAGCTGGGCTGCTGAGCAAGCCAGTGTCCACCCAGTATCACCTGAACTTTACTCTTGCTTGACCCTGTTGAGAGATTATTTTACTCAAATCCCACCACTACATTAAAGTGTGCTCTTTGCCCATCACTCTCTCCTCACTCTGTCTTTCCCTCTCCCCGAGTCTGCTTTTCATTTTCTGTATCCGTCAAAATCTTTATCCGCCCTTCCCATCCAAATATCTTTAAAGGAAAGATTCGCCATACCTTCTAGGGCTGCAGATGGGGTGGGTTTCTATACGGGCCACAGCAAAGAAGCCACGGTCAGTTTTTGTCGGGATAGTTGATTTCCAGATTCTCAGAAGCTGTGTCTTAGTCCCCTACTTTCCCCTTACAAAAACGTGTTGGCTGCAGGTTATTCTCATGCTGTCTCTCTGTGGATGTGGAGCACTAGTGTACCAGAATGTGAGCATCAAACTGTGCTGTAAGGAAAGGCTGTTAGTTAAGAAATCATCTTGACTCTGAAGTACAGGGGCAGCAGAAAGCATTCTAAATAGTTGATAATGAATGAGGATGAGAGTAACCGTGTTCATGCACTTTAACCTTGTGCCTTGCTAAACTGCTCAGTTTTAATACTTGGGGCCAATTATTTATGCTATGATTCCAGGAATCATATCTGGGAATACTTAAAACAAGAAATCAGGTTCATTTTGCTAGTTCCATTTGTTGAAATGCACATCTATTATCTTTTCTTTCCTTTAGAATGTTAATGATGATATACTCTAGACTTTTTTCTTCAAGTCTTTGTTATAGTTTGGTTGAAAAAAATGAACCATTTGAATATTGAAAATATTTGCCAAAACACGGCTATCAAATAAATTTCATGAAATTTCTTGTTGAGTCATCTTGGATATAATTGTAAAGAGATTGAGCAAGTGAAGAAGACACTCGTCTCCTTGGAATTTTAAGCATTTTCTGAATTATAATAAACAATGGTATCAGAAGACAAAAAAAATCACCTCAAATCTAATTATGAAAAAGCAATTTGTCTTGTAGGAGCATCTTAGTCATCTCATGCCTGGAGCTCCTTTCCCAGTTCATCCTCCTGAGAGAAGGATTGTGTGTGTGTGTGTGTGTGTGTGTGTGTGTGTGTGTGTGTGTGTGTATTATCATTTGGAGAAAGCTTTTAGCATACAGTAGGGAAGATGTAGTAATGCAGATTGACCATTTTTCTATCGTTTCCTAACAACCTACTTGCTTAACAACATATAGCAGTGTTAGTGGAATGATAGAAACTTGGTTTAGGGTGTGTGTGTGTGTGTGTGTGTGTGTGTGTGTGTGTGTGTGTGCGTGCATGTGTCTGTGTGAGTGTGTGCTTTTCTCTGTTCAGTGACTGGCAGAGCTGTTTATGTGGCAGAGTTGGGGGTTTCCCTGGCCTCAGCTTCTGCTCTTGCAGAGAGCTTACAAATTGTAGGCACTCAGAATAAGTGGTGTC